>ML792262.1:202835-215849 GCA_009831015.1 Picea engelmannii | reverse complement strand
TTTTTTTTAATATATATATATATATGTAAAAGTTAAATTTTTTTTTTTCAAATTTATAGAAATTAATAATTGTAATTGAGGTTCGTATCTAATTTTATATACAGGATTAAGGTTAAATATCATTAGAAAAACATATGATAGTAGTAGATGTAGTATCACTCATGAACATAAGGGATATTAGCTTTCTTGAGAATACTATATATTTTGAAACTACTTTTTGGTCTTGGAGTAAGACCCAAAACTATTTCTAATTAGCTAAGAGTTTGTCTTCCTCCAATATAAATAAACATGTTCATGGCCCAAGACCGAAAGTCATCTCAGAGGAGTGGACGTCATGTTAATAGCCCAAGACCTAAAAAGTCATGTTAATAGCCCAAGACCTAAAGACATCGCACAAGAGAGGATGTCTAATTTGATATTTAAAGGTGATGAATTAGTGTGCATTCATGAATAAAAACATGGTTTTTTAAATAGTTTTATCTAAAATAAATTAATAAGAAGACAAACTTCATCATTATATAGAAATTTTGTAGAAAATTGTAATTTTTCTTGATGAAAATTTTGATAAAATTTTTTGATTCATTTAAAATAATTTTTATCTAAATTATAAATAAAATAGTAAGTCACTCCATTTTCCTTATTTCATATACTTTTAATATAAATTTTTTACTATAAAATTTTGATCTATTTTTAAATAATAAAAATGGTTAGAAAAAACAAATTAGATACAAAAAACTTTATCTCAACACAAAAAAGAGTAAATAAAAATTGTGTTGGGTTACTCAATTTATTATCAACACATTATTTTCTAAAATTAGCACTCAGTGTACATGGTGTCTTAGTAAATAGTTTAGCATATGTTTTTTTTGTTTTTATATATTAATAAAAAGTTACAAGTGATTTTTCCTCAGAAAAAATTCACTTTATATTAATAGAGTAATATAAACTAGTCTTTACAATGATCCCAAAAAACAAAAAAAATCAGCAGATGTGTGCCCCTTTTAGGAGCAAATCAAGGAGGATCTAGTAGTCGGAAGCCATTAAAAAATTAACAAGATACCAATATGTCAGATGTTGATAGAAAAAAAGCAAATGAGACCAAGAAGGACAATAGCAGCCTAATTCCCAGGTACTGAATTAGATCAACTCGACAATTGAAAATAAACAAATATCAAAAAATATAATATATTTCAAGTGTACGAAGAGGGCCCTCATGATCCTCAACGCATTGAAAGTAGTAGATTTTTTCAGGATCTTTTAGAAGAGCTTGTTTAGAAAGTCTGTCTGCCACTTCATTGTCTTCTCTATAGACATGAGTAAAGGAGATAGGTTGGAAGAGGCCAATAAGATTTCTGATTCTGAGTTACCAGCATTCTAATTTGACCACTTGGAGGCGACCCTTCTCCTTTAACCAATGAATAATGATCTTGGAGTTGCCCTGTACTAGGATAGAATAAATGGATAGTCGGGAGGCAAGACTGAGAAGTGCCCAGACTCCCAACAATTCCTCTCTATTATTTGTCCCTTGGCCACAGTTGATGTACCATTTGTAACTGCAATGACCATTCAGCTTTATAATGCCACCTGCACCACTGTTCAGGCCCGAAGACTCCGCTGCACCATCAAACCAGCCAGTCGGTCCACTCCAGTTGTGGTTGAAATGTCCCTTTTTCCGATTTATGTTTCTCAGAATCTCTTTATATTCCTGCAGTGTAGTTGTAACACAATAGACTACCCACTGAAGGGAAGGTTGTTGATCATCAAATATCGTTGAGTTTCTTTCCTGCCACACAAACCAGCAGATGAAAGCTGGCAAGTTTGTAAGTGTTTTAATTTGTTTGTGCCAGGAATTGAAGCACTCCTCAAGATTAGTACCCGACCAAGTAAACCGAGGATAAAGAAGAAGTTGAATTATGTTCCATATCGCCGCAGTGAAATCACAATCAACTAGCAGGTGGTCTGTCATCTTGCAGTTGGTTTTGCAAAGAATACAATAGCCTGGTCCTATGAAACCTCTGTGCTAGAGAACCTCCCAAGTGAGGATTCTATTTGCAACTGCCAACCAAATGAAGATTTTGGCTTTTAATGGACAGGCCCAAGACCAAAGAGCCTTTTTCCAACCGCTGATTGTATGTGTCCATTTCTTTTTTCCACTACCAGATAAAAAAAAAATTACCGAGGTAATGCCAGTCTAATCTCCACCTATCCAGATTAATGCATCTAGCAAATCGTGTAACTGGACGTCTGAGTTGATGAGGCCACGTCTAAATAATTCCCATTCGATCAGATGTTGTCCCGAAAGGTTTAAAGTCGCTCCAGAGTACCAAATAGATATAGATGTGCCTGCTCGGTTGTTCTCAGCAGCCTGATAGAGGTGGTGGATCCCTTGATGGTTGATAATTCTGATAAGTTCTTCCGATAAAATGGCAGATTCACCCATGCCCAAAATGCAGCCACATCCCACCATAATGTTGTGCCCCGAGCCAAGTCTCTAGGCAATCCAATGGAGGATTATGTGAGCAAATTTTAATAGGTGTAACCAGGACTATGATCCTTTGGCTCTATCGGAGCAAAAGAAACAGAGCCAATTGTCCACTGAGTAGGCTGGAAAATATTTTGATTTTAGAACCCGATGCCAGAGGCCATCGTGCATTAAATCCCTCCAGAGAATGTTTGTAGCCAGTGCTCTGCCAAAACAAGGAATGTTTCTCAGTCCCCACCCCCCAAGGGATTTAGGGCGGGCAATGAGAGTCCAGTTGCATAGATGGATATTTTTCTTTTTTTTACCGCCAGACCAAAGAAACTCGTAAGTGAGTTGGCAGATTCTATGAAGAATTGTGGCAGGAATGGTTGATAATGCCAAATAATACATTGGTTGGCTCTCAATGATTGCTTTGATCAGGACTAGACGACCCCCAATGGACAACCCTCGGTTGCACCAGAGTCTTAATCTCTTTTCATATTTTTCTAAGAGCCATAACCAATCCTCTGTCTTTTACTGCCCCATCTTCAAAAAATATCCAAGATACATAAAACCTTTCTCCAGATCCTGGATTTGGAAATGGAATAGTGCTTTAATGCCATCAAGTACCTGTTGATTGGCTCCAAATTGCAGGAGTGTGGTTTTATGTGCATTAATATGGAGACCCATTGCATTACAGAATAGTTGCAAAACAATGTTGATCTCCTTCCATTCTTCTATGGATGCTTTAGTCATGATTAAAATATCGTGAGCAAATAAAAGATGCAAAATATGAATGTATCTGGAAACCTTGATACCTGTCAGAAGTCCTTCCTCTTGTTTGTGCTTTAGAGCCAAGCTCAAGCCTTCCATAATCAAAACAAATAACAAAGGCGAGAGAGGGAAGCCCTGCCTAAGACCCCTTTCACAGTGAAAGAAATCCGATGACTCGCCATTGATCAAAACATCAAAAGTCGTAGAAGTAATACAACCCATGATCCAGTTGGTTGTCGTAATACCAATACCACTCTGCAGCAATACTAGTCTGAGAAAATCCCAATTGATAGTGGCATAGGCTCTTTTAAAGTCGATTTTAAGGATAAGATCCTGCAGTCTTTTTTCTCTGATGCTATGAAGACACTCTTGAGTTGTTCCTATCGCATCTATGATTTGTCTTCCTTTTAAGAAGTCAAACTGTTCCTCGGCAAGGGAACGAGAAAGAATCAGACGAAGTCTAGAGGCAAGGATTTTAGTAATAATTTTATAGTTGAGGTTACAAAGAGAAATCGGTTGAAAGTCGCCGAAGGTGGATGGGCCATTCACCTTAGGAATTAATGCAATAAAAGTTGAATTAAGTGATCTAATGACCGCTCCCTTAAGACGAGATTCTTCAATGGCTAGTAGGAGGTCATTTGCAACCAGTTCAAAAAACGAAATGTAGAACTCCATTGTCCACCCGTCAGGACCCAGACTTTTTTCTTTGGTCATACTATTAAGTGCCTCAATGATTTCTTCTTTAGTAACAGCTGATTCTAAAAGGTGAATGTCTTCTGTCGTAAATATGTTGGGATACAATCTTACTAAGTCAACTTTATCAACTATAGTGTTATGTTCCAGAGCTTTGTAAAAGGAGGAGAAGTGGTGCTTTTCTTTCCTTTTAATGGCTTCTTGACCGAGGTGTGACTGACCCTCATCATCTAGAATTTCCCACAGATGCTTTTTATTGCATCTATGGCTGGCAAAATTATGGAAATATTTTGTGTTTTTATCACCAAATTTTATCCACATAGCCCTTTTTTTCATACGCCAATGTTCTTCATCCTCCAACATAAGTTTATTACGCTTAGATTCACAATATTTAAATTTGTTTTCCAGATCAGAATTTGGACCGGTGTGGAGGCTTAAATTTAATAGTTCAGCGAACTCTGCTTCTAGAGAAACCAATTTATGGTTTTCCTGTTGTTTCTCTTTTGTGATCCAAGACTTCACTTGTGATTTTAAATAGCTAGGTTTGGAAACCAGTCTGTGTTGAGCACCAGCTTCGCTTGTAACCTCTGGAGAAACCCAAACGGAGCGCACTAGATCACGAAATGACTCTTCACCCAAATGAGCTACATTAAATTTGTAAGGGAAAACAATTTTGTTGTGGTCAAAAGCCAATTGGAAGAGAATCAGAGCATGGTCCGAGACAAACGAAAATGTGACCCAGGATCTATATCAAACAGTATCGGTTAGAAGTGTTGTTGAGATAAAAACTCTATCCAGGCGTTTTTGTATGCTTTGACTCCCATGTCTACCATTGTGCCAGGTGGGCACCCGCTCAGCCGACTGGATATCCACTAGTTGATTTTCTTGTGAAGAGATCTGAGAAGAATCCTCCCAGGGGATCAATAGCCGCAACAACACCCCAAATTTCCTCAGTTTCTATGGTAAAATTGAGAACCCCCGCCAAAATGAGAGAATCTAAGTTAAGTAGTTAGTTGGCTTGAACACGATTACAGAAAGCTCTGTGTTCCGAATAGGGCCCATATGAGTTGATGAGCGAGAGTTTTTTATTATCAGGAAGATGATAACCTGTGAGTAGGATTCCACCTACACACATAAATTCTTCCAGATCAAAGATGTATGGATTCCAAGCAACTAGAATTCCTTCTGACTTCCCCACGGAGCTGAGAGAACAAACCATCCAGGAGGGACAGAGAGAAAAAACAAATTTTCATGCCTTTTCTTCATCCACCAATGTTTCTTGGAGAAAAATTATGTCGAGCTTGTTAATGTCAAGGAGTCTGCGTAAAGAAGGCATTTTATGGGGCCCTCCCACGCCTCTGATGTTACGAGAGAAGAGGATCATATTTTTCCCTGGCTTGGGCTTTCATGCCTCTAAGCGCCCCTGTATCAGAAGTTGAAGTTGTGTGCAGATTGGTAGAGGAAGTATTCAGTCCTATCTTCTTTCGAGCACTATGGGTTTTAATTGGGGAGATCTCCATTCCCAAGCCACATGAACATGCTAGATGCTTCTCCTGGAGGATTCCTGAAGCAGGTAAGGGTTGAGGGATTCCCCTATTGTGCCTCTAAGCCCCAATAAGTCGTTAAAGGGATGGGATTGGCAGATTCAGGACATAAAGGGTTTGAAGACTCTGAAATAGTGTTGGAGTCAGAAAACTTCAAATGGTCCGAAGGAAGGGAAGAGGTATTCCTATGAACGTTGGATTAAGGTTGTTGTTGGTCATCAAGATCCCAATAAGTAGGTAGAAGATTTGGATTATCCGAGTCAGAGTGGAAGGGCTCCGGGGAAGTATTCACTGCCAGAGGTGCAATGGTATCCTGTGAGGCGTTGGATAAAGGGGGAGTGTTTGTGGGGGAATAAGGATGAAAGGCTTCTGTCAATAGAGAAGGTTTTCGAATGGTGCAAGAAGGGGCAGAGGGTGTTTCTACTATATCAAGGACTTGAAGGCTAGTCAAGGAAAGTTTAGAGGTGAAGGTGGAGAGAGCAGAGGTGGTCACAAGATGCGGATCAATGGAGTTTTCTAAAAAATCCCTTTCCCGGAGTGAGAGCTTAGAAAAAAGAGTAGGGCAATATGATTTCATATTAACAATAGGCGTTCCCATGGAATTGTCAACAGGGATTTCTCCTACATCTCCTGGTGCAGTAGTCAAGCCAACTTCCTTCTCTTCACTCATATAGGTAGTAGCGAGTGAATCATCCAAAAAGTCCTCAGACTTCCCATAGTTAGTCCCCTTTGAACAATCATTTCTGAGATGGTCCGTCTGCCAACAATGCAAACATCGGAAGGGAATCCCCAGATACTCCAGGTGTTGGATCATAACCTGACCTCGCCACTCAAGTTCCAGAACCTCCATTAACCCTGCGTGTATGTCAATCTCAACCAAGACTCTGTCCATTCATTTGTCCTGGGAGTTAAGGCACTGTTCATCAACTTTCAAGAAGCGGCCAAGAAGGTTACCAATGGCCTTCAAAGTCAGCTTGTTCCACAGGTTAAGAGGAAGACCCGGAAGAAGGACCCAAATGTGGCAAAGACTGAAGTATTCAGTGGCTGGGTTAAAGCCTGTGCGCCACCTCTATAACATAATTAGCTAAGAGTTTGTCTTCCTCGAATATAAATAAACATGTTAATGGCCCAAGACCTAAAGTCATCTCACAGGACTGGACATCATGTTAATGGCCCAAGACCTAAAAACATCGCACATGAGAGGATGTCTAATCTAATATATAAAGGTGATGAATTAGTGCACATTCATGGATAAAAACATGATTTTTTTAATAATTTTATCTAAAATAAGTTAATAAGAAAACAAACTTCATCGGAATTGGAATTTGGTAGAAAGTTATAATTTTTCTTGATGAAAATTTTCATCAAAAATTTTGATTATTTAAAATAACTTTATCTAAATTATAAATTATAAAATAGTAAGTCACTCCATTTTCCTTATTTCATATACTTTTAACGATAAAATTTTATAGTAAAAATTTTGATCTATTTTTAAATAATAAAAATGGTTAAAAAAAACAAATTAGATACAATAAAACTTTATCTCAACACAAAAAAAAAATTAAACAAAAATTGTGTTGGGTTACTCACTTTATTATCAACACATTATTTTCTAAAATTAACACGCATTGTACATGGTGTCTTAGTAAATAGTTTAGCATATGTTTTTTAATATATATATTAATAAAAAGCTACAAGTGATGAAGCAACGAGATTACATAATAATATTCTTTCACAAGTTAGCTAGTTTCTAAATAATCCAAATAAAGGCATATTGCAATCCAAAATAGAGTTTGGCGTTATTTTTAAACAAAATTACTGAGTACTTCTTAACATTATATGTCTAAAATTCTTATAATCTAAAAAAAGCAATAATTATCAATGTTGGGTTGTTATATTCTTTGAAGTGAAAGTTGATTCGACATGGATCGAATAGCAGTGAAAGTCGAAGGTCGAGGTGGATCGACCAGGAAAAGTTGAAGCCGAAGTGATCGACAACAAGTGGAAGAGGTCAACCGACAAGAGGTCGACAAGTGGTTGTGCGTCAATCGATTGAAGGCCAAATGAAGGTCGACTGGTAATCCAACTTAGTAGTCCACTATAAATTAATCATGAGATTTGTGGGTTTTGTAGTCAATGATCTGCATGGATCTATAACCGCTTTTGGGTGCCTTTATTTAGGTTTTTTCCTAGTGTAAATCCTATAAATAAGGTGTGTTGTAATATTTTACAAGTTAATCTTTAGATCAATCGTTTAGAGGTTGTTAATCGTATAGATGTAAGCCAAATTGGTTGCAGTATTGTTCTTGTGTAAAACAAGAAGGTATGATGTCGATTGTGTCTTAGGTGTAGACCAAGGTTAGGCATGTAACTTTTTATTTTGAATGAATAAGACAAGAAGAGAGAAACACATTCAAGGAATGTTGGTTTTCTCATTTGGGTTCCAAGGGTAAAATATCTGAGTACTGTGTGTTTGTTTTGTCATTTATTTTATAGCTTAAATCAATCTTCCTCTCTTCTGTTAGGTTTAATGTGGAAGTATAATTTCCTAACATGTGGTATCAGAGCTTGCTTTAACAACCTTAGATTTGAGATAAACCCTAGGTCCAGTAAGAGTTGTAAGTCAGAGATATTTAAAGTTGTACTTAAAGAATGGAAAGTATCTTGAGAATAGAGATTGAAAATTTCAATGGCCTAAATTTTGAGCTTTGGAAGCTTAAAATTGAAGATCTCCTTGTAGATCGAGAACAATGGAAAACAATCTATCCAAGTACCATTTCGACATGCATGTCGAGGGAAGAATGGGAGAAACTCGAGAGAAGGGCAAGGAGTACGATTCGACTTTGCATTTCAAATTCAGTGTTGTTGAATGTCTCAAGTGAAGACTCAACCAACAAAATTTGAGCTAAGTTGGGAAGCTTGTACCAGTCGAAATCCATGGTAAATAAGTTGTTTCTTAGCGAGAAATTGTATCTTCTGAGGATGAGTGAGGGTAGTTTGGTAATTGAGCATTTAAATGTGTTTAATACCATAATAAGCCAGTTATGTTCTATGGATAGTAAAATCATTGAGGAGGAGAAATGTATTAGACTATTATGTTCTTTTCCAGACTCTTGGGCTAGCTTAGTCGTGGCTATATGGAGTAATTCAACCACATTAGCGCTAGAATACGTGGTTGCATCTCTACTATTAGAAGAAATGAGAAGGAAGAACATGGAAGGATCAACTAAAGATGCATTAGTTCTGAGAGGTCGATCGGTTGACAGAGATAAAGACTAATTCTTCGATAGAAAGTCTATGTCAAAAGGTAGAGCTAAATCCCATGTTCAATCGAAGAGAAAGTGTTGGAAATGCGGTAAAATTGGGCATTACAAAAGGGACTACAAGTCGAAGGAAATGGAAGTCAGTACATGATTCGATGAGAAGCAGTCGACTAAGAGAAAGACTGATCCAGATAAAGGAGTTGATGTGTACTTGGGTAACACTTTCATGACAATCGGGTCTAAAAAATTCCTAGCGGCAATTTTTCGGCCGAAAAAATGTTGCTAAGAATTTTTCCGACCGAAAATTTGCACGTCAAATTGAACGGACCCCTGACAACGCCCTCGAAATTCGTTTACAATGTTTTTTGGATGAATTATTTTCTCGTGGTAAGCATATTTCGGCCGAAAGAATTTTCGGCCAAAACGTTTATTTTTAACGGATTCCATTAAAAACTAGGTTTCGACCGAAAGAATATTTCGGCCGAAAACCTGAAAATGGGACTGTTTGCAGGAAACTGCAAATTCTCTCCATCTTGCTTGATATTTGGAGGTAGCGGACTCTTACAAATACTCAGAATTTAGTTTCAGAATTGATACCAACATTTTAAAAATTGAATCTACTTTCATTCGATATAATTTGTTTTCATTTTCATTGTTTTTATCTAATTTCATTTAATTTTATAAAAAATCACTACATAATATTTTTAGGTGAGATTATGATTCGGTGAAATGAAAAATCCATATCTCTAAAAACACACAGTGGAAAATTATGGAAAATTTATATTCATAATCCTTAAACTGTTCTCTTCAAAAGGGTATTTTTAGATTTTACTTTTAAGTAAAAATTAAGATAGATACATGGTGGAGGAAAACATGTGTTTAAAATATGTAACGTTTTCAGATTGGTCAACTTCAAAAAATTCTAGAAATTATAATATTTATCTGTTTGATTCAAAACTATAGTCATCAAAAATAGAGTCTGTATAGATTGTTGCAGTATATTTCATTTGTCAAAAACAAAAGTTTAATAATGGATACATTGTTGTGGGAAAAAATAACTCATTATCTTTCCCTTCATTTTTAAGAAACATAGTGTCAAACAATTGCCAAATCGACATATCAAATCTCAATAAAAAAAATTTGAAATAATAAGCAATAGAAATCTAACATAATTCTTCACAAGTTTTGTTTTTACAGTAAAGTAAAATTCTAAATAAAAAAAATACTTTTGTTTACCAGAAGTTCAAGAACCTATTAAAATAAAATAAAAATCTCATAAAACAAGCAAAAGTGTTACCCATCTTCATGATTTTACCCACAGTCGGATCAAGATGTTTTGTTGATCGACTCATGATCATCCTATCATATGACACCACATAGAGAATGATTCTGCGAATATGAACAATATGAAGGAGGATAGGTGTTCTTGGGGGACGACCCTACAACCAAAATTGTCGGACTGGGAAAAATTTGACTAATATTGCAGGATGGGAGGTGTAGAACCCTTTCAAGTGTTCTACATATTCATGTTTTGGCAAGAAACCTGATATATTTTAGTAAGATGAGTGATGCAAGAGTGCAAACTCTATTTCAAAAGCATACGTGCAACATGGTTAGAGGTGTGATGGTCTTAGTTAAAAGATTTTGGATTCGAACCCTATACAACTTCTCATGGGATGTTGACTCGACTGGATGTAACAACATCGTTGTTCCTGAAGTTGACTTGACTTCGAATCAACTTGGTTCGACTCATGCTAATTCGATTCAAACCTACTCGACAAGTCTTTGTCAAGTCGACCTGATGATGCTATGGCACGAGAGGATGGGACACATTGGAGAAAAAGTACTTCGAGATATGTGTAACAAAGGTATGGTTGAAGATTTATCTGAATGTAATTTAGAAGTCGAATTTTGTGAAAATTGCATATATGGAAAACAAAGTCGGGTGAGGTTCCCATCTGGAGAAATAAGGACAAAAGGGATTCTAGAATTGGTTGATAGTGATGTGTTTGGTTGTGTTTCAGTTCCTTGGTGGATCCATGTATTATGTCTCTTTCATAGATGATTTTTCCAAGAAGACATGGATATATTTCCTGAGGAAGAAATCAGATGTTTTCAAGAAATTCAAAGAGTTTAAGTCTCTTGTGGAAAACCAAACAGATAAGAAGATAAAGGTGTTAATAAGTGACAACGATGGTGAATTCCATGGAAAGGATTTTGAGCAGTTCTGCAAGCAATGTGGAATAGCATGCCAAAATACCATACCATATAACCCACAACAAATGGAGTTTCCGAAATAATGAACAAAACATTGATGGATAAGCCAAGGAGCATGCTTAATGGTGTTGGGTTCGTATAAGAATTATGGGTAGAGGCAGTCGACATTGCAAAATATCTGGTGAATATGTCTCTCTCTTCAACGTTAGTCGACATGACTCCACATAAGGTATGGTCTGGTAAGAAGTCTTCGGCTTCACATATCAAAGTATTTGGTTGTGATGCATTTGTGCATGTTCCCAAGGAAAAGAGGAGCAAGCTAGACAAGAAGGAGGTCAAGTCTATTTTCATTGGATACAAAGAAGGGATGAAAGGATATAAGCTCTGGAATCCTACATCAAGGAAAACAATGTACAATCAAGATGTGGTATTTAGAGAAGTCAGAAGGAAGTTTGAGTCTGAAGTGGTTCAAACAGAGAATAATCCAGAGAAGGTGAGGTTTGAACTGAGGAACGAAAAAGAATATGATTCAGATGAGTTGATTGGATCAGATGAAGAGGTGGAACAACTGACCCCGGTTGTAAGGAGGTCTGAAGGAGTAAGAAAAAAAATCGAAAGGTATAGTCCTCAAGACTTCCATTCTGCTTTTGTATTAACTACCACTAACGAGGAGCCCAAGTTGGTTAGGGAGGCAATCGACTTGAAAGAGGGTATACTCTGGAAGGATGCCATGGTCAAAGAGATGGAACCCTTGCATAAGAATGAGACATGGGATTTAGTCAAATTACCTAATGGAAGAAATCTCGTCGATAGCAAGTGGGTATTCAAGAAAAATATGAGTGCAACAAGTCAAGTTGAGAAATTCAAAGCTTGATTGGTAGCGAAGGGATATTCCCAAGTCGAAGGAGTCAACTTTGGTAAGATTTTTTCCCTTGTTGCAAAATTAACTTCCATTATAGTACTAATGTCTCTGGTTGCATAATTTGATATGGAAATAGAACAAATGGATGTGAAGACAATGTTCCTACATAGGGACCTAGAAGAGGAAGTCTACATGAAACATCCTGAAGGATTTATAGTAAAGGGTGATAAAGAGCTATTGTGCAAATAGAAGAGATCCCTTTATGGTCTAAATCAATCACCAAGGATGTGGTATCAAAAGTTTGACACATACATCTTTAGTTTTGGATTTGTGAGAAGCAAAGTTAATCATTGCATATATTCCAAGGAAGAAGGTGGGTGTTTCATATATGTAGCATTGTATGTCGATGGCATTTTGTTGATTGAAAACAACATGGACACAATAAAGGGGGTGAAGAAGAAACTATCCTCCAAGTTTGACAAGAAGGATATCAGTGCAATGAAATTCATTTTAGGAATGGATATCAAGAGAGATAGGACAACTAGAAATCTCTAGTTGAATCAGAAGAAGTATATTAAAACATGTAGGATTGCAAACCTATAAAGGTGTCAATTCCTGTGGGAGAAAGGCTAACGGTTGAATAGTGTCCAAATAGACAAGAAGAAATAGAGGATATGGCATGTGTCCCCTATGCAAGTGTTGTTGGTAGTATAATGTATGTGATAGTCTGCACTTGGCAAGACATTGTCCATGCAGTGGGAGTGTTGGGAAAATACATGTTGAAACCTGGAAAAGAGCACTTGACAGTTGTCAAGAGAAAATTTAGGTATTTTTGAGGCACAAAATACTATGCTATATGCTACTAAGGGAAACCTAGAAATGACAGTGAAATAGATATACATGGATTTGTCGATTCCGACTAGGCTGGAGATCTAGATCGGCGAAGGTTGACCAGTTGATATGTGTTCAATATGTTCGGTGGATCAATCAACTAGATGAGTAAGTGACAGGAGGTCGTAGCCTTGTCAACAACAGAAACTGAATACATGACAACCACTCATGGAAGGAAATAAGCAATATGGTTGCAACAACTGTGTTCAAGGATCGGGTTTGAGCAGAGAGCTATGAAGATAAATTGACATAGTCAAAGAACAATATTTTTGGAAAAGAACCCAACTTATCATTCCAAGACTAAGCATA
>ML792262.1:147932-197325 GCA_009831015.1 Picea engelmannii | reverse complement strand
GATTCAAAGTGTTATTTCTGTTGCTATTTCGTATATCATTTCTGTGTATTGTGAAGATTATGCTGGATATTTTACTGTTATTCTGTCATTTCTAGCATTTCGTTTCTGTTCTGCATATTTTATATATCTGGTATCTTGCAATGTAGTATCAACCATGAACATAAGGGATATTAGCTTTCTTGAGAATACTATAAATGTTGAAACTACTTTTTGGTCTTGAAGTAAGACTCAAAACTATTTCTAATTAGCTAAGAGTTTGTCTTCCTCCAATATAAATAAACATGTTCATGGCCCAAGACTGAAAGTCATCTCAGAGGAGTGGACGTCGTGTTAATAGCCCAAGACCTAAAAAATCGTGTTAATAGCCCAAGACCTAAAAACATCGCACAAGAGAGGATGTCTAATCTGATATCTAAAGGTGATGAATTAGTGTGCATTCATGGATAAAAACATGGTTTTTTTTTATAGTTTTATCTAAAATAAATTAATAAGAAGACAAACTTCATCATTATATAGAAATTTTGTAGAAAGTTGTAATTTTTCTTCATCAAAAATTTGATAAAAAGTTTTGATTCATTTAATTTTTTTTTTCTAAATTATAAAATAAAATAGTAAGTCACTCCATTTTCCTTATTTCATATACTTTTAATATAAATTTTTTATATTAAAATTTTGATCTATTTTTAAATAATAAAAATGGTTAGAAAAAACAAATTAGATACAATAAAACTTCATCTCAACACAAAAAAGAGTAAACAAAAATTGTGTTGGGTTACTCAATTTATTATCAACACATTATTTTCTAAAATTAGCACTTATTGTACATGGTGTTTTAGTAAATAGTTTAGCATATGTTTTTTTGTTTTTATATATTAATAAGAAGCTACAAGTGATTTTTCCTCAGAAAAAGTTCACTTTATATTAATAGAGTAATATAAACTGGTCTTTACAATGATCCCAAAAAACAAAAAAAAATTAGCAGATATGTGCCCCTTTTAGGAGCAAATCAAGGAGGATCTAGTAGTCGGAAGTCATTAAAAAATCAACAAGATACCAATCTGTTAGATGTTGATAGAAAAAAAGCAAATGAGACCAAGAAGGACAATAACAGCCTAATTCCCAGGTACTGAATTAGATCAACTTGACAACTGAAAATAAACAAAGATAAACAAATCTAATATATTTCAAGTGTACGAAGAGGGCCCTCATGATCCTCAACGCATTGAAAGTAGTAGATTTTTTCAGGATCTTTTAGAAGAGCCTGCTTAAAAAGTCTGTCCGCGACTTCATTGTCTTCTCTATAGACATGAGTAAAGGAGATAGGTTGGAAGAGGCCAATAAGATTTCTGATTCTGAGTTTCCAGCATTCTAATTTGACCACTTGGAGGCGGCCCTTCTCCTTTAACCAATCAATAATGATCTTGGAGTCGCCCTGTACTAGGATAGAATAAATGGATAGTCAGGAGGTAAGAGTGAGAAGTGCCCAGACTCCCAAAAATTCCTTTCTATTATTTGTCCCTTGGCCACAGTTGATGTACCATTTGTAACTACAATGACCATTCAGCTTTACAATGCCACTTGCACCACTGTTCAGGCCCGAAGACTCCACTGCACCATCAAACCAGCCAGTCGGTCCACTCCAGTTGTGGCTGAAATGTCCCTTTTTCCGATTTATGTTTCTTAGAATCTCTTTATATTCCTATAGTGTAGTTGTAACACGATAGACTAGCCGCTGAAGGGACGGTTGTTGAACATCAAATATCGTTGAGTTTCTTTCCTGCCACACAAACCAGCAGATGAAAGTTCGCAAGTTTGTAAATGTTTTAATTTGTTTGTGCTAGGAATTGAAGCACTCCTCAAGACTAGTACCCGACCAAGTAAACCGAGGATAAAGAAGAAGTTGAATTATGTTCCATATCGTCGCAGTGAAATCGCAGTCAAATAGCAGGTGGTCTGTCGTCTCACAGTTGGTTTTGCAAAGAATACAATAGCCTGGTCCTATGAAACCTCTACGCAGGAGAACCTCCCAAGTGAGGATTCTATTTGCAACTGCCAACCAAATGAAGATTTTGGCTTTTAATGGACAAGACCAAGACCAAAGAGCCTTTTTCCAGCCGCTGATTGTATGTGTCCATTTCTTTTTTTCCACTGCCAGATAATTTTTTTTACCGAGGTAATGCCAGTCTGATCTCCACCTGTCCAGATTAATGCATCTGGCAAATCGTGTAACTGGACGCCTGAGTTGATGAGGCCGCGTCTAAATAATTCCCATTCGATTAGATGTTGTCCCAAAAGGTTTAAAGCCGCTCCAGAGTACCAAATAGATGTAGATGTGCCGCTCGGTTGTTCTCAGCAGCCTGATAGAGGTGGTGGATCCCTTGACGGTTGATAATGCTGATAAGTTCTTTCGATAAAATGACAGATTCACCCATGCCGAAAATGCCCCCATAATGTTGTGCCTCGAGCCAGGTCTCCAGGCAATCCAATGGGGGATTATGTGAGCATATTTTAATAGGTGTAACTAAGACTGTGATCCTTTGGCTCTATCGGAGCAAAAGAAACAGAGCCAATTGTCCACTGAGCAGGCTGGAAAATATTTTGATTTTAGAACCTGATGCTAGAGGCCATCGTGCATTAAAGCCCTCCAGAGAATGTTTGTTGCCAGTGCTCTGCCAAAACAAGGGATGTTTCTCAGTCCCCACCCCCAAGGGATTTAGGGCGGGCAATGAGAGTCTAGTTGCATAGATGGATATTTTTCTTTTTTTTACCACCAGACCAAAGAAACCCGTAAGTGAGTTGGCGGATTCTATGAAGAATTGTGGCAGGAATGGTTGATAATGCCAACCAATACATTGGTTGGCTCTCAATGATTGCTTTGATCAGGACTAGACGACCCCCAATGGACAACCCTTGGTTGCACCAGAGTCTTAATCTCTTTTCATATTTTTCTAAGAGCCATAACCAATCCTCTGTCTTTTATCGCCCCATCTTCAAAAAATATCCAAGATACATAAAACCTTTCTCCAGATCCTGGATTTGGAAATGGAATAGTGCTTTAATGCCATCAAGTACCTATTGATTGGCTCCAAATTGCAGGAGTGTGGTTTTATGTGCATTAATATGGAGACCCATTGCATTACAGAATAGCTGCAAAACAATGTTAATCTCCTTCCATTCTTCTATGGATGCTTTAGTCATGATTAAAATATCGTCAACAAATAAAAGATGCAAAATATGAATGTATTTGGAAACCTTGATACCTGTCAGAAGTCCTTCCTCTTGTTTGTGCTTTAGAGCCAAGCTCAAGCCTTCCATAATCAAAACAAATAACAAAGGCGAGAGAGGGAAGCCATGCCTGAGACCCCTTTCACAGTGAAATAAATATGATGGCTCACCATTGATCAAAACATCAAAAGTCGCAGAAGTAATACAACCCATGATCCAGTTGGTTGTCGGAATACCAATACCACTCTGCAACAATACTAGTATGAGAAAGTCCCAATTGATAGTGTCATAGGTTCTTTTAAAGTCGATTTTAAGGATAAGATCCTGCAGTCTTTTTTCTCTGATGCTATGAAGACACTCTTGAGTTGTTCCTATCGCATTTGTGATTTGTCTTCCTTTTAAGAAGCCAAACTGTTCCTCGGCAAGGGAACGAGAAAGAATCAGATGGAGTCTAGAGGCAAGAATTTTGGTAATAATTTTATAGTTGAGGTTACAAAGAGAAATCGGTCGAAAGTCGCCGAAGGTGGATGGGCCATTCACCTTAGGAATTAATGCAATAAAAGTTGAATTAAGTGATCTAATGACCGCTCCCTTAAGACGAGATTCTTCAATGGCTAGTAGGAGGTCATTTGCAACCAGTTCAAAAAACGAAATGTAGAACTCCACTATCCACCCGTCAAGACCCAGACTTTTTTCTTTGGTCATACCATTAAATGCCTCAATGATTTCTTCTTCAGTAACAACTGATTCTAAAAGGTGAATGTCTTCTGTCGTAAATATGTTGGGATACAATCTTACTAAGTCAACTTGATCAACTATAGTGTTCTGTTTTGGAGCTTTGTAAAAGGAGGAGAAGTGGTGATTTGCTTGCCTTTTAATGGCTTCTTGACTGAGGTGTGACTGACCCTCATCATCTAGAATTTTCCACAGATGCTTTTTATTGCATCTATGGCTGGCAAAGTTATGGAAATATTTTGTGTTTTTATCACTAGATTTTATCCACGTAGCCCTTCTTTTCATATGCCAACGTTCTTCATCCTCTAACATAAGTTTATTATGCTCAGATTCACAATATTATAATTTGTTTTCCAGATCAAAATTTGGACCGGTGCGGAGGCTTAAATTTAATAGTTCAACGAACTCTGCTTCTAGAGAAACCAATTTACCATTTTCCTGTTGTTTCTCTTTTGTGATCCAAGACTTCACTTGTGATTTTAAACAACTAAGTTTGGCAACCAGTCTGTGTTGAGCACCAGCTTCGCTTGTAACCTGTGGAGAAACCCAAATGGAGAGCACTAGATCAAGAAATGACTCTTCACCCAAATGAGCTACATTAAATTTGTAAGGAAAAACAATTTTGTTGTGGTCAAAAGCCAATTGGAAGAGAATTGGAGCATGGTCCGAGACAAACGGAAATGTGACCCAGGATCTATATCAAATAGTATCAGTCAGAAGTGTTGCTGAGATAAAAACTCTATCCAGGCATTTTTGTATGCTTTGACTCCCATGTCTACCATTGCGCTAGGTGGGCACCCGCTCGGCCGACTGGATATCCACTTGTTGATTTTCTTGTGAAGAGATCCGAGAAGAATCCTCCCATGGGATCAATAGCCACAACAACACCCCAAATTTCCTCAGTGCCTATGGTAAAATTGAGAACCCTCGCCAGAATGAGAGAATCTGAGTTAAGCAGTTAGTTGGCTTGAACACGATTCCAGAAAGCTCTGTGTTCTGAACAGGGCCCGTATGAGTTGATGAACAAGAGTTTTTTATTATCAGGAAGATGATAACCTATGAGTAGGATTCCACCTACACACATAAATTGTTCCAGATCAAAGATGTATGGATTCCAAGAAACTAGAATTCCTTCTGACTTCCCCACGGAGCTGAGAGCACTAACCATCCAGGAGGGACAGAGAGAAAAAATAAATTTCCGTGCCTTTTCTTCATCCACCAACGTTTCTTGGAGAAAAATTATGTCGAGTTTGTTAATGTCAAGGAGTCTGCGTAAAGAAGGCATTTTATGGGGCCCTCCCACACCTCTGATGTTAAGAGAGATGAGGATCATGATTTTTCCCTGGCTTGGGCTTTCATGCCTCTAAGCGCCCCTGTATCGGAAGTTGAAGTTGTGTGTAGATTGGTAGAGGAAGTATTCAGTCCTATCTTCTTTCGAGCACTGCGGGTTTTAATCGGGGAGATCTCCATTCCCAAGCCACGTGAACAGGCTAGATGCTTCTCCTGGAGGATTCCTGAAGCAGGTAAGGGTTGAGGGAGTCCCTTGTTGTGCCTCTAAACCCCAATAAGTCGTTAAAGGGATGGGATTGGGAGATTCGGGACATAAATGGTTTGACAACTCTGAAATAGTGTTGGAGTCATAAAACTTCAAGTGGTCCGAAGGAAGGGAAGAGGTATTCCTATGAACACTGGATGAAGGTTGTTGTTGGTCATCAAGATCCCAATAAGTGGGTAGAAGATTTGGATTATGCAAGTCAGAGTGGAAGGGTTCTGGGGAAGCATTCACTACCAGAGGTGCAATGGTATCTTGTGAGGCATTGGATAAAGGGGGAGTGTTTGTGGGGGAATGTGGATGAAAGGCTTTTGTCAATAAAGAAGGTTGTCAAATGGCACAAGAAGGGGCAGAGGGTGTTTCTACTATATCAAGGACTTTAAGGCTAGTCGAGGAAAGTTCAGAGGTGAAGGTGGAGAGAGAAGAGGTGGTCACAAGATGCAGACCAGTGGAGTTATCTAAAAAATCCATTTCCTGGGGTGAGAGCTTAGAAAAAAGAGTAGGGCAGTATGATTTCATCTTACCAATAGGTGTTCCCATGGAATCGTCAACAGGGCTTTCTCCTACATCTCCTGGTGCAGTAGTCAAGCCAACTTCCTTCTCTTCACTCATATAGGTAGTAGCGAGTGAATCATCCAAAAAGTCCTCAGACTTCCTATAGCTAGTCCCCTTTGAACAATCATTTCTGAGATGGCCCATCTACCGACAATGCGAACATCAGAAGGGAATCCCCAGATACTCCAGGCGTTGGATCATAACCTGACCTCACCACTCAACTTCCAGAACCTCCATTAACCCTGCATGGATGTCAATCTCAACCAAGACTCTGTCCATTCGTTTGTCCTTGGAGTTAAGGCACTATTCATCAACTTTCAAGAAGCGACCAAGAAGGTTACCAATGGCCTTCAAAGTCGACTTGTTCCACAGGTTAAGAGGAATACTCGGAAGCAGGACCCAAATGTGGCAAAGACTGAAGTATTCAGTGGCTGGGTTAAAGCTTGTGTGCCACCTCTATAACATAATTAGCTAAGGGTTTGTCTTCCTCAAATATAAATAAACATGTTAATGGCCCAAGACTTAAAGTCATCTAACAGGACTGGACATCATGTTAATGGCCTAAGACCTAAAAACATCGCACATGAGAGGATGTCTAATCTAATATATAAAGGTGATGAATTAGCGTACATTCATGGATAAAAACATGATTTTTTTAATAATTTTATCTAAAATAAGTTAATAAGAAAACAAACTTCATCGGAATTGGAATTTGGTAGAAAGTTATAGTTTTTCTTGATCAAAATTTTTGATTCATTTAGAATAAATTTATCTAAATTATAAATTATAAAATAGTAAGTCACTCCATTTTCCTTATTTCATATACTTTTAACTATAAAATTTTACAGTAAAAATTTTGATCTATTTTTAAATAATAAAAATGGTTTAAAAAAACAAATTAGATACAATAAAACTTTATCTCAACACAAAAAAAATTAAACAAAAATTGTGTTGGGTTACTCACTTTATTATCAACACATTATTTTCTAAAATTAGCACTCATTGTACATGGTGTCTTAGTAAATAGTTTAGCATATGTTTTTTAATATATATATTAATAAAAAGCTACAAGTGATGAAGCAACGAGATTACATAATAATATTGTTTCACAAGTTAGCTAGTTTCTAAATAATCCAAATAAAGGCGTATTGCAATCCAAAATAGAGTTTGGCATTATTTTTAAACAAAATTACTCATTACTTCTTAACACTATATGTCTAAAATTCTTATAATCTAAAAAAACAATAATTAGCAATGTTGGGTTGTTATATTCTTTGCAGTGAAAGTTGAGTCGACGTGGATCGAATAGCAATGAAAGTCGAAGGTCGAGGTGGATTGACTAGGAAAAGTTGAAGCCGAAGTGATCGACAACAAGTGGAAGAAGTCAACTGACAAGAGGTCAACAAGTGGTTGTGCGTCAACCGATTGAAGGCCAAATGAAGGTCGACTGGTAATCCAACTTAGTAGTTGACTATAACAGAATCATGAGATTTGTGGGTTTTATAGTCAATGATCTGCATGGATCTATAACCACTTTTGGGTGCCTTTATTTAGGTTTTTTCCTAATGTAAATCCTATAAATAAGGTGTGTTGTAATATTTTACAAGTTAATATTTAGATCAATCGTTTAGATGTTGTTAATCGTATAGATGTAAGCCAAATTAGTTGCAGTATTGTTCTTGTGTAAAACAAGAAGGTATGATGTCGATTGTGTCTTAGGTGTAGACCAAGGTTAGGCATGTAACTTTTTATTTTGAATGAATAAGAAAACAGGAGAGAAACACGTTCAAGGAATGTTGGTTTTCTTGTTTGGGTTCCAAGAGTAAAATATCTAAGTACTGTGTGTTTGTTTTGTCATTTATTTTATAGCTTAAATCAATCTTCCTCTCTTCTGTTAGGTTTAGTGTGGAAGTATAATTTCCTAACATGTGGTATCAGAGTTTGGTTTAACAACCTTAGATTTGAGATAAACCCTAGGTCTAGTAAGAGTTGTAAGTCAGAGATATTTAAAGATGCACTTAAAGAATGGAAAGTAGCTTGAGAATAGAGATTGAAAATTTCAATGGCCTAAATTTTGAGCTTTGGAAGCTTAAAATTGAAGATCTCCTTGTAGATTGAGAACAATGGGAAACAGTCTATCCAGGTACCATTCTGACAAGCATGTCAAGGGAAGAATGGGAGAAACTCGAGAGAAGGGCAAGGAGTACGATTCGACTTTGCATTGCAAATTCAGTGTTGTTGAATGTCTCAAGTGAAGACTAAACCAACAAACTGTGAGCTAAGTTGGGAAGCTTGTACCAGTTGAAATCCATGGTAAATAAGTTGTTTCTTAGTGAGAAATTGTATCTTCTGAGGATGAGTGAGGGTAGTTTGGTAATTGAGCATTTAAATGTGTTTAATACCATAATAAGCCAGTTATGTTCTATGGATATTAAAATCATTGAGGAGGAGAAATGTATTAGCCTATTATGTTCTTTTCCAGACTCTTGGGCTAGCTTAGTCGTGGCTATATGGAGTAATTCAACCACATTAGCGCTAGAATACGTGGTTGCATCTCTACTATCAGAAGACATGAGAAGGAAGAACATGGAAGGATTAGCTAAAGATGCATTAGTTCTGAGAGGTCGATCGATTGACAGAGATAAAGACAAATTTTCTGATAGAAAGTCTATGTCAAAAGGTAGAGCTAAATCCCATGTTCAGTCGACAAGAAAGTGTTGGAAATGCGGTAAATTTGGGCATTACAAAAGGGATTGCAAGTCGAAGGAAATGGAAGTTAGTGCATGATTCGATGAGAAGCAATCGACTAAGAGAAACACTGATCCAGATAAAGGATTTGATGTGTACTTGGGTAACACTTTCATGACAATCGGGTCTCAAAAATTCCTAGCGACAATTTTTCAGCCGAAAAAATGTTGCTAGGAATTTTTCCGGTCGAAAATTTGCACGTCAAATTGAACAGCCCCCTGACGGTGCCCTCGAAATTCGTGTACAATGTTTTTTGGATGAATTATTTTCCTATGGTAAGCATATTTCGGCCGAAAGACTTTTTGGCCAAAACATTTATTTTTAACAGATTTCATTAAAAAATAGGTTTCGACCGAAAGAATATTTCGGCCGAAAACTTGAAAATGGGACTGTTTGCAGGAAACTGCAAATTCTCTTCATCTTGCTTGATATTTGGAGGTAGCAGACTCCTACAAATACTCAGAATTTAGTTTCAGAATTGATACCAACATTTTAAAAATTGAATCTACTTTCATTGGCTATAATTTGTTTTCATTTTCATTGTTTTTATCTAATTTCATTTAATTTTATAAAAAAATCACTACATAATATTTGTAGGTGAGATTATGATTCGGTGAAATGAAAAATCCATATCTCTAAAAACACATAGTGGGAAATTATGGAAAATTTATATTCATAATCCTTAAACTGTTCTCTTCAAAAGGGTATTTTTAGATTTTACTTTTAAGTAAAAATTATGATAGATACATGGTGGAGGAAAACATGTGTTTAAAATATGTAGCGTTTTCAGATTAGTCAACTTCAAAAAATTCTATAAATTATAATATTTATCTGTTTGATTCAAAACTATAGTCATCACAAAATAGAGTCTCTATAGATTGTTGTAGTATATTTCATTTGTCAAAAACAAAAGTTTAATAATGGATACATTGTTGTGGGAAAAAATAACTCATTATCTTTCCCTTTATTTTTAAGGAACATAGTGTCAAACAATTGCCAAATCGACATATCAAATATCAATAAAAAAAAATTGAAAAATAGGCAGTAGAAATCTAACATAATTCTTCACAAGTTTTGTTTTTACAGTAAAGTAAAATTCTAAATAAAAAAAATACTTTCGTTTACCAGAAGTTGAAGAACCTATTAAAATAAAATAAAAATCTCATAAAATAAGCAAAAGTGTTACCCATCTTCATGATTTTACCCATAGTCGGATCAAGATGTTTTGTTGATCGACTCAGGATCACCCTATCATATGACACCACATAGAGAATGGTTCTGCGAATATGAACAATATGAAGGAGGATAGGTGTTCTTGGGGGACGACCGAACAACCAAAATTGTCGGACGGGGAAAACTCTGACTAATATTGCAGGATGGGAGGTGTAGAACCCTTTCAAGTGTTCTACATATTCATGGTTTGGAAAGAAACCTGATATATTTCAACAAGATGAGTGATGCAAGAGTGCAAACTCTATTTCAAAAGCATACGTGCAACATGGTCAGAGGTGTGATGGTCTTAATTAAAAGATTTTGGATTCGAACCCTATACAAGTTCTCATGGGATGTCGACTCGACTAAATGTAACAACATCGTTGTTCCTGAAGTCGACTTGACTTTGACTCATGCTAATTCAATTCAAACCTACTCGACAAGTCTTTGTCAAGTCGACATGATGATGCTATGGCACGAGAGGATGGGACACATTGGAGAAAAAGTACTTCGAGATATGTGTAACAAAGGTATGGTTGAAGATTTATTTGAATGTAATTTAGAAGTCGAATTTTGTAAAAATTGCATATATGGAAAACAAAGTCGGGTGAGGTTCCCATCTGGAGCGATAAGGACAAAAGGGATTATAGAATTGGTTGATAGTGATGTGTTTGGTTGTGTTTCAGTTCCTTTACTTGGTGGATCCATGTATTATGTCTCTTTCATAGATGATTTTTCCAGGAAGACATGGATATATTTCCTGAGGAAGAAATCAGAGGTTTTCAAGAAATTCAAAGAGTTTAAGTCTCTTGTGGAAAACCAAACAGATAAGAAGATAAAGGTGCTAATAACTGAAAACGATGGTGAAGTTCGTGGAAAGGATTTTGAGCAGTTCTGCAAGCAATGTGGAATAGCATGCCAAAATACCATACCATATACCCCACAACAAATGGAGTTGCCGAAATAATGAACATAACATTGATGGATAAGGCAAGGAGCATGCTTAGTGGTGTTGGGTTCATATAAGAATTATGGGCAGAGGCAGTCGACATTGCAAAATATCTGGTGAATATGTCTCTTTCTTCAGCGTTAGTTGACATGACTCCACATAAGGTATGGGCTGGTAAGAAGTCTTCGGCTTCACATATCAAAGTATTTGGTTGTGATGCATTTGTGCATGTTCCCAAGGAAAAGAGGAGCAAGCTAGACAATAAGGAGGTCAAGTGTATTTTCATTGGATATAAAGAAGGTATGAAAGGATATAAGCTCTGGGATCCTACATCAAGGAAAACAATGTATAATCAAGATGTGGTATTTAGAGAAGTCGGAAGGAAGTTTGAGTCTGAAGTGGCTCAAACAGAGAATAATCCAGAGAAGGTGAGGTTTGAACTGAGGAACGAAAAAGAATATGATTCAGATGAGTTGACTGGATTAGATGAAGAGGTGGAACAATTGACCCCGGTTGTAAGGAGGTCTGAATGAGTAAGAAAAAAAATCGAAAGGTATAGTCCTCCAGACTTCCATTCCACTTTTGTATTAACTACCACTAACAAGGAGCCCGAGTTGGTTAGGGAGGCAATCGACTTGAAATAGGGTAGACTCTGGAAGGATTCCATGGTCGAAGAGATGGAATCCTTGCATAAGAATGAGACATGGGATTTAGTCAAATTGCCTAATGGAAGAAAGCTCATCGATAGCAAGTGGGTATTCAAGAAAAATATGAGTGCAACAAGTCAAGTTGAGAAATTCAAAGCTTGATTGGTAGCGAAGGGATATTCCCAAGTCGAAGGAGTCGACTTCAGTAAGATTTTTTTCCTGGTTGCAAAATTAACTTCCATTATAGTACTAATGTCTTTGGTTGCATAATTTGATATGGAAATAGAACAAATGGATGTGAAGACAATGTTCCTACATAGGGACCTAGAAGAGGAAGTCTACATGAAACATCCTGAAGGATTTATAGTAAAGGGTGAGAAAGAGCTATTGTGCAAATGGAAGAGATCCCTTTATGGTCTAAATCAATCACCAAGGATGTGGTATCAAAAGTTCGACACATACATATTTAGTTTTGGATTTGTGAGAAGCAAAGTTAATCATTGCATATATTCCAAGTGTTGTTCCAGAGTCTGTACTTAAGGCTTAGAAGTACAGTATCTAGGCATTCGAAAGTGAGTAAAGGGTAGAGAAGAGAGAAACGTCAACCTTCGGCAAGGGAATCTAGGGATGGTTTCTGCGTTGGCGTTGTCTAGCTTCCAACTGTTCCTGGATGTTTATATCCCGTTCAATCGCTGCCCATGAACGTTCGAGTTCAACCCGGGTAGTGGCTATTTTAAGAATGGTATCGAAAAGGTTCAAGGCAATGTGCATTTGATTTGATTATCTGGGTTCGATATTGGGCTGTGTTGGTACAGGGACAATCATGGAGGAACAGTAAAATAAGGAAACCTCAGGGAGAATTTAAGTGCTGTCTTAATTTGGTCGTATAAAAGAGAGTTTACGGTTTCAGGAATAAAAACGGGGTGCAAATCAAAGGCTCTTTCCTGTAACTGGGTTATATTTTAATAAAATGTATGAGGTGGGAGAAAACATTTAGCTGTCTATCGAGTAAGGCTCCTATCAAGGGAGAATCTCACGTATAAACAGAAGAAGAAAAATGTAAAGAAATAACCCGATGAAGAATAAAATATATATAGAATTCTGAAAGTGTTGACTGGTCTTATACCTGCTAATAGCTGGTACAGAGGAAAAACAGTAAACAATATAGAAAACCAAAATTCAATCACTATAGTAGAGGTTTCACTAAATTATAACGAAGCATTCATTAGTTATGAATATGAAATGAAACGAAATATGAGATACAAGAAAACAAACTCATAACACAGTCGTGACGGAATTGAGAATCTTCGGATTTGCTTTATATTAACTCTCAAAATGTAAAACCTTTGTTACAATCGACACAAAAAGGTCCAACCTTTCTTTCTTTCTTTCTTTCTATGGTATATTTACAATAAGATGGAATCTCAATCGTTGCAAAGTTTTCAGTTATGATAGGGAGGAGAGCAATCGCTCCATTTCTTCTTCTCTATCTTTATTTGGTGCCAGAAGCTTTTCCTCGCACGTGCTCGGTACAGGTGACACATTTTTCAACCAACCGAGATATCAGCCTGGACGGTTCTGCTTGACAATTGGCTTCAAAAGAGTAACAATCTCGGGCCAATTGTGACAACCTGTCTTCCATCTGTCTGTCCATGATGTCGATAGCGCACAATTGCACACTTGGTTTAATCATACATTTATCTATTTGGACTATGTCTGCCATAGTCACTTGTGAGATCTCGGTCAAATCTCTTTCTTCTTTTTCATTTAAATCAAGTGAGATTTTTGTCATATTCATTTGAATCAATGCCTCGGCATTACCTTCGCTATCAATACCTAGAAGGTTACCATCTATAGAACTGAAAGATTCTTCTAAGGATTTCGTTACCCTCTTGGCTTGAAGCTTACCTTCCGAGATGCTGTGTTCCCATTCTTTTAACAAAATATTTCCTCTGGTCTGCTTCGAAATGGTAAACCTGGGAGTACTTCCCACTTCCGTGTTGTTCGTAGATATCACAGCCTCTGGAAAGGCGAACCGTGCTGCTCCAGCTTCTCTTTCTCTATCAGATAAATTTTCCAAAACTTGATTTACAAGCAAGCAGTTGTCCCGAATCGCCTCTACCTTGGCGAGTAAATTTCACTGGGCCGCCAAAACTCTGCTCCGAATCTCCATCGCCTGGGACTGGAACATCCCGATATTTATAACTTTACTTTCAGTGATTTCCACACTAGCCTGTAGCTGTTTGATCAAGTCTTTTTGCTGGCCTGCTTGTATCTGACCATTCCGAACCACCAACTCTGCTTGTTCGAGCTTAGTCTTGAGCAACTCTATCTGAATTTTATTGGCCAACCTTGCTTGTTCTATCCCTATACTCACCTGGTCCTTGGCAACCTCCTCTGCAGTGGCTAGTCTGGCTTCTAGGGTTTTGATGAGGCGATTTTTTTGTTTCAGCTGGTTTTTCAAAACCCCGACTGAAAATTGATTCGCTGTGGCATATGCCCCTAATGTCTCAGCTATTTCTGTCATGAATTGTTCATTCCTCTTGTCTTTCCCATCATTCATAACTTTGTATTTCTTGGCTGTTGATTCCCCTTCCTGATAGAATTATCTCTTTACCACTGCCTTTCTCTTCTTATCAAAGAAGAATTCATTTGGAGGGAGCTCTTCCACCCTTATAGGCCTCAATTCTTCATTTAAGATCCACCCTGTGTCAATATTTCCCTGAGTTGACTGCAAGGGAGTAACCGATACGATATGATCTCCGATTTGCTTCACTGATTGTCCCAGAGTAGTAACCAGAGTCTGCTTCTTCGACGTGTCAGGAGTCTTTATCTCTGCTTTCGGACTCTTAGTCTGCTCTTCCCCGTCCTAGTGTTTTTCTTGACTGGGTGTCGCATCTTTGGAGCCTTCGACATCTTTTTGTTTCGCCTCCGCTGTACTCGGATTCTCACCCCGTAATAATGTGGGAAGACAACTGTGTCGATATTCTTGGAAATTCAGAACATCGACCCTCTCTTCAGGTGCCAAGGTTTGTATCCAAGCTAAAATATCAGCATAGGATCTTGCACCTCGGAAAATTTCATCCGAGGGTGAATTTTCATGCTCAAATCTCTTGAGTTCGCAACTGGCCAAATGATTACTTACGACCCTTTGCGGATCATTCTTCTTGAATTCAATAAGGACCAATTTTAGGTCTTCCAGGGATGCTACCTCAACTTTAGCATGCCCGAAATATAATAAAGAATATGAATTTAAATGAACAGGAAAAGGTGGCCATACCTTCTTTGAGTATCCCTTAAGCTCCTTTCTTATACCACTGATTACTGTTTGTCTAGCAACCTCACGACAAGACAACTTGTCGGGAATGAATAATGGCAATGCATGTGGGGGAATAGAAGCCCCAAAAACTCTGAGATATGAGAATTCGGCTTCTACATACCAGTCAGCTATGCTGCTCAAATTCGTCACTATACTGTCTGAGATCCTGGGTGGCGGGTGACTGAAAATAGTGACATGCAGAGGTACCATCACCCAGTTGAAGATTTCATATATGAAATCTGTCGCTTTGTTTTCCCATAATTTTGAATGATAGACATGAATGGGCTCGGCCTCTGCTGGAGTCCAACTCCAGCTCATTAAGGGAAATGGTGTTAGAAAGCACACGGTGTCCATAATATATGCAGACATAAAAAATGAAGAAATCTTTCCACTCTCTTTCTGTACCCGATACTCTGTAACCCGACTGGTCAAGCTATCAGACAACATTTTCACCCAGTCGAAGGAACAGCCTTCGGTGACTCGATATATTAGAGGCACACATTGAAGAAAGAAATGTGAGGTGTCCTCTCTCCCGTATAATCGGCATGTCATCATAGCTACATACTTGAACTGTGGTTCCAAGGAAGCTATTGAATATATACCATGACTGTCTTCCCTGAACTTCACAGGGTGCGAAACCCAATCTCTTATTAAGCTAGACATAGTCTTGTCATACTGCACACATTCCTTCTGTTTAAACTCTTCCAAGAATTCGGCATCATATGTAAGGTCGGACGCTGTGGGAAACTTGTATATAGCTTGCAGATGTTCAGGTCTGAAAGTCCCGATGGTGACCTTCTGCTCATTCATGATAGTTCTGGTTGGTATGTCCACATGGTCTAATGCCCATCGGACCATATCATAATAGGGAGAAATCGTGGCCTAGACGCTACTTTATGCATTCCCGATTGAATGACGATCTTATATTTGGTGGTTATGTCGTCTTTTTCATTGTCACTGGAATCATCGGAATAATCCACTAATTCGGCCTGCAGAACATCAAAAACGAACGACTAGTTCGGGACCGAGTCGAAATTTCAAGGTGAAGTATCAACGACGTTATCCGAACCTTGTCCCGGAACCTCAATGCTGGCTTTGGATGCTTTTCGCGGGGCCATGATGGGAGATCCTGCTTTAGCTCTTCTGCGATAAAAATATGTATACATACAGAAGTTAGCTCGCTGAGAAAGTGTGCTCTGCGTAATATAGAAATGAATTTGTTATAACAAATAACAACTCTATATATTCGAAAACTCGGTACTTTTTAAGAACAGATCGGTCGAATCATGTTTAGAAATAAATTTAGCAATAAAAACCCAAATCTTTATTTGTCGATTCGCCTTATTTCTAATTAATGCCATAAATTTTGGCGGTTTGAAATGTCAGTTGGTGTAAGGGAGAATTAAGACTACCTCGTAAATTGTGCAAGCATCAAGACACGAGAAGTATTGATTTAGTTTAATTAATCTGGTTTTACCAAAGTTAATTAATCTTCGGTACTCGTTGTATCGAGAATTTTGCTTTAAACCTTTGAACCTCTAACCCCCGAAATTGCGATGATTGACTTTGGTTAATAAAAACGTAATTGTGATTAGGCGCTTAATTAATGATGTAATTATTTATATTGCTATATCACGACTCGAAGCTTCGAAGGTATAACTTCTGGGAAGTTTTCATGCCGAGTCGCGAAACCACGAGATCGCGATGATACGTTTTAATTAAAAGAGGGGATAACATTGGATTAAGTGCTTAATTAATCATGTTCATATCTTTATCGCGACTTCATGTCTTGGGGCTTAGACAATGTAGTTTTTTAAAAGAGAACACGCTGAGTGGCGAATTTCCGACAGAACTCAACCATGACTTAGCTTTTACCTTTAACCTTGACATGGGTTACTAAAATAAGGACTTCGTGGATTCGACTATCGGGGTTACGACGATAAGGCTTTTGGATTTAGTGAACGCCGAGGCATGAAAACCCGATGATGTTTAATCGTGATTTAGAAATTTTTACTGCCGTTACTGACCTGTGTAAAATTTTAAAGCGATTTCGCTGTTTCGTTGCTCGGGACTTGTGAACTGTGTGATCTATAGCACCAACATGCGAAATCCTGAGGTAGAACAAAAGGGGGAATTTTTTTTTGCCGAAAAGTAGAACTCGCCTCGAGAGTACAATAATCATCCCTGCTTGCGTGATAAGACTTCAGAGATTTTGAAACCACATACGGAAAATACGAAAACCATCTTTCGGTTTCGAGCATTAAGACATGAAATTCGAGACGGGATAGGAAAAAAAAAAGGTGGCTCCAACACCAAGGAAGAAAGTGGGTGTTTCATATATGTAGCATTGTATGTCAATGGCATTTTGTTGATTGAAAACAACATGGACACAATAAAGTGGGTGAAGAAGAAACTATCCTCCAAGTTTGACATGAAGGATCTCAGTGCAATGAAATTCATTCTAGGAATGGATATCAAGAGAGATAGGACAACTAGAAAGCTCTGGTTGAATCAGAAGAAGTATATTAAAACATGTAGGATTGCAAACCTATAAAGGTGTCAATTCCTGTGGGAGAAAGGATAACAGTTGAATAGTGTCCAAATAGACAAGAAGAAATAGAGGATATGGCATGTGTCCCATATGCAAGTGTTGTTGGTAGTATAATGTATGTGATAGTCTGCACTTGACTAGACATTGTCCATGCAGTGGAAGTGTTCGGAAAATACATGTCGAAACCTGGAAAGGAGCACTTGACAGTTGTCAAGAGAGCATTTAGGTATTTTTATGGCACAAATGACTATGCTATATGCTACTAAGGGAAACCTAGAAATGATAGTGAAATAGATATACATGGATTTTTCGACGTCGACTAGGATGGAGATCTAGATCGACGAAGGTTGACCAGTTGATATGTGTTCAATATGTTCGGTGGATCAATCAGCTAGATGAGTAAGTGACAGGAGGTCGTAGCCTTGTCAACGACAAAAACTGAATACATGACAACCACTCATGGAAGGAAATAACCAATATGGTTGCAACAACTGTGTTCAAGGATCGGGTTTGAGCATAGAGCTATGAAGATAAATTGACATAGTCAAAGCACAATATTTTTGGAAAAGAACCCAACTTATCATTCCAAGAATAAGCATATTGATGTACAATACCATTTTTTTAGAGACATGGTGGAAAGAAACAAGGTGTTTCTAGAGAAAGTAGACACATTGGAAAACATAGCAGACTCTTTGACCAAGTCTATGAGTGTTGTGAAGTTCTCTTGGTGCAGAGAGGCAATGGGCATTGTTTCCCTAGGTCTGTGAACAAAAGTTCAGAAAACTTCTGGTTTCAACAAAGAAGACAACAAGTGGGAGAATGACAGGTTGTTATATTCTTTGCAGTGAAAGTCGAGTCGAGGTGGATCGACTGGAAGTGGAATTCGAAGGTCGAGGTGGATCGACCAGGAAAAATCAAAGTCGAGGTGATTGGCATAAATTCAAAGAGGTCAACCGACAAGAGGTCGACAAGCGGTCCTATGGAAACCGACTGAAGGCCAAATGATGGTCGACTGGTAATCCGACTTGGTAGTCGACTGTAACATAATCCTGAGATTCGTGGGATTTGTAGCCAATCATCTGCGTGGATCTGTAACCGCTTTTGGGCATCTTTCTTTAGGCTTTTTCCTACTGTAAAGCCTATAAATAAGGCGTGCTGTAATATTGTACAAGTTAATATTTAGATCAATCATTTAGAGGTTGTTGATCATGTAGATGTAAGACGAATTGGTTGCAGGGTTGTTCTTGTGTAAAGAAAGAAGGTATGATGTCAATTGTGTCTTAGGTGTAGACCAAGGTTAGGCATGTAACCTTTTATTCTGAATGAATAAGACTACAAGAGAGAAATACACTTAAGGAATGTTGGTTTTCCTTTTTGGGTTTCCAGGTTAAAATCTCTATGTACTTTGTGTTTGCTTTGTCATTTATTTTATAACTTAAATCTATCTTCCTCTCTTTTGTTAGGTTTATCATGAAATTATAATTTCCTAACAAGCAAAAGGAATAACGACTAGCTACATCTTCTAGACATATAATCAAATGATTAGGGTCCTCCATCAAAATGTTTGTGTCTTCATCAAGCTGGTGTATCATTTCATATTCCTTTGGATCCCCTCAAGTAGAGTTGATTGGGAGTATTTGATTAAGGCCCCAAATTGGTCTCCCCTGCTCAAATTTAGTGCCAAATTTCTTAAAATATTGCATTCTTCTTCCAAAATTTTCAGTTGTTGCTTTAATTCCACTAGAGACCACATAATTTATGTTATCTATAAAGTGACCTAGCATTCTATCTCATGCTATTTTGATGTGATAATAAGAATTGAAGATTTGTTGCAATGGATATGCTCATAATGGATTCTAAGGACTCTACAAATTCCCTGTAGGTCTCTAAAATCCATTAGACACCCACTTTGACCTTTATATCATGTTTTTTTGAGATGGATCTCTTTTCTATCAAACCAACATTCATGCCACACTTCATGTTTCTTGAGTGAGCCCAAATGACATGTTTTCAAAAGTTGAGAACACTCCTCTTTAAGAAAATTAAGACATTGGAGATTTTTTAGAATGAAGAGCCAAGGATAATCCTTATGCTTTGGTATTAAAACAAACAGTAGCCTAAGACCACCAATGTCCCTAATCACGAGTAATACTCCAAGGGGAAGGTTCCCATGAGAAATAAGAACAAACCAATAGAAACTAAAACACCAACCAATAAAAATCAATGTGGTTCCTTATTAGACACTTTAGGATAAGAGACTTGGCTTCTCTTGATAGATCCCAAGCAACAAGACCATTATCCCACTACGAGCAAGGGTAAAAGGAACATCTTGTACATAAGCATGCACATTCATGGCTTGATGCATGTAAAGGAGGGACTTGTGTCCCTTCTCATAATTATTGGAATGCTTGGTGTGGTGACTTGGGTTGCAATCCATGTGACGAATTAATAGCTTAATACATGTCCTTGTACCCATATTTATAGTTAATTAGGGGATGAAATTTTGATTAAGGGTGCATTAACCATAATCTCCCCATATTTTAGAGTTGATGAATGATTTTCCCACCAGTTTTCTTCACAATTGTTCTCCCACATTGCATGATAGTATTTGATTTTGTTGAAGATGCACACATCTTTCCTTCGTGCAATTATTGAATCTAAGGGATTTTCTATCAACACTAAACTATAAATGACATGATTTATGATGGTTTTAGAATATCCTACCACAATCAATGATCGAGCACCAATACCTTTAGCTATTTTTAAACCTTGTCAAAGTGCATATGCATTCTCTTGATTGTTGGATATAATACCAAGATGTCAAGTGAAGGAAGTTTTTATTGTCCCTCCAAGGTCCATGATGATCCCCTGCACCTACCACCCCAATAGTTTAGCTTATGTTTCAACACATCATTGCGATAATAATTTATCAATGCATATTAATAACTACATGTTATAGGGGGTAGAAAAAACTATTTATATGGGGATCAAGTTTGACTAATGTATATATTTCTCAACAAACCTAGCTTTTAAAAACAAAATGATAGTCATCCTCATCTACATGGACACATGAAATAGTTTAACCAGGGGAGGGAACTATTTATATCGCTCACCAGGTTTGATAAGATTTGTATTTTCAACAAAGTGATAGTCATTTTCATCTATACAGAGTTAACTCTTGAGTTTATATATATTTAAGTAAAATTTTGTTGTATTTCTCTTTTATATTATTTAGATGAAGATGGCTCAATCTCAAGTGATAATTGCAGTTGGTAACATAGTGTTGAGGGGGTTGGATTCCCTTTGACTAAGTAGTAGGTATCACCCGAGGATGAGGCCCAATTAGACTCTTCCCTGTTTGGAATGGCATGATCCTTTGGATTAATGGTTCGAAAATCGTTAAATGGGATTTAATATTTTTCAGTTTTATCCCCTTTGTTCTTTCTTTATTTTTTGGGAAAGGTTTTTTGTAGTTTTAGAATATAATTATGGTTAAAAACTATATGGTTCACAAGAAATAATTATTTTAACCAATCAAGCAAAAGAAAGAATACAAAATAATACAATTTCTCTTAAAGCTAACTTCTCAGAAGAAACATGATAATAAATAACAGATAAATTGATATATATTCCTCCAAGAAATAATTCTCTAGAAAAGACTTAATAACATTCGTTACACATGCATGCAAATTGTCATCTAAAGACCTCTCAACTGTTAATAAATAATTCCAAATTTATTGATTATTGAGTTAAAGCTTGAATATATACCAACATGGAGATTTAAACAAAAATGAGAAATCAACAAGAGTAATATTCAAGATTCACAAGATAACTTGGTCAAAAGAAAATCTTACTAGAAATAAATAAAAGGACAATAGAATGTAGAACAATCCACACTATAATCGCAGAACAGACAATGGTTCCAATCAAATTCTAGGGTCCAACGTAGCTTCACTATTAATTCTAGAAATATTTCTTCAATACAATAAACGTTGTTTTTTTCCAAAAGTTCCTTTCTATTGAGCGTATCCGCTTATTTATAAAAATCTAAACAACTGAAAGAAACAACCACCTCAACTTGTCAAATAGATAGACAACAACTAGATTCATGATGACTCAGGTGATATGGGCATCCTTGGGCTTGCATGCTCGTCCACATAATCGACCCACTCTCTGTAAAGCTTGGCACAATTGTCACCGAAAGGAGGTTGGTGTTGATCCATCATCATACTTAACTCGTGTTTGTTGTCCCAAAATCAATTAGTGTAAATTTGCATTATGTCAATCAATTTCTCTAGCTGATCGACGATCTTAACTTGGTCGAAGACATACTTTTCACATGCCCTCATTCCACAACGTTTATTTTCCTTACTTTATCCTTGTATTCGTTGGTTGATTTATACAAATTGGTCGATACTTCATCTATCGGTTGAAATTCTATGGGGGAGATTAAATTTGGTAGTCGAAGGTTGGCCATTGATTGGTTCATATTCTCCCACACCTGAAGGAAACACTTCAATTATTATTCCACTCTATCTCTTGGCTCATCCACAATATTTTCCCAATGTTTGGCCACCGAATGAATTTGAGCTAACCAATCATCCAACAACAAATTGATATTGTGGTCCTCTACCCCTTTGTCCTTCTACATTGCTTGGATGAACTTGATTCTTTCTAATGCATTGGCTCCCTTCTCTTCCCACCGAAGCACATCTTTGTAGGTAATCCCGAACAACATGGATTCCTCCTGAAGGGAAACTGCCTGCATCACTATGTCTTCTTGCACTTTAAGGCATTTGTTGTTCTCTTCTAACAAGTCTTTATTCAAATTTTCAACCCCTCCACCTTCCTTGTAGTATTGCACTTGGTGTTTGAGCAAAGTTATTTCACTCCTAGCTTGTTCTAGCTCTCTTTCTTCCATGATTTCCTTTCCAAATGAGGCATGTGAGATGGTCATGCCCACTGAATAAAGTTGGCTCATCTTAGCTTTCTTGGTGTCCATTGTGACCTCTTCCAAAGTGCACAATACACGATTTTCCAGTGTGGTCTTCCTCTTCCTATGAGTCGTCTTGACTATAGATTTTTTCTTTTTATCATAAGCAAAAGACTCCAAGTCAACCATCTCCTCCACTGGTTGAGGGATGGGATGATCACCCCAGAACAATATATTGCTCAGGCTTCTAGGAGTATAAAAATGTTCTGAAACCATGCCATGTTCTTCCTCCACCTGTTACATTGTCATTACTTTGGTTGTTTTGTTGCTCCCCATATGTTATAATGCCATTGTTTTTTCTACTTTTTTGCTCACCATCCTGATCCATTTTAGCATCTTGACCACCTGTGTCTCCTCCCTGATTTCCAGGTAAGGGAACCTATGAGTTATATCCACCAAGTGGGTCCTAATCCTTCTCACTACTCGTTGATGAAATTTCATATTTGTCTTGGTAAGAGGTGTCATCCTTGTTGGGGTGAGTGTCATGTTCATCCTTGTTGGAGTGAATTTTCTGATCATTGCTAGCATTTGTTGTTTCCACCTTCTTCTCACTTATTGGAATTTTTGGGGTTTCCTTTTTATTTGCATTTTCATTTATAATGGGGAAAAGCATTTCTTCTATCTTCTCCTCATATTTTTTCATGTCAATAAATTCATTAGGCTTCATGGTAGTGGTTGATTTTTCCTGGTCCTCCTTGATGTTCTACTCCTGTTCTTCCTTCTCTTTCTATAGCCTCTCTAAATCCTTTTTATTCTATTGTTTCTCCTCTTCTACCAAATTCCTCTTGAGTTCATCGACATGTTCTTTCTCTTTCCTTTTCTTCAGCTCTTCTTCCTCTTGTCGGGCCTTTTCTTCATCTCTTCTTCCTCCTGTCAGGCCTTTTCTTCCCAATCTTTCTTCTTTTGCTCCATGTAATCTTGTTTCCTTTGTGCCCTTTCTTCCTTCTTCCTTTGTTTAGTAAGTAACTCTTTTGTTGCTTCCTCTTCATCTTTCTTCCTCTGTTCATCTTACCATGTTCTTTCCTCCACTTGTTTCTTCATGATTCTTTCTTCTTCTTCTTGCAAAGTGTGCTATTATTTCTCTACTATTAGTCTCTCTCCTTCTTCCTTCTATCATTTATTAGTTCCTTTGTTGGAAGAGACTCCAAGATTTACCATTTTAATTTGTTCTTCTATAAGTAGAGAGGCAAAGATATTTATGTTTGAGTTGGCTCTCGTCTTCTCCACCTCCTTCCAGTCTTGTGCGTTCTCGATTGATAATTTGTACTCCCACTTCTCATGAGCGTAAGGTCGGGTCAATACCACTTGTTCAACATGTTTTGAAACTGATCCTTTGGGATTTCACTTCCTGTGCCTCCATGTCATAAACATGTATTATAAATGCACTTGGCCTTCCTGCTTTCCATGTTTAACATATTTTACCACATAGTACCCCACCTAAAAACCATAAGGGATAAACACTCTTTTCTTATCTTTCACAAGGGTGGCATTGAGTCCTTGCATGATGGATTGATAGAATATTTATCCAATTTTCAGTAGGCCAAAGGTAACTAGGCTTCTTAGAACTGAGTGCAGTCTCTTTCCCCATACAACCTACACAAGTTGATCATGGCATACATATATGGTTCTCTTAAACCAGAGATGGAATACCTTCCATTTGATTGATTGATGAGTTTCTTGTCTTATTTCCAGTAGCTACCCAGTATCCTACTGGTGTCATACCACTCATAAAATGAAATCACAAATTATTTGGTGAGATATTCATTGGGGTCTAGGAACTTGTAGTAGGTATTGATATCTTGGGGGAGAAAGGAGCCTATACATTCCTCCTTTTCATTAACAATTCTATAGTTTTGGGCTTCAGTATGGCTAATAAACCACTCCCCCAGTTCTACATAGGGCATGATAGGTTCCCTGGTAGCTACATAGTACAACAAGGACTTCTTAATTGCAAGCAAAATTGCATCGTCTACTTCCCTAAACTCCAAGTTGTTATGTGGGGTTGACTTGTGGTAATCTTCATTGTTAAATTTTGTAAAAAGATCGATCCATGAAGGAATTAACACCCATGTGGTATCCCCACCTCCCATGAATGGCCATGTGTCTCAAAATAATGACACAAGGTTTGAAATCGTCTTCAGGGGAAACCTAATGAGGGGTTTTGTACTCTTAGACATCGGGGCTTCTTCTGCTTGCGTAGGTGCATAACTAGAACCAACTTCAGCATTACCAAAACGTGTCCTTGGATTCTAGGGAAGCCTCTATACGAGAGCTCTTTTGAGGGGCATCGTGTTTGCAATCAATAATTCATGGTAAAAAAACATCATAATAACTCTTTTAAAACTTGATAATGCACAACATAAACATACATGTCACCAAACAATGCTGAAATTCATTGGAATAGAGCTTACTTGACAAAAACTTGCTTAATGTTTGATTACTGATCAACTGAATCTCTCAGCACCAAATTTAAAATAGGTGATGCAAACTTCAATCGTTATAAATTGAAGAAAACAGACAAGATGCACTCAATCACAACAGGTTTAACTAAGTGAATAATGCAACAATTTTGTGGAGAACCACAACTTAACAACTAAATCTTAAAATCTCAGGGATAAATATTTCATATTAATGGAATTTAATGCAGTGGAAGTACCCCCTGCCAGCCTTTGATGGTTGACTTGATAAATGGAGGTGACCAATGGTGGTTTTCAAATTTGTTTAACTCGACGCAATGAGGTTTAGTCAGGTTCAAAGGTAGTAAAACTCCATGCAGATTTAAAAAAAAATGATCTAGTTATAAACACCCGCAACCATACATAGGTGAAATCAACTAAGCATGTGCGTGGGTGATGTGAAAGATCAACGTGGAATTCAAATGGAACATGTCGATACCTGATTCAGGAGATATTCTATTGATGCATCGAGGGACCCACTTCAATTGTGAGGTGAAGAAAAATATAGGATCAATGATCTGACGACTCAAATTGAATCTTTCCTTTTGATTAGATGGTTAGTATTACTATATGCAAGAGTCCATTGGGCATCAGGTGTAGGTGAGAGTGATGTGGCCGGTAAGGTGATGTGGCGATGGTTCATTGGTAGGTGAGTAAGGTGATGTGTCGACGATCACACTTGGAGCGCAGGGAGGGGACATTATAGGATTGATGGTTTAGATGCATTTATTTGTTTGATCGGACAACCAGTAGTTTCTTAGGTATAACACCCATCAGTCATTGGGTGTGAGCATGAGCGTATTAAATGAAATATTTATCCAATTCAACCGATGGTCGATGGGTCTGTCGGCGTCAGGTGGTTAGTGTGGAGACCTTTTAATGAAATAAACAAACACCACGAACCCTCGATGATCGATGAATGTGTATCTCGAGGCATGACATGGTGCCAATGTGTCACAGTACAAATGATGATGTGGAATTAGTATCGATGACACATGGCATCCTTCATGGCATATGACCTATTTTGAAGGTGAATGTGCATTCTGACGTGGTGAGTGTACAGATGATGATGTGGCATTAGTACAACCGACGTGTGGCATCCTACACGACGCCTTAAAAAACTCCACAAAAGATCCCTTTCCTTGTTAATTGTGGATGATTGCGATTTATCAATCGCTTATATTGGGTGGTGGGTGTGTGTAGAAATCCTGAAGGTTCATGTTGAGGTTTTTGTTCCTATCTCTACTAACAGAGTTCTGGCCTTCACCTGACAGTCGCTTCGTGCAACTTGGGGAAGCTTATTTTTGCATGTGTTTCCATAGTGAATTGGTTGATGTTGATGGACCAATGAATTGCCACTGCTCCATCATTGTCGTGCCAGGTTGATTACAATGATTTAACAATTCGTTCAAACATTACGTTCCTGCCTAGTTTGATACACACATTGGCCCAATAAAACTATAGTAAATTTTTTGCAGTATCATATATTCCTCCTTCTGTTACTTGGATATGTTCTAAGCGTGATAATTTATCTTTGTAGTTTAATGTGGGCTCGGGTGACTGGCTCAGAAAATGATCAAAACTAAACTCAAAGAAATCAATGAAATTCAATCAAGCACAAAAATTTAAAGGCTGATAAACGAAAATAAACTGCAAACAAATTAAAAGTGGTACCCAAAAATTTTGAGGGTGTGTTGAGTGCTCAATGCATAGTAAGATTGATCCGCGTTTAGGATACCACCAAATCAAGATGAAAGAGACATACATCCCTAAGACAACCTTCAGAACACACATAAATTATTATGAGTTTCTAGTGATGCCTTTCGGTCTTTGTAATGCTCCATCCACTTTCTAGAGGCTCATGAACAAGATTTTCGAATCCTTCCTACACAATTTTGTGTTGGTCTTCTTCGATGATATCTTGATCTATAATAAAACATAGGAATCACACATAGAGCATGTTGATAATTCTTTGCAACTCTTGAGAGACAACCAATTATTCATGAAGTGCTCCAAATGTGCTTTTTGGGTTCCTGAGGTTGAATATTTGGCTCACATTGTTAGTGAGGAGGGAGTACGAGTTGATCCCAAGAAAGAGGTGGCTATGTAAGATTGGCATCATCCTAAAACAATGAAGATATTGAGGGGATTATTAGGAATTACATGCTACTACAGGAAGTTTGTGAAAAATATGGCAGAAGTACAGCTCCCCTAACTTCACTCAAAAAGAATGCCTTTGTCTTGAGTGAGGTAGTAGCATAGGGATTCACTGCTTTAAAGGATTCCATGTGCACTACTCCAATTTTAGTAGTGTCTGAATTTAATAAAAAAATTATCTTGGAATGTGATGCCTTAGGAAAAGGTCTCAGACTAGTATTGATGCAAGAAGGATGCCCCTTGACATTAACTAATAAGAAATTGTGTGACTGCAATTTGGGAAATCCACAATGAGAAGGAAATCATGATGAGTATCCTTCATGAAACGGAGACTTGGTGCCCATATCTCATGGGGAGGCATTTTCATATCAAGACTGACCATCATATTCTAAAGTAATTACTTGAACAATGATTGTCTTCACTAGATCAACACCAATGGGTTACCAAGATGTTGGGGTATGGTTATGAGATCATATACAAGAAGGGTAAGAAGAATATTGTGGTTGATGCTTTATCCAGAAAATTTGAGGAGGATGGGCCACTCCTTGCCTTATCATTACCAAGTCTAGGATGGATTGAGGAGTCCTGTAGGGAATGGCTAGCAAAAATTACTTTAAGGTAGCTCATCCAATGTCTTCAGGTAAATCCTAACCCACCTAAAAGTTATACATGGTAATGAGATACATTGCGATATAAAGGGAACATTGTTCTAGCTAAAGATTTGGCCCTAAAACAAGGAGTCTTAGAGGAGCTACATTCATTACCGATAGCAGGTCACTCTGGCTTTCATAGAATCTATGAAATAACTAAGCATTCATTCTTCGGGGATGGCATGATAAAAAATATCCAAGATTTTGTAGCATCATGTGACACTTGGCAAAGAAACAAGGGAGAGATGGTGAAGATACCAGGGGAATTACAACCACTACCAATCCCAACATAGATATGGATAGACATTTCAATGGATTTTATCTTGGGACTTCCAAAAGAAAGCAACAAATCAGTGATCGTGTTGGTTGTTGATCGTATTTCAAAAGCTACTCATTTTTGTGCCCTAGGTCATCCTTTCACTCCTTCCTTAGTGGCTCAATATTTCATGGATCAGATCTTTAAGCTACATGGTATGCCCACTTCCATTGTCTTGGATCAGGATCCCACATCCACCAACAAATTTTGGCAGGAGCTATTTAAACTTCAAGGTACATAGTTGTATATGAGAATTGCATATCATCTTCAAACTAATCGTGAAACATAAGTGGTCAACACGTTCTTAGAAATCTATTTGAGATTCTTTCCTTTCAAAAATTTACACTAATGGGCACAATGGCTTCCCCCTGTCGAATGGCGATATAGTACCACTTATCATGGAGCTACCAAAATGACACCATATGAAGTTGTTTATGGTCCAAAACCTATCAGTGGCATCATATGTACCAGGCACCTCCAAGGTTCATGCAATAGATAGAATGATTTACACTAGAGAAGCCACTATCTATATTCTCAAGGACAACTTGGTTATGGTTCAAAATTGAATGAAACAACAAGATGATCAACATAGATATAAATATTTTTTTGTCGAAGGGGATTAAGTGTTTCTTCACCTACATCTTTATAAACATAAATCACTCAAACATAATTTTCCCCAAAAGCTATCTCCCAAGCTCTATGGTCCCTATTAGATCATACAATGCATTGGTCAGGCCGTCTACACATTGGTTGTTCCAACCCACTCCAAGATTCATCTAGTCTTTCATGTGTCCTGTTTGAATAAGGTTGTGGGAATTTTTGACACCCATTTTCCCCATTTTCTCATTCAGATTCCCTTGAACTGCCGCGACTTCAATGAGCAGTTTTTGGGTTTGCTGTGGCCGCTCTGATTTTGCGAGGGTCTAGTCATGTTAGGGTGTTCGGGAATCAAAGTGAAGACGTGCTGGTGAAGTTTGAAGTATTGAAAACGAATTGACGGAGTGTGATGGTTAGAGGATTTGAACTTGGGACGAATAGAGGTGCTAGTAATGGGAACTGCGGACAATGATATTATTTGTTGTAGTGCAGATACATATAGAGACAAAAACCGTGTCGATTTCATGAAATCTGATCTGGAGTACACCTCGACGCAAAGTTGCCAGCTATTTAATATTTTCCATAGAAACATATATTTAAATACGTGCAAGAACTTGTGAATTATAGCACATGCGGATAGATTTTGTTGAATGTGTGAATCTGATTTGATGAGCGGATCGCATTTAGTTTCAGTGACATGACATGTATGGAGTGGAATATGCTTTTAGTTCAATATTATTACATCACCCTTATCCAACCATAACTTAGTCAGAATTTATTTTTTGGGAAAGAGGCAGTTACATTCCTTTTTCGAGAAATATCATCTCTCATTACTAAAGGTCTCATTAATAAAGGTGATGTCTCATTCCTATCTATATATCATATCTCTTTAATAAAGGTAATGTCTCCTTATGCTCAAATAAAGGAGACATGTCACAATACTAATGTTTTATTATGGAGAACATAAATGACGATTCATCATTTCATTAACGAATGAACATAATCATTAGAAACAACCTTATTAGTCCCTGCCCTTCGGGCTTAGGGGACTATTTGTAATAGAGTTTTTAGTTTTGCAATTAATTGGCACAAAGTCCAATGTATTTAAGTTGTTTTAACCCAAAGTTTAGGAGGTTTATACAATCTAAGTTAGAAATTCATAGAATTTTAACATAACTTTTCAATTCTACCTTTTATTTGGCCTCTTCCCGAGGCACATGCAGACAAAAACATATCTTATCTTCACTTTAAAGGAGACATCGGTATACTGTTTTTATACAAACAAAGTAATGCTAGGCACGAGGCTAGCATTACTTCTTAACATTAAATATTTGCTCAATCCATAGTCCATATCCCATGTTGATCTCTTGTTGCCACCTGATGTCCTGCTGCCACTAGCACCACCATGCAAAACACCATGCCAACATGTTAGTTCTTTGTCCCATGCAGACTCTGTACATGCATTTCCTTTGATCCTGCAGACTCCTGTACATGCAAGATGGAGATGTCAGTGCAGGGAGAGGGGGATGTCGACCACATCTCTGCCTTTGAATTAGCAGACACGCCATTCATCTGTAAATCGAGATGAAATATGTTCTGTTAGTAATAGATTTCTTCGTATTTTTAGGGATGGATTGTTATGTTGACTGGATAGTGGGTAACTGAGGAGGCCTCCATTACCAAGGCAGCGTGAAACGATGGCAGGTTGACAAAGCGTGATACTTAGCGAAAGCATATGTTAAATCCTAACGTCTAGATGCAATTAGTTTTTGATTAATCACAAGTTTATATAATCACAACTTTCTTGTGATGACCAAATGTTTTGCAGAAACAAACATCCTGCGATGACCTCCGTCATTTTCTAGAAGACTTGTATGCTTTCACTTTGTGGGTAAGTAGATATTCCAATCCTCCAGTGCCACTACAAACTCTATTGCTTTATGATTATTATTATTATTCTTATTGACTATTCATGGTATGGGATTTTCCCAACAATATAATTGCAAGATCACTGTATATCAGAATTTATACTTTGCAGGCCTGCTGTACACTTCCACCATATTTTCTTCTACAATCGCAAACATCATCCCTGTAAAATGACAATTTTTTTTATTGTATACTCTTCTACCATACTACTTGTGCATTGAAAATGACAATTATTTTTTATTCTATACTCTTCTACCATACTACTTGTGTGGTAAGCTTTAATATATGACAATCCAATACCACTTATAATAAGCCTTAATACTCAATAAACATAATTGCTTGTTAAATCAAATGAAATCCAGTGCTGATGAGTGAGAATATCATTGACGATGGCATTTCGTTCACACAGTAATGGCAGGAGCAGAAAAACTTGCAATCCCAGACCGCAACATTCTTGATCAATGCATATGGCACAATCATTATGGAATCAAAATAATCTCAAACATAAGTGAGCAGGCTGCCATTACCAAGGCAATGTGAACCGATGGCAGGTCGGCAAAGCACAATACTTAGCAAAAGCATCTCTTAAATCCTAAAGTCTAGATGCAATTAGTTTTTCATTAATCACAAGTTTATATAATCACAACTTTCTTGTGATGACCAAATGTTTTGCAGGAAAAAACATCCTGCGATGACCTCTGTCATTTTCTAGAAGGCTTGTTTGCTTGCACTTTGTGGGTAAGTGTTTATCGTTTTTCAAAAACCCATAAAATATTCTAGGGAACATTTACAGATTTATCATTAAAATACCATATTAAAACAACATATTTAATATTTACTATTGACACTGCATTTTCAATCTATTTTCTTTTATTATTCTGTGCATGTCCATTTATCACGGATCTATATATCTATTCAATAAAGACTGCATTGCAATGTTTATCATTTTTCAAAAACCCATAAAATATTCAAGTGAACATTTACACAACATATTTAATATTTACTATTGACACTACATTTTTCGATAAATTTTCTTTTATTTTTCTGGGCATGTCCATTTATCACGGATCTATATATATGTTCAAGTTTTATTGAGGGAAAGCATATACAACAACCATTTTTAAGGCATAAAATAACTTTTTCCTTGAAAATGTTACCTCACATATCTCTAATCACAAAATGCACAGACAACAATATTGGAATCGAAATGAAGCCATAAGCTTGCACGAACACATTTACAAGGATTATAAAAGAATCATGTCTTCGGCTCCTACCTTAACTGTAAAGGGGGGGAAATTGAGCTTGACTAAAGACCCCACTCTCCTCATTCTTCCGATTTCTTGTCTTGGACGCCTCTGAATCTATCGAAAAGGATCGTTCTGTGCCCTCCAGGATTATTTTTCCGACATAAGCATTATGGTTTGGGGTTCCTGTTCTGTTATTTTAACTCGGAATTGAATTTGATATTTTTGGGGTTCTTCGATTCTCTAGAGGTTTTATGAAAATGGCCGCTTTTGAAAGCTTCTATTTTGTGGATATAGACATCTCGACACCACTCTTTGTATAGACATATTGTTCTTTTAGTTTCAGACAATCATGAGGGGTGGGTGAGCCAAATTTAAGATGCAGTGGATTGGGTTGCTTCATTTTACCGAGTAGATTTCCCAGTATTTAGAAATGAGAAAATATCTTTCTCTTTATCCGGGTTCAAATCTTTGTTATTCAGACTGGCCAGGTACCTAAAGAACACCCATTCTCACTTTGAAATGCTACCTGTCAACGATTTGCATGAAAAAACCGTAGGTGCTGCATGTAAGCCACAAGTAATGATGGTGCCTAGAAGCCAAGGAAAATGGCTTGAAAGGACAGGCAAATGGTTTGAAAGGACGTGGCTATAATTGAATTTTTTTAAATATAAAAACTTTTTCGTTTAATTGTATTTTTCATCGTAAACATAAGTGTTTAGTTTTATAACATTGGAGACTAGATTAGTTATACATCAATTATTACCAGTATTAGAAGTTGGAGAAACATAGGGGTTGTCCTGTTTGGGAAGTTGGCGTCCCTCATACATGCACAGGTACAAGATGTCTACATTATTTCTTTGGTAGATTTTTTCGAGACTCGAAATCTTTATACACACGAGAATTTAGAACTTTTTTTTTTTTTTAATTTAATGTTTATATAGATCTTTTGTGGATGCCCATGCTACTGTGTAGATGGTTCTTTTACTGCTCGGTTGGATGTTCATTTATTTAAAGTTCAAATCATTTAAAATGTAACCAACATTTTATTTAACACCTGTGTTTATGTTAAGCTTTAGTTTAAATTCTTGAAAAAAATTTCCACGTTCCTTTCTTAAAACCTAGGTTGAGGCACTAAAAATATGAGATATTGCTCAAAATTTATGGCACATTCTTGTTTTAAAACCTGAAAGTATGTCGGTTTTCCATTCTTTTAGTCTAGAGTCTTGAAAAATTGCCTTTATTTTCAAACATATTTTCCTTCATTTTAGTTTGAATTCTTGCCTTTCTTGTAAAACATATTTTCCTTCTTTTTAGTTTTAAAACCAAAGTTTAAGCTCAAACAAATTCAACTTCATTAATGAACTTTATTGAATCTTATAAGTAGCTTATGCAATGCAAAATCAACGTTACTTCATTACTTGACGCTTCATGCACAAACCTAAGTTTAAGCTCAAACAACTTCAACTTCATTAATGAGCTTTATTGAATCTTATAAGTAGCTTATGCAATGCAAAATTAACATTACTTCATTACTCAACGCTTCGTGCACAAACCTAAGTTTAAGCTCAAACAACTTCAACTTCATTAATGAGCTTTATTGAATCTTATAAGTAGCTTATGCAATGCAAAATTAACGTTACTTCATTACTTGACGCTTCCTGCCTTTTGTGCAGGGACTTGTTGCTCAACAACCCCTCTTGTTTATACAGTCTTCCTAAGTCCCTATAGAAATATCACTCATGATTATCACCAACCTCCATTCTCATATATCACTCATCATTGTCACCAACCTCCATTCTCATAGATGTCAAATTGTACCAACCTCCATTATCATAGATGTCAAATTGCACATGTAGTTGTATTTCCACTCTTCAATCATCATTGATATAGCTGTGCAAGTCCCCCAAACCATTAATAATGTAGTGTTCTCATCAATCAAGCTAGAACTCCTAGTCAACACCTAGGAACTAATTGTAAATCAATATCAACCATGTAAATTTGAAATTCCTAGTGATCACAATAGTGGGAAGAGGTTTTATCTCTAAAGACATAACTATTCTTCTTTAATAATAGAACTCCTCCTCTTAGTAATGCCAAGCATATCACCAACTAAGTTAAAAGATATAAAAAACACCATCATCATATGCATAAAGAGGAAGTACCATCTCATAAAAATAACTCCACAACTAAATTGAATCAAAGCTCTTGAAGTGTATAATGTCAACCGTTCAACTGTTGTATTGTATTATTGCATCAAATTATCAATCAAAGACTCCCTCTTCCACCAACAAATAAAACTAGTTTGTAATCCTCCTTAGATACTCCAATGGTCAGATCATCACAATATCTTTCCATTTTAGTAATGATTCTATGATTCTTGTTTTAGAATCTCATGTTAATTAATGGAAAACAAAACATATAACATGAGAAACTACTCACGTGCACCATACATACAATGTACCCTAGAGAAACCTAATGTGGGCGAAAACACCAACAAAATGTGAGGTAGTAGCCTCATATTATCACAATTTTTTTATAGATTATTGAGAGGCATTGTATGGACCTTATAAGACACTATAGTCATCTTTGACATTGTAATCTCTTTCTTCATCTACTCTGTTAATTTAACTTTGTTTGCTACTTCATGTGGTTGTCCACATGCAACATAGTGCCAAAGGAGGACAACATGTAGAAAACTCTTTTGGAGTTTCTCACTTCTCCCTTTGCTTAGTTACTATGTTATCTCCTTTTTTCGATAGCTAGGAATCTTGGGGTCAACAATTGTTTCAAGCATGAGTCCTTAATTTTTTTTCAAGCATAGGATTTGTAGCAAAGCCTACAAGCTTCCTTTGCTTAATGGATTGTCCCCCTTCTCTAAGTGGCTACGCTAATTTTTTTCTCTGTAAATGAAGAGTTTGGTTTCCATCAATTTTGTCAAACATTATTTTTTCTTTCTAGTCGAGCATGAGTTGGTGAGAAAAGTAGCCATTCTATGTGGAAACTAGGTTTTCTAACTAGGGTTTTTAACATTTTCCTTTTTCATAAAAAATTCTAGACAAAAATTAGACTAGTGTTTTTCTTTTCTTGTTCATCCTTCTTTGGGTTTTAATATTCCCCCGGTTTTATCTACCAAGCTTTCCTCAACCCTTTTTTAGTGAAAATTTCGGTCTTAGAAACTTAACAATGTTTTCTATTTGAACATGTTTTGCCTATTGGGATTTCAAAAGGCTACCTCCTACAAGAAAAAATTTACCTTAGAAAATAAAGGCTTCCTTTAAACTTAGACCTTTAGATAGTTGTTTTGGTTTTTTGGGTCTTTTATCCATTTTTTTATCATGACTCCCCATTTTTAGAGGTTTTAGTCCTAAAAAACTTGTTGATGTGGAAGATGATGAAAAGCTTCACTAATTTTCTCCCTTAAGTACCATTTATCTTTGCCTATACATTGGCCTTTCAGTGGAATATCCACTATTCTGGTTGGCCCATTTGGGTTTGCTTAATCTTGTTCTATAGGATTACATCATTTGTCAATTCCTCCCTTTCAACAAGTGCCAAGTGTTCTATGGTAGGGAAGACTTGTCCTTCTTCTTCCTCATCAAGCAAATGACTCATAGAGTTTTAAGTTCTCCACATTGACTACCAAATACATGCACATGTAAGGAGGTAAGTTTGGCTTAAAAGAATTATTTCCTACTTGTTCCAGTACTTTGAAAGGTCAACCATATTAGGACTTATTCTTTCTTGGTCCATGTAACCTCTCTTTGTTCAGGTGAAACCAAATCTTGTCCCCCACATAAACAATTGTCTCTCATCTATGTTGATCATGCTTCTCTTTAAGTCTATTATGTACTTGTAAATAAATATTCCTTATTCATTCTATGAATTTCTCAACCTTCAAAGCATCACTTGGGATTGGCTCCTTCCCTACATGCTACCCATAAGTAACATGGAAAGGAAAATGTGGCAAATAACCATAACAAGGTTTGAATGAAGCTTCCTAGTAGAATAATGTACAACTTACTTGTAGGAATGTTGAATACAACTAAGGATTTCATATTAGATTCTTATATGCTTCTGATTATAGCCTCTCAAAAGTTGCATCATTGTCTTGTTTACTAAAAAATTTTCCCATTCAATTGTATGGAGTAATGTTGATATTTTGAGCTTAATATCCATATTCTCCTAAAGAGTATTCCAAAAAGTACTAAGGAATGTTGTGTCTCAATCAGAGAAGTGGATTTTGGGTCATGCAAAATGCATTCAGGCATAAGTATAGAAAAATCTTGTTGTGTAGTCTTTTTACGCAATGTTTAATTCAAACAACAATGTGCATCTCATTGAACCTATCCACTACTACAAAAAGGTAATCAAACCTATGTTAGGTCTTGACAAATCTTCAATAAATTCCTTGGATATACTTCCCCATGGAATTTATGGAAATAATAATTTGTTGTATAATCCCAAATTTCTAATTTTGGGTTCATTGATGCAACAAAGAAGGCACCCTTGAATGAACCAAGCTACATCTTCTTGCAGGGGTGCTTATGAGAAGCATGGTTATGAGTCTAGCCTCAATACCATTCATTATGGTCAATGAGTAGAATGTCAAGGAGGATAGATTGTGATACATTGAAGAATTGAGGTGGAATGTTGCACTTGAACTAATCCATCCCTTATAACTATTTTGGTGACATATCCATTAGGGAAAATTAGAGGTCTAAAATGGGCCTCCTAAAGAAAATAATAAATAATAGCTATGAATTTTCATGGGGAAAGAAAAATAAAAGTGCCTTTTTAAATCATATTATGGACTTATCTCCTTATAGTTTTACTCAAATTTCAAGTGTAGGCACTCGTTGGATGCATAACTAGTTATGCATCCAACGAGTGCCTACACTTGAAATTTGAGTAAAACTATAAGGAGATAAGTCAAAATACGATTAAAAAAAGTGTTTTCTTCCTTTCCCTTAAAAAATATTTACCCTTATGGTTGACATCATCATCTTGAATCCCATTGATTCTTTTAACGTTGATTTTAATAGTACATTTTTTGTTGAGGATCATTTTTTACCTCAAAATTCCCCTAATGGTCAATGTCCCATCAAACATTCATGCAAATCTCATTAATGACAATGAATGTTGTTGCTTCCCATGGAAAATGTCGTGGGGTCATTTCCCAATACAAGGTCAAATTTACATCTCCTTTGTCATTTTGTTTGGTTGTCTTAGTGATTTGAAGCTCCTCTTTCCCTGCAGTCATCCACATTATTGGAAGAGAGAAAAATTCAATATTGATTAACAAAGAATAGATGCGATAATGAAATTAGGGATCTAATAGTATTGGTGTGATGTAAGGACGGTTCAAGCTCCAATGCCTTCACACTGACAAGCTAAAGTCACACTGGCAAAGAAGAATACCAACATAATTTGTCCCATGAAGAAACCTGCAATTCCTAATGAAGTGATAAATGAGCAGGTTGCCCAATATAGGGGAGAACTAAAGAGATTTTTGGTGAATGTATGAGTCATCAACATCAACATATCCAATCATTTCCAATGTGCAACAATTTATTGCATTGAAGGTTGAGACATAGAGGAAGATGGTAGAGGATAGGGATGCACATCCCTTTCTATATATTTTTCAAATCTTTTGTCTATTGTTTAAATTTGGTATTACAAGCCTATTGTATGAACTTTAATTTTGGGAAATTACCAACTATTGTGAAATTTATCTAAGTGTTGATTTCACACAAAATAGTGGGAGTTTTATGGCTACACAATAAGATAATGATCCCCCCCTAAACATATTTGCACAATCATAAGACTTTCAATAAGGTGACATGATGTAGAAACTACACTAACAATGCATGAAACAAATCCTCAAACTTCGGGCACAATGGACGACCTATATGTTAAGTACAACACCTATTGAAATGAAAATCAATAAATATTCCCATGCCAAATATTTTGGGCCTTGGGCCACCTTTCAAGAGGACAATGCATCCATGTACTCCATATTGGGACATGTACCACTCGACTCGACTTAATGAAATTTATGTCTCTTGTAATCAATGATCCCATTATAGAAGCACATTAGACACTATTTTGAGGAATCAAACCCTTGTGGGGGCTATAACACTACCACACTACCACCAACCCATTTTTCCTCTTGTGGTTAACACTTATTGAAAGGTTCGTGAAGGAAATACCAAAAATGTTGATTATTGGTGAGTCATTGTTGCTATGCAAGTACTTTCTTGTAGGGTACTGCACAAAGAATGAACAAACAAATGCATTAAGGGCACTCTGCATGAGGTGAAAGAATGTGCAAGCATAAGTGGATAGACTTTCCAATGCATGGCAGAATGAGCTAGATTTTGATGTAAATAGCTATTTGTGCATTCACCCATAAACAATCACAAAATATGAGTGTTAGTATAATTTTAATCTCGATTGTCACCAAAAATATATGCATGCTCTCTATATATATGGAAGTCTAGTCAAAGTATTTATCGAATACTTGCACAGTTTGGAACAGGTGTTGGTGCATGGTTTGGTACATGTGTTGGTGCATGGTTAATGCACGTGTTGTGGTACCTGGTTGATGCTTGGTATGGTACAGGTTGATGGTTTGGTACATGGTTAAGACACATACCTTGTGATGGTATGTTGGTGATATTAGTACATGCTTGGTAGAGGTATGTGTTGGTGATGTTGGACATCTAGTTGAGAGGTGTCCTTGATATATGATCCATGTGAGAGTGTTATAGTCCAAAATTCCACTCCTATGCATTTTTGACATTTGCCTACTCATTTACACATTTTCCAACCACTTTTGTTGAGGTTCCTCTTAAAAAACATTTTTTTGTATGGTGTACGTGCCCTGATACACATGCAACATGCGTACATACGAGACCTGAATACCTACCAACCCACATATACTCTCAAAAGTTGCAAAAAATAAAAAAAAATCGACAGAGTTTACAGGCTATTTCTGGTTGCACAACCATTTTACCTCCTGTAGCCCTTCTGAAAACCAAATAACCATCATTTCTCCATATAAAAAGGCTCTAGGGAGGTCATTTGAATATATGAAAGAGGAGGCAAGTCAACTCTACCAAAAATTTTCCCTTTCTCATTCCAAGCCTTTGCATCATGTTATGAGTTTTCATCCTCATCATTCCTAATCATTCATCATCCTTATGCCATCCATCCATTTCCTTCTATTGGCATGTTGGTTGTAAGGATCTCACTTTGGGATTGGTGCACTTGGAGTATAGTTAGAGGATCCCAAACGAGTTTCGTGGAGCGGTTCCAGCAAGACTAAGGTTGTATCTTATCATCTTGTTTTCAATAAAAGAGATTTTTCTTGTCCCAAATCTATGTGTCTTCATGTTTATATTTCTAAATTTATTTTATGAATATTTAGGACTTTAAATGATCTTGGTGATTATGCATATGATTTTTTATATTGTTCTCTGAAGTTGTTTAAGGCCAACACTGGGAGGAGGCCTACAATCTAGGAGTGAACAACGAGAGGAAAGGATCTACTATAGACGAAAGGGCTTAAGGCGCATATCTTGATTTTCCTTTCCTTTCCTTAATTACCATTAGGTCTTGTTATGTTTGGCTGAAATAGGAGTAATTTTGTCTTTTAAGGAGTTATTTCTCTGCCTGGTCACTAGACCTTGATTAGGGGCATTTTTCCCCATAGCAGAAATGGTGACCATATTGGGGAAAAATCCCCCTAATCAGGGTCTACTCCACTAGGGAAGATCTCTAGTGCCCTGTTATATACCCATAACACATACATATGCATCCTAATTTTAACCCAACCCATGTACATCCACAGGATGCCTGTGCACATCACTTGTACTTTTGAAGAGTTTTTTCAAAAAGAAAAAATATTTTCTTCTAGGAAACCTTTGGTTTCTCAGGTTCTCTCGAGTACCAGAGACCTTTGTTAACTGTTGTTGGACAAGATTTAGGTCTCAGATTGTTTATGAAATTGTAAAGAAATCTTTTTGTATAGTTTTCTTTGTCTCTTTCTGTCTTTTATTAAGGTTGAAGGTGTGTTTTTAAGCTTTAGGTTCTCCTTTGGATTCTGATGAATCCCTGCTTTCTGACAGTGGTTTAGGAACTGATTCAGTTTCTTGGTTGTTCTCCTTGTCTCTTGGTATGCTTTGAAAAGAAAAAAATTGTTGTTTTGTTGTTTTCATTTCAAAAGCATATAAAAATCTCAAAAAATTATAGTTAAGTGTAAAAATTTTTCTCATCCCTTTCCCTTTTATTCATTTTGCAAAAAGAAAAAAAAGTTTCTTAACTGCATTTGCATGTTACTTTGCATGTTTGTTTGGTTGTAGTATCTTAGGTTGTGTTTATAAAAGAAAAGAAATCTCAACCAAAATTTCCTTCTTGCTTTCTTCCCTGAAAGTTTAAGTAGTTGCATTGCATCTGGAACAAAAGAGCATTCTAGGATAGATTGCATATTAGGATCTTGGTTTTCATTTGAAAAGTTCACATTTTGGAAGTTAAAAGAGCCAAATCTCATTAAATCTTCTATTTTCATCTCTAAAAGAAAATCACGAGTTTCACTACCACACCTATGAGTAATCAAGCCACTTAAATTAATGCTTAATGTTAAAATCAATTAGAATTTTTTGTTTATAGGGTACACTAATTAGACTATGCTTTATGGCCTTAGATTAGGTGTGGAGAGGAAACTCTCCAAGGCCACTAAAAAAACTTAAGAGTATGATATAGGGAGTGTTGAAGTCCAGTGTCATAAAATTTAGTTGGGACCCCCCTCTAACACAGAGGATAAACATGAGGTCGGGCAAGGAAAAGTGGTGGAGATAACCCCTCCAAAGTTAAACCAAGCATAGTGGGGATTGTATTTGAGGGTCATTATTGGGATTTTGCTGACTGCATTTGACTACAGAGCTTCATGGAGCTCGAATCCATTCAGGATCCTCAGTTTTCTTTCCGACCATTTGCTTTTAGTACCCTAGAAAGACTTCGAACATAGTTATCTTGTTCATACAATCTAATTGGCTTTCGAATGTACCTTCTTGGTGATTGAATACGAGCAGGAAACCTAGTTTCCTTTTATAGGTACTCACACATGTGACTACGGGGGGCATACCACGGTATCTAGGACATATGTCGGACCACTCTTCGCAGAGTATACTTGGAGGGTGTTTCCGTATTCGAGTTACACTTGCATCGATAAGTTGCTCTAGTGTTGGTTGGTGTAATTGTTCTTCCTTCCATTCTCTCATTTGCTTGATTTATATTTAGGGACCTTTTAGTGTGTGATTTGTGCTTCTCCCTAGATTTACCTTAGAGTGTCAGTTTATTGTTTCGCAAAGTGGACGATCAACAACTCCATCATTTGCATAGGCTTCATGGCCTCCCACCGGTAACTGTGGAGCCACCACCACCACCACTTAGGCAAAGGTTAGATCAATAAGGTTCTTTCAAAGATATCGTGATACAAGAAATTGTGCTCGATTCTGTTCTTAGAGAAGACACTCTTGCACCAGAGGTAGATATCATTTCATAACTAGAAGTCGAAGGCTTCATTAGGCCCTAGAACCCTCCGATGATTGATCTCTCAACGTCAGTTCTTGTTCAAATAGTCCCTCCTGAGGTGACTAATGTTGATCATCGTCTCGTTAGGCGATTGGCTATGGAAGAAAATGATTCTACCTCTACTGGGAGTCCTCATTCTCCCATCCTGACTGTAGGTGGAGGGGGCGCCATTCCCGCTCCCCCACCTTCCCCTACAAGGAATACCTCTCATCAGACACTTACCACTTAAGGAAGTGGCACAGTCTCTACTATGATTTCAATCACTATTCATACTTCCACTATACATAACACGTCTGGCGCTCCTTTCTCATATGGGATGTCAGGTTTTGATACAAGTTCGACTTTAACCTACTCTAGTTATAGAATATTGGTCTGGGGCTAGGGAGTTCTAATACTCCCTCACAAGGATCCCTCAGGGGTGCCTCTTCCCCATACAATGAAGTCCCTTACAGTGGGGATCATATTACCCCTTCGTCCCCCTTGCTTGGAGGTGATTTTCAACAAACCTCCAGGCCCAATGCTAGTTCTAGCTTGTTTAACAAAGGGAGTCAGTCCTATATGAATTTGGTTGGCTCCATGTCGTTCTATTTATTTGGTGCTTTTGGGAATAACGCCTTCTCTTCATTCATGTTTTTGTTAGTGGGAAAACCCTTTCTCAATCAACCCAAAACTATGCAAGGATTTTTACCTTCACAAGGAATGATGGAAGGAAACACTTCCTTTTAAGGTCTTGGAAATATCGGGCAGAGTTCTATACCTCTGCAAGGGATGTCGATAGAGGGAAACCCCTCCCACATCCAGTGGAACCTTGGGCAAGGTTTAGTTCCTATACCAGGGGGATCAACTGGGGGAAACCTCAACCAAGGATTTTGGAATACCATGTAGGGGGAAATACCCACTCAAGGTATGTCATCAAACTATTCGAATTCTTTGATGATGCAAACCAGTGCACATGCCCCTTACATTGGCCAAGAAAACCCTGGTTTTTACCAAAACCCTAGTTATCAAGCAAACTTTTCCTGGCAACCTAGTGCCAACCAAAATCCAAGTTCATCTTTTCCTTTAACTCCTCCACAACCTAGGTTACTGTTTCTGGAAAATACTCATTTTCCAGACTTGTTAAGGTCGTTAAATGACCCTATTTGTCATGATCCATGCTAGACTCCTATGCCAACTAGGTTGCCTAAGATATTCCAAAATTTGAAGGAAATCCTGGGGAAGATCCGAGCGATCATGTTACAACTTTTCACTTGTGGTTCTCCTCCAATTAATTGAATGATGACTCTATTAAGCTATGATTATTTCAATGTACTCTCATAGGGGGTGTTGCAAAGTGGTATATTGAGATCGATGGCTCGAATTACTCTTATGTTAATGATCTGACGATGGTTTTCTTGAACCATTTTTAGCTACCAGTGAGATATGATGTCGACACTGAGTTGATGGTCAATTTCGATCAATCTAAGGCCATCCATATCTCTGATCATATCTGGGAATGACATCGTTGTAAGAGATTGATTAAAGTAAAGGTCCCTCTTACTTTTTTTCTTGAGTGGTTCCTAAAGTCTTTGGTGCCTTGCATTTGTAAACACGTCACAACTTCCATAGTTTTCTCTGAGGAAGAGGCTATAATAAGGGCTCAAGAGTTGGAATTGATATATATGCAATCTGACATGCTTTACAAGATTCTTCTTGACACACCGCGGTCAACCTTTGACTTGACCAAACCCAAGTCTGGGCCTCATGCCGATGGTATTGTGGTCTCAACACAAAACAAGCCCACAGATAAGTTTTCCAACCAAATGTAACAATTGTCGCTACAAAAGACTGTGGCCAGCTAGACTTCTAGTATGGATTCCCCCGCCACCCTCACATTGGAAGTACACACTATGAAAACGAAAAACCCCATGGATAACCAACAATCATAGGGGAAAATAAAGGGCAAGGACATGAATGGTAAAGGGGTAATGATAAAAAGGATGCTAGCAATGTTGGTGAGGGAAAAAATAAAAAGAAGAAGGTTAAGTTCTCGTGTAATCTTTCCATGGACAGCCACCCGACTCATCAGTGCCCTCGGATGGAGGAATCTCATAAGCTTTTGGAACAACAACAACATGTTGTGTTAACTAACCCTTTCTCTCAAGGGAAGAATTTGTTGCATGATTCCTCATCCACAAACGTTCTTGGGGGAAATCAGGGTGCCTCCACACTAAATCCTAACAATGGTTCTGCAAATTTGTACATGATGAGAGAAAATGATCATATTCATACCAGGGCTCGTGATTATGGAACGCTTAAATATGAAGAGAAAGGAAAAGAAGCTCCTGACCCATTGCCTTCTCTTCAAATAGAGAATACAATGGGAGAAGAAACAACCTGCAACCCCAAAGGTGTGTTTAAGAAATCTTTTCATAATCCAAATGCAAGGGTTGTTCAGAACTATTCTATCATTGAAGATATTCTGCAAACCCCTTCGGCGATGTTTGCTCTGGAGGTCCTCCATAGTTTCCCCTCATAGAGAAAATCATTACTGTCCTCTTTAGGTGTCGTTGAGCTAGCTAACTTGGGATTTATCATTTTTTACCCTTCCAATGTTAAACCTTGTTTGCCTTACCACGCCGCCTTCCAGATAGTAATGGTTTATGCCATGAAATCATTGACACAAAATATTTTTTCTCATGGTGGTAGACGAGGGTGCATCAACTTGAATTGTGTCATTTTCATGTTGGAAGGATATTGCTCAAACTGAGTTGTATCCATATCCTACGTTGTTAATTGCATTTGACAGACATTCTTTTCAACTGAATGACATGATCCCCTCCTTCCTCATGTAGTTGGAGGGAAAAATTGTGTGTGTCGAGGTCAAAGTCGACACGCCTCTCGACTACAACCTTTTGTTGGGTTGAAGTTGGATTTACTCAATGAAAATGATTGTATCCTATGTATTTTGAGTACTATGATTTCCTTATGAGGGTAGGATAGTAACCATTGATTAGTTTTCCTTTGGTCTCCCTGACCCTTCATCAGGGGCATCCATGGTCCCAATGATTGATAACCCACAACAAGGTACTGCCAACTTAGGTGTTGGACTGTTTCCATATTTGATGGGAGCTTTTGAATTTCCACCACCTTCGAATTATGTTAATTTTATTTCGACTGTCCCTGATCAGCCTAAGGCTATGATTTTCCAAGTGACTTCGTTTCAAAAGACTTATTTCGATAATTCATGGAAATTACCTTCCCGATCGTATTTGATGGAAGGGGTAGGGCATCCTATAATGGCTATGCTCTTATCGATAACTGAGGTTGCATACAATATTTTTCAACAAACCTCGACTAACTCTGATCCAGGCCCCCCTCAAGAGCTAGATCCTATTCTAGAGCCTATTTGGACTCAAGAGTTTCTTACTTCGCATGATCCTTTGAACTTGGTCTTGCCTTCTGACGAGGTGATTTTGGAGGCAATGACAGGTCCTAACAGACCTTGGGATGATATTCATCACATATAGTACTTTTTACATGAGATTAGGAGAGTGGAAGTAGGATATTTTACTTTGACCATGAATAGATATGTCACTCGCCCTGTTAACCCTTTGGCAACTCACATAGTATATTATGAAGGGAACATGGAAAATATAACTAAGACGATTCCAATTGATATCTCCAAAACCCTTAGCATCGTTGAGAACGTCTTCATCAGAGAAGATTGTTCCCCCAAGGAGATTGAAGTGTATACTGAGTTATTTAAATAATTTCACGATATTTTTGCCTAGTCTTATGAGGAAATTCTAGGCATTGACCCTCATATTGTTGAATATGAAATTAGAAACTATCATGATGCTAAGCCAATTCGGAAAAATCTTCACCCGGTTAACCATCGAAAGACAACGATTATTATATATGGGGTAGAGAAATTGATTAAGGATAGTTTCATATACCTAGTTCAATTGACAGAATGGGTGTCAAACCTTGTTCCTATTAATAAAAAGAAAGGTACAATTCGAGTGTGTATGGATTTCCACAATCTGGACAAAGAATGCCTGAAAGATAACTTTTCTACCCCATTCATTGATCAGATCATCGATGAACGTGTGGGTTGTGAATTTTTTTCCTTTATGGATGGTTTCTCAAGGTACAATCAAATTCAGATCAAGCCCGAGGATCAACATAAGACTGCTTTCATATGTCCTTGGGGTACCTTTGCATATAAGAAAATGTCTTTTGGCCTAAAAAATGTTGGAGCTACTTTCTAGTGGGCCATGTCATTCACCTTTCATGACCTCAAACATAAATTCGAAGCATATATTGATGATCTTGCATCACGTTCTCGTAAGAGAAATGATCATCATGCTCACCTTCAACTTATTTTTTAGAGGTGTCGCTACTACCAGATTCTCTTTAATACAAACAAGTGTAGTTTTTGTGTTACATTGGGATTTATCATGTCCAACGAAGGGATCATGGTCGATCCTCTTAAGATTGAGGAAATAGTTCAGTTGCCTCCCCCGCGCACAGTTCCTCAGCTTTAGAGTCTACAAGGGAAAGATAACTTATTATGATGATTTATTGCTAACTATGCTGAAATCACTAAGGGGTTCATGCGTATTTTTAAGAAAGGGGTCCCATTATTTTGGGATGAGGCAACTCAATTCTCTTTTGAAGTGTTGAAATGTGACCTGATGTCTTCCCCTCTGCTTAACCCTCTTGATTATGGAAAAGATTTCTTGTTATATTTAGCTGCAGTAGAATCCACCATCAATATGGTCATGGTTGAGGAGGATGACATGCTCCAGGAACACATTATCTACTACCTCATCTGAAGCTTAGTCGACCCAGAACTCAACTATACCCACGTTGAGAAATTGGCTTTGGTAGTTGTTCACACCATCCAAAGGTTTCATCATTATATTATACTCTATAAGACCACCGTCATGGCCTTCGTTAATCCTTTTCAGTACGTGTTGAAACGATAGGTCATTGGCGGGAAGATTAGTAGGTGGATCATTATTCTTCAAGAATTTTATTTGGACTTTGTTTCGGCTAAGTCCAAGAAATCTTTGGTCTTTGCTGAGTTAATATCGGAACTTCTCATTGAGAGTGGAAATGATTCGCCTGAAGAGGCGTTGATCAATGAGGATCTCTTCCTTTTTGCATCTTCTGGCCCTTGGTATGGAGATGTACTTGTGTATCTTCATAATTTGAAGTTTCCTCTCTCTACTTCTCATGATGAGCGTCAACGAATATGCCATCAAGAACAAAATTATCTTATCATCAATGACACTTTGTATCATTGATGAATCGACTGTATTCTCCATCATTGTCTGTCTCATGAGGAAGCATATCTTGCGCTAAATGATTTCCACACTGGAGCATGTGGTGGTCACTTTTCTGGGTTGGATACCGCTCAAAAAATCCTTTGTTCTAGCTACTTCTGGCCCTCATTATTCAAATATTGTATAGAGGAGGTTAAGAAGTGTCACCTGTTAGCTCTCCAAGAAAATCTTTGGGGTTGTAAGCCAAATATGCTTGGTAACTTAAGAAAAGATAATTTAGATATGCTTGGATCAATGGGATAACTCAATAACTAATGAAATGGACAACTCATCATACATTTGAATAAGACAGTGCTTTTAGAGATCAATAATCAGACAAAATAGTTTAAACAGGGGATGAAGAATACTAGTCTTGATAACCAAATACAATAAGGTGCAGGGTCATACAAGATAGCAAGGATATTCTTCAATTCAAGTTTATGAGCTTAATAAAGAGATGACAGTCTTTAGAAGCTAAAACAAACTGAATTAAAGTGCAGAGAGATGAAGTACATGACCAATCTGATATTGAAGATAAAAGAAAACCGTGATTCTATTATCAAATAAGAGTCTATTACAGTAGCAAAATGTATCCAAAATTGAACCTTGATATCTTAAAAAGGTAGGCATTTATAGCCTTTACAGCAAGTCTAAGATTCTGAAAAATTTGGATCTAGATTTCTAAATATAGAAAGTAAACTAACTGAATACAATAGGATAATTAAAGAACTAGTTCCTAGGAATCGAATTGTCTTCTTAGTTGATCTTTGACATCCGGTCTTCATCACTTCTATGTCTCTGATGTGTCATGGAGAAAAAAGACACATGTCTTCAGTGGATGGAAATCTTTCAATAATTGTAACCAAAACTTTAGTTGACCAATTAAACATTCACCCCCAAAATCTCCACAAATCTTTGATACTGAATATTTCTTGATTCCGTGATTAATCTTTTGATACTCTCTTACCCTTTAAATCACTCCAAAATCGCTCTGTTCTAGCTTAGCTTTCCAAAATTCTCATTCTGTAATTTCACCAGCGATTTCGCCTTAAGATTTGCTAATGAAAGTTTTTCTTTTCAACAACTAATTGGTTATAATTTCGCCTTCTATGTTGGTGAAAGCTCTGTTTTGGTCAAAAAGGAAACCTTTCATATTCAAAACTATTGTTCCATAAAAAACTCAATGTTCTTTTGATTGCTCTCCCTGCAAATTTATAGCAACCTGAGCCAGTGCCTGTAAATCTGGATGTGTGTTAAACTCACCAAAAATAAGCAAGTGAAATGAAATGTGTTAATATACAACCCTACCATATCCAAAAACAAATGTTTTGCAAAAATAATACATTTTCTTCCATTGATGATGAAGAATTCTCTGCAATCTTCAAAACCTGGAATGGCATAATATCTGGATATCCTTCATTCTTTGCAGCTCTTTGTATTATCGATGCCCTTCTTAACATGTTCCTAATCAATTTCAGAAATACCTAGAAAGATCTTGACCTAATTTGATAGTTACACAGAGAAGAGTTTACCATGGTGAGTGCAACATTTGAGACAACAAACTTATACTTACATTTTGATGCATAAGAGGATGCTACCATAATTAATGGATCAAACCTGCTTCTACAAAATGTATGACAACAGGCAAAGAAACCATCCCATTTGTGAAAAAAAATACTTGATCTGCACCTTCTAATAGATCTCCCAATGAATCGTGAGTTGGATTACCATTTTAATATAATTATATGGATTATTCTTTTGTAGTAGAATGTTGATTGAAGATTACAATCTTTTGACGTGAAGATGCCATCGAATCTTCCTCTGCAGGATTTATTTGAAAGTGGGATACGAATAAACCCTAACCACTCCTAGTTTGTATACTGCGACCACAAGACACCTACACACACCTGTTTGACAACAACAAATAACAAATTTTGAAAATTGGATACCATTCATCTATGTTCAGTGCTTGCATAGCTTTTATATATCAACACGTGTCTTGACCTATCGATTACTCCAAAACGTAGCTATACTTACAAAACACTTGCCCATGCATTCTATGTCTGTAATTTGAGCATAAATGACAGCTATGTTAAATGGATGTAATCGTTGTTGGAAAGCACTTTCTCTGACGTGTTGAATCATATTCGACCCCTGTTCATTGGAATGGTCTCAGGTTTGGGCAATTGCACTGGGATTTAACATGTAAAATCGACTTGGGTGTCAATTTGGCATAACTCGTGGATTGGGCTATGACTTGGTGTTGTCGACTCATAGCTTGTGAATCAAGCATATGGTCTTAGGTCGATTTGTGGCATATGTGACTGTAATTTGACAAGTGGTTTGGCTTATGGTTTGGGTCTATGGTTCCCCCAAAAGTTTGGTCAAGTCTTCAAAGCCCAAAAGGCCTTATTTAGCTTAACTTATGGACTTGGGTCCATGTATTAGACTTAGGCGCTTTAACACACACCATTACTTAGAGTAATAACAATAGTAAATCTAAGGAAGCATAGAATTGAGATTTAGGTAATACTAACAATGTGTGTTGTGATATGCAAGTCAAGGACAAAGTCACAAAGGTTTGGAGCAATTATGATCAATGAGAGCTGATAAGGAAACTAGAAGTTTAAGACACTGGCCAAAGGCTTAAAA
>ML792262.1:128176-147920 GCA_009831015.1 Picea engelmannii | reverse complement strand
GAGAGAGAGAGAGAGAGAGAGAGAGAGAGAGAGAGAGATTAAAATGCTCTCAAAATACTAGTGCATTTTGATCACTAACAACTGGCTCCAGCTGGGATGGAGACCTCCATGTGAGGTTTCCAAGAACCTAGTAGTTCCAGTCGCCTTTACCATTGGGCTATGGAGTCATTTGGCCTGTGCAACTGATCCCCTGCAAACCTGTAACTTGTTGTAGCCTGCCTGTTTATTGAAGAAAACTGAAATAACTGAAAGAAACTACTGCTCATATGAAGAGCTTATTCTTTAGCCTACTCCTACACTAATCAATTAAAGCAAACTGATCAAGTAAAACTGAATCTCCAATGTAGCCAAGAAAGTAATTGTCTTCCAACTTTATGCAAAGTTACATACAACTAGACTGTAGGATCTGAAACATAATCTTTAAAATCAAACATACAATCAAAAAATCTGACCTCAAATATGGCAACAACTGGAATTTTCTCACTGCAAAACATCTCCATATGAGTGGCAATCGGATCTAAAAATTCATACCAAGCTAGGTGCTCAACATCTGACAAAGAAACATGCATCATAAACTGTTGATCTAATTTTTTCTTCTCTCTTTTACCATCACTGGTCTCAACGTTGAATACATACTGCTCATCCTCTGTCAAAGAGTCATATAAGAAGGACTGTTGATCTGAACCTTTCATCTCATCTCCTTCCTCCTCATATCTATTGAGATCTGCCTTGATCTGCAAATCAGAAAACTGAGGGTTTCCCTTAGAATCTGCTGCAGATCTAAAACTGTCACCTGCTAATGTGTCAATCTGACAATCATCTTTGGGGTTTTCAAAGGAGACAATCTCATCTTCATAACAACCTAAGTCAGTAGATGCATTTGATACAATGTCAAAAGCATCAATGTTATGGTTATCCTCCCGAAGATCACCAATATCTTGGTTACAATGATAGATGTCCCCTATTGTAACATACTCTTCAAAGCTATCATTAACCATAGCATGTATACATTTATGATCATCTCTCTATGTAGCTAAAGAAACCAGCTCTTCAAATTCATAACAATCAGACTTAAATATAGTAAGAGAGCATTTAGTTCCTTTATTATCCAGTTGTAGTTCATGTTGATGGGAAAACACAATATCTTGAAGATCATTAAAGGGCTATTGTATATTATGAGGGAGAGATCTTTCTATATTTACATCTTCAAGCTTACAATGTAATTCTTATTCATCACAACAATTATCAAATGCAAACTCATATAAAAATAACCTTTTGTAGTGCTAAGTGAATGCTCTATGAAAATCCTTCAATGATGAAATGATGGAAGGAGGTAAAGAAAAATACTACTGACATGCATCACCATACAATGAATACATGAACATCTTCATGTTGCAGATCTAATAGATCCATGCACTCATGAAACTTGAGGAGGTGTTCTGTAGGATTGTCTTCTTTGTTCTCCTTAAAGATAGGCAAAAAATCTCCCCATTCTGACATATCAGGTACTGGATGTGGGAAACCAGGAACTGAAGAAAAATTGAGAGGTGCAAACCTCTGAGCCAAAAGAGAAAAAAACGCTTTTTCCATCTGAATGTTGTGGAGTCGCCACTGAATCCGTCTTTCATGGATTTGCTAGATAGATGATTACAACTGAATATATGTCCAGACTTTGTCTATCATCAAAGTTGGATCTTGTCGTCTCCCAAGGAAGCTGAGCTTCAAAATCCTCTCCCTGGCAACGACACCAATTTGTTAGCTCTCCAAGAAACTCTTTGGGTTGTAAGCAAAAGATGATTGGTAACTTAAGACAAGATAATTTAGATATGCTTGGATCAATGGGATAACTCAATAACTAATGAAATGGACAACTCATCATACATTCGAATACGACAGTGCTTTTAGATATCAATAATCAGACAAAATAGTTTAAACAGGGGATGAATAATACTAGTCTTGATAACCAAATACAATAAGGTGCAGGGTCATACAATATAGCAAGGATATTCTTCAATTCAAGTTTATGAGCTTAATAAAGAGATGACAGTCTTTAGAAGCTAAAACAAACTGAATTAAAGTGCAGAGAGATGAAGTACATGACCAATATGAAATTGAAGACAAAAGAAAACTGTGATTCTATTATCAAATAAGAGTCTATTACAGTAGCAAAATGTATCCAAAATTGAAACCTGGTATCTTAAAAAGGTAGGCATTTATAGCCATTATAGCAAGTCTAAGATCCTGAAAAATTGGATCTAGATTTCTAAATATAGAAAGTAAACTAACTGAATACAATAGGATAATTAAAGAACTGGTTCCTAGGAATCAAATTGTCTTCTTAGTTGATCTTTGACATCTGGTCTTCTTCACTTCTATGTCTCTGATGTGTCGTGGAGAAAAAATACACATGTCTTCAGTGGCTGGAAATCTTTCAATAACTGTAACCAAAACTTTAGTTGACTAATTAAACATTCACCCCCAAAATCTCCACGAATCTTTGATACTGAATATTTCTTGATTCCGTGATTAATCTTTTGATACTCTCTTACCCTTTAAATCACTCCAAAATCCTTCTGTTCCAGCTTAGATTTCCAAAATTCTCATTCTGTAGTTTCACCAGCTATTTCGCCTTAAGATTTTCTAATTAGCTGATGAAAGTTTTTCTTTTCAACAACTAATTGGTTATAATTTTGCCTTCTGTGCTGGTGAAAGCTCTGTTTTGGTCAAAAAGGAAACCTTTCATATTCAAAACTGTTGTTCCATCAAAAACTCAGTGTTCTTTTGATTGCTCTCCCTGCAAATTTATAGCAACCTCGGCCAGCGCCTGTAAATCTGGATGTGTGTTAAACTCGCCAAAAATAAACAAGTGAAATGAAATGTGTTAATATACAACCCTGCCATATCCAAAAACAAATGTTTTGCAAAACTGATACATTTTCTTCCACTGATGATGAAGAATTCTCTGCAATCTTCAAAACCTAGAATGGCATAATATCTGGATATCATTCGTTCTTTGCAGTTATTTGTATTATCGATGCCCTGCTTAACATGTTCCTAATCAATTTCAGAAATACCTAGAAAGCTCTTGACCTAATTTGATAGTTACACAGAAAAGAGTTTACCATGGTGAGTGTAACATTTGTCCCAAAAAACTTATACTCACATTTTGATGCATCATAGGATGCTGCCATAATTAATGGATCAAACCTGCTTCTACAAAATGTATGACAACAGGCAAAGAAGCCATCCCATTTGTGAAACAAAATACTTGATCTATACCTTCTAACAGATCTCCCAATGAATCATGAGTTGGATTACCATTTTTAATATAATTATATGGATTATTCTCTTGCAGTAGAAGGCTGATTGAAGATTACAATCTTTTGACACGAATATGCCATCGAATCTTCCTCTGCATTATATATTTGAAAGTGGGATACGAATAAACCCTAACCACTCCCAGTTTTTATACTGCGACCACAAGACACTTGTGCACACTTGTTTGACAACAGTAGATAACAAATTTTGAAACCTGGATACCATTTATCTCTGTTCAGCGATTGCATAGCTTTTATATATCAGCACACGTTTTGACCTGTCGATTACTCCAAAATGCAGTTATACTTACAAAACACCTACCGACGCATTCTATGTCTATAATTTGAGCATAAATGACAGCTATGTTAAATGGATGTAATTGGTGCTAGAAAGCAATTTTTCTGACGTGTTGAATCATATTCGACACGTGTTCATTGGAATGGTCTTGGGTTTGGGCAATTGCATTGGGCTTTAACATGAAAAATCGATTTGGGTGTTGATCTGGCATAACTTGTGGATTGGGCTATGAATTGGTGTTGTCGACTCATAGCTTGTGAATCAAGCATATGGTCTTAGGTCGATTTGTGGCATATGTGACTGTAATTTGATAAGTGGTTTGGCTTATGGTTTGGGTATGTGGTTCCCCCAAAAGTTTGGTCAAGTCTTCAAAGCCCGAAAGGCCTTATTTAGCGTAACTTATGGACTTGGTTCCATGTATTAGACTTACGCGCTTTAACACACACCATTCCTTAGAATAATAACAATAGTAAATCTAAGGAAGCATAGAATTAAGATTTAGGTAATACTAACAATGTGTGTTGTGATATGCAAGTCAAGGACAGAGTCACAAAGGTTTGGAGCAATTATGATCAATGAGAGATGATAAGGAAACTAGAAGTTTAAGACACTGGCCAAAAGCTTAAAAGGAAAATGAGTGAAACTGAGAGAGAGAGAGAGAGAGAGAGATAAAAACGCTCTCAAAATACCAGTGCATTTTGATTGCTAACATCACCCATGTCATATATTCTCTCAGAAGATGTCAGCACATCCTGCTCCTATGTTTCCTATTATTTCTATTGGCCTATTTACTAAGTGGGGAATTGATTTCACTACATTCCACCCAGCTTCTACTAGGGGGAATTTTTATATGATTGTGGTAGTAGAATAATTCACCAAGTGGGTTGAAGCCATGCAAATGTTTAACAATGATGAGTAAACAAAGGCACTCTTCATTTTTTAACCAAATCATTTCTAGGTTCAGTATACCGAAACAGATTTTCACTGACCATGAAAGTCACTTTCAAAATAAGATGATGACAAAGTTAATGTCAAATCTAGGGTTCAAACAATAACATTCATCACCCTATTATCCATAAGAAAATGGTCAAGTGGAGACTGTTAATAAGTCTCTTAAGACCATTCTCCAATGGATAATCAATTTGGCCAAGTCGAATTGGCATTTGATGTTATACTCAACACTTTGGGCATACCAAACTTTTGTCAAGACTGCTACATGATTCTCTCCTTTCCAACTTGTTTATATGATGGAGACAATATTGCCTATAGAGTATCAAATTCCTTCTCTCAATTTGGAAGTGGAACTACTGCCCAACACAACTTTGCTTGAAGAGTGTCTTGTCTATCTCGAGCAGCTCGATGAACATCGTCAAGATGCAACCTTGGATAATGAGGCTTATAAATGCCGCGTCAAGTTTCAATACGATCGTTTGGTTTTTCCTAGGGTCTTCTCTGAAGGTGATCTTGTCTTGGTCTACGATCAAGATAAAGATCCCTTGGGGGAAGGAAAGTTTAAACCCATGTGGTTTGGAATATTTATTATAAAAAACGTTTTGGAAAAAGGCACTTATGAATTGGTTGAATTTGAAGGCAATGTGTTGCCTAGGCCCATAAATGAGATTTATCTAAAGAGGTATTATGCTTAGGTTGGTCACCTCAGTGTGAATTCTTGTAAATAGTATGCATATTTATCCATATATTTTAATATCTTTTTGTTTTATGGATATGTAGTTTATTGTGTTTATGCATTATGGAAGATGTCAAGTGAATATGAGGTTTATGTTGGGTTCGCGGACGGTGCCAACCAACACACTCGGAGGCTTTATTCCGCATCTAGGGTAATCTTCATGCCCACTGGTCAGTTGGTATCTTTTGGAGGTGTTTTTCTAGGAGAATCAACCGATAATGTTTCCAAGTATAACGAAGCAATAGAATTTCTATGCGATGCTTTGTCACATGGTATTTCTCACCTTCATGTTCATCTAGATGCTCAATTGGTAGTGTCACAGTTAAATGGAGTGTACTATGTCCATGATCCCACCCTACACCAACAATTCCTTAGGGTACACCTCTTGGAACATTATTTCAATTATATTACATATATTCATGTTCCTAGGTTCTCTAATAAATTAACAGATACATTGGCAAATCATGTTTTAAATTGACATCTTTCACATATATAAATACATAAGCATACACATACACACATGTAAATATATTTGTACAAAACATATTTATTCCATAAGGAAAAAAGATAAATATATATAATGTGTCCAAAAATGATGTCATAGTACAAAATGTGGGCCGTAAAGCCTCAAAAGTGTCAAGTATACATCGTTGGGATTAATCCCTCAATACATAAAAGAGATACAAAAAATGGGTGCCCTGGCACACATGTTGTCTAGTACTAATATAAAATCTAGGCCTATTGGCCCTACTATAATGAACTATGACATTGGACAGATGTCGAAACAACTGGACCCATGCCATGGGTACTCCTACTACATGAGGCTGCATAGATGGTGGCAGATCCTCGATCTATTCCATGGGCACACTACGGGTGAGGGATGCCAAGTTCTTCTCTACCCACCTCAATCCTATCTTGACCTCTACTCATGATGGCCTTGCCCCTACCCCTACTGCGGCTCCTCCTGGCTAGGTCTTCTCTTGAGGATGACACCTAGTCTGAGGGAAGTCCGCTGACTGCATTGGTTCCACATTTGTACATAACAAGTTTTTGAGTAAGTACTGTGACGTTACCAAAAACATTTTTATTTCTCATAATAAAATTAAAAAACAAATAAAAAAATGATAGTACGTACCTATCTCTCCATGTGTTACGCCAGGGGGCACGTGCATGGCAGGGTCTCTCAAGAAGCTAATCCCCACATATGGATAATCCTCGATGACAGGAATTTTTCGTTTCCACCTGTCGAATAACTTGTCATTGTATGACTCATATGCCCCCCTGATCCCTGACGCAACATAAATGTGACCCATCTACATAGCATTGGAAAGGAGGCTATGTGACCTTACACACTCCTTCAGGCTCATGCCTGACACTCTTTCAAAGAAGAATGCACATAGTATTGTCCTGAATACGAAGTTTCTCTTCTTCCTCAACTTCCACTATATCATTTGTGTCTTCATGTAGTTGAGCATGGTAGTGATCCAATCAAATATCAATGGCTGCAGACACTGCATTGTACAATGCATATGAGCTCGAGAAGCCTGATGTAGTGCAATGGATCTAATAATCCTCGCAATCATGTATAACACCACTCTCAAGCTAAGATCCTCATTCTTCTATATAGGGACTTGAGAGCCTACTTTCTCTGTACCGGCTTCATAATACATGTCAATATAGTGGGCTATGTTATATGGCCTTGGAGGGAAAGTATCCAAGTTCACTGGCTCACCCCTCCTAGAGAGACCAGTCAAAAAGTAGATTTCCTCCATAGTTGGTGTCAAAGATTGACCTTCTAGAATAGAGGATTCTACATCTGGGTTCCAATACTCAACCAAGTGGTTTAGTAATCTTGGTTGAGCTCTCATAAAAGGACAAAAGAATAATTTCTACATTCCACATTTTTTAGTGTAGCCATAGCCAATGGTTCCTCTTTGACCATTTGGTATTCTTCTTCATGTTCTCTCTCCCTCCAATGCGCATACATCTTGGATCATGCAAAAATTTCGGAGTTAGTGCCTTTTTTATCATTCTTTTGGGTATGTACGTGTTTTGTTTTGAAGACAGTCGCGTATGTACACCATATTAGAGTATCTAAGCTAGCATACATACATGTGCTAAGTTTGAACAACACGTGTACATGCATAGTCGTGAAGAATTGTAGGGCGCGTGACCCCAAAATTCCTCTAAAAATATGAAAAAATGAATAGCAATGCAAGAGAAGGAGAGGGGTACTTACTTGGTCCAAGTACGAGTCATTTTCGTCCACCATTTCTCTCCAAATGTGCAATTGAAGAAAGAGGGTTTTTACTATTTTTGGGTATTTTCAAACTGCAATGGTGAAAATGACCCCTTTAGCCTCTATTTATAGAATTTTTTACCCCTTTTTGACGTAGTTTTGCACTGAAATCTTCCCTATTGTTTGCTCGGTGGATGTTTCGGTTCCTCTTGGTGATCTTTTGGTCGTTTAAACATATTATATTCTTTGGATTACGTATTTTTAATGCATGGGTACTACTTATATCATCATGTGACGAAGTTATGTTTTCTCCATTTGCATATAGGGTAGGTTTATACCACCTTGCATTTTGCATTTTATTGATGATTTTTTCTTTGCCATAGGGTCAATCCCACAAAAGTGCAACAAAAAACCTTCCATGCTTCTTTAGAAGTGTTGTAATTAGGTGGTAGAGCCTTCCTCTTCATGGATGCCCTAGGTATATCCTCATACTGCATTCTGGCATCCATGCAGTGAGTCTTCTGTAGATTTGGGAGTCCTTTTAGTCCCACCATGACTTCGGTTTTAGGCCTCATTTTTCGTCTCAAATGTTCTTTCTAACCTCAACCCGTGAGACTCCCCTAGAGAATGGTTTGTCTTCTTTCAAGCTCACTTAAACTATGAAAGTGACATCTAGAAAGAGATTATTTATCCTTTTTAGCCTCGCTTAGATTACATACGAAAAGAAGCCCCCTTGAAGTCTCCTTTAAGATCTTTTCAAACTCCCTAAAATTGAAAATATTGTCGAGCGATCTTGATGCCCTTCACGCTCATCAAAGTGAAATTTGAAGGCACATATATCCGATGATAGTTTACCGCTTTTTCAGTCCAGATGGCTAATTTACAAAAAAGGTACACCCTAGGAGCCATGGTTCACTAAGAGAGTATTCTCAAGTATACGTTTACCCCTTTTTCACACCCGAGGGACTAAATTTACGAAAAAGAGCCATTCTCCTTGGTTTTGGTTTATCTCTTTTTTGGGCCTTGGAGATTATTTACGAAAAAGGAAACCCTTGGAGTCTTCCTTAATCCCTTTTCAGATTCCCTAAACATGAAAATATCATCGAGTGACCTTGTTTCTTTCACACTCATTAATTGGTCCAGAAAGAACATCTATTTGGTATACATTTACCCCTTTTTCTAGCCAATAGATTAAATAGGAAAAGAAATACCTAGGGGGATACATCCCACCAGACGAGTTTTCCCAGGTATTAGTTTATCCCTTTTTCGGGCCTGGGGAACTTAATTTATGAAAAAGGAACTATAGTTCTCCTTGGTATAAGTTTAAACCTTTTCCTAACCTCATAGACTCAACTTATGAAAAAGGTGCACCCCATGAGATTCATATTGTCAAGAGAGTATTCCCAAGTATTATTTTATCCTTTTTCAGGCTGGGGGATCTAAATGTATGAAAATAACACTTTGGAGTCTTCTTTTAGTGTTTTTCAGTCTCTCTAAAAGTGAGAAACCGCCGAGCTTACCTTCTCTGGGATCATAAAACTTTACATTGAAGGAATCTCATTGTGTCAATTCATAATCGCATTGCATGTCTCATTCTTGCATCTTTGGTCTAATGCTGGCTCCATTTTGTTGTTGCTGAACCTTTAGAGCATTCCTTAGATGTAAGCCTTGTATCATTTTTTCCTTTACGATCTGACACCCTGACCCATGGAGGAATTTTCCTGGGTGTCCTTATCCTGCACATGTCTCCTTGCACTGAGCATCAATATGTTCCATGCGCTTGGAACTAGTTTGCTTTCCCATGATACTCATTCCTCCTTTTTAACATATCATTCTTTTATTCTTTTTCAAGATAGTTAAATATATGAAAAATACAAAAAATCAAATATTCCAAAAAGAGGGGACGAGAAACATTCTCTTTTACTGGCATCGATCTAGTCACCTTTGGACAAAGCACATCCTTCAGTTTGTTTTGCAAGCATTGGGATTTAGTATGACCTTGTGAAGTTGTTATCGTTACATAGATTTGTGTCCTCCTCCATTTTGTTACTCTTCCAAATATATGGAGAGTTTGTGGTGTCTCATGTGCCACAAACTTATGTCAATAACATGTTTCCTGATTATTTTCATATATCGTTCTCTTTTCCAAGGGAAATTATTAAAACCCGAGTCAACCATTTTGTGATAAGTCTCTTTAACTTCATGACTCAACCATTCCAAGAGTCCCATCAAATACACATTCAGAATCAATGAGGTTTCGTGCCTAATGTTCGATATCCTCAAGTATTTTCACAATGGCTTGTCGAAGACCTTAGGGTAGTGAGTCTTACACTCTTATTATACTCCTACCTAATTTTTGAAGATCTTGAAGATATTTCTCGAGTCATGAAGTTATCACGTCCAACTACATGCATTGTTGCCTCCTAAATATTCATATGACATTGTAGTTGTATATCTTCTGATGATTTTGAGATGTAGATCCGTTGTGTATTATTCACAACTATGTTATTTATTGGCATACATATTAGTCATGTATCCACGATTACTCTATATGACATGGATATGTAGTGTATTTGATTGGAATCCATGCTTAGTTTGTCCCGAACATGGGTATGCCCGCCTCGATGATTATTACTATTATTTTGCAAATGACATGCTCACAGATACTTGTCCAGGCTCACTAGACTAAAGTGACTTCCCACTTTATCAAAGATGTTGTAATGTATTTCGACCATCAGTTTCTCTTCTGACCTCACACATTAGGGGGCATCTGTTATAGTCCAAAATGCCACTCCTATGCATTTTTGACATTGGCCTACTCATTTACACATTTTCTAACCAATTTTGGTAAGGTTCCTCTTAATTTTCTTTTTTGTATGGTGTACGCACCCTGATACACATGTAGTGTGCATACATACATGACCTGGATACCTACTAACCCGCGTATACTCTCAAAAGTTGAAAAAAATAAAAATTTTGTGCTTTCTGGTGGAGTTTACAGGTTATTTTGGGTTGCACAACCATTTTACCTCCTGTATACCTTCTGACAACCAAATAATAATCATTTCTCCATATAAAAAAGGCTCTAGGGGGGTCATTTGAATATATGAAAGAAGAGGAAAGCGAACTCTGACAAAATTTCTCCCTTTCTCATTCCAAGACTTTGCATCATGTTCTGAGTTTTCATCCTCAACATTCCCAATCATTCATCCTCCTTATGCAATCCATCCAGTTCCTTCTATTGGCATGTTGGTTGTAAGGATCTCACTTTGGTATTGGTTCACTTGGGATATAGTTAGAGGAACCCATGCGAGGTTCGTGGAGCGGTGCCAACAATACTAAGGTTGCATCTTATCATCTTGTTTTCAATAAAAGAGAAGTTTCTTGTCCTAAATCTACATGTCTTCATGTTTATATTTCTAAATTGCTTTTATGAATATTTAGGCCTTTAAATTATCTTGGTGATTATGCATATGTTGTTGTATATTTTTCTTTGAAGTTGTTCTAGGTCAGCACTGGGAGGAGGCCTAAAATTCAGGAGCTAACAATGAGAGGAAATGATCTACTACATACAAAAGGATTTAAGGTGCATATATTGATTTTCCTTTCCTTTCCTTAATTATCATTAGGTCTTGTTAGATTTGGGTGAAATAGGAGTAATTCTATATTTTAAGGTGTCATTTCTCTACCTAGTCACTAGACCATGATTAGGGGGATTTTTCCCCATAACAGAGAGGATTTGGTTGAGTATCGGTGACAGTGACAGATTGGACAAGTTGGACATGTTGATCAGTGACAGGTTGACATGACATGTTGGATACAATGACATGTTGACAGGTTGCAAGTTGATGTGACAGTGGCAGTGGTAGTGATAGTGACAGTGGAAGTGGTAGTGATAGTGACAGTGACAGTGGTAGTGATCATGGTAGTGAAAATTGGTCTACACTTATATTTCAGGGCGACAGGATGGGAAAGGAAAGGGGGTTGTATTCTCCTTCTGGTTGGTGTCATAGAACACAAGGAGTTGGAGCTTCGTTTAGGTTGGATCCTGGAAATCAGGGGGTTGTAGTCTCCTTCTGGTTGGAGCCAGAAAATTCAAGGAGTTGTAGCTTCCTTTAGGTTGGTGCCTCCTTCCAGTTGGTGCTATAGAATTTGGAATTTGTTGCTTCCTATGAATGTATTCTTGATATATATAAGAAAACATTCCATGGTTTTCTCCCATTTTGGTTTCCACGTAAATTCTGGTGTACTGTGTACTTGACGTGATGTTTCTTATGTTTATATTCTCATGATATACTAATGATATACTGATGATATATTGTTGATAAACTTGACACATATATATTGTGGTTAAAAGTGGTAAAAGTGCTCATATTGATTCAACCCCCCTCTCAATATTCCAACAATAATGTCACATTGCAATGTGATTTTATAACCGAAAAAATAAAGTTTACATAATCCACAACTTGACACAAAAGGATGCATCATTGTTTGCGTTGAATTTACGTCATAGTTCTTTACTCATGCTCATTGAAGTGTCATCAAGAATATAAGTAAATAATATTTTCGAATACTTCTCATATACATCAGAGTTTTACACACGAAAGAACCATGAAGAGAAAGGAAAGGCTTGCATACATGGGGAGAGAGAGAGAACAAAGGAGAGATACCCTATTTCCCATGATGCCAAAGGAAGAGACAAATAAATATCATAAGAGTAAGAGTCAAGCACATGAAGTCAAAGAAGGATTGTTCAAAGAAGGTATACAAGAAAGTCAAGAATCCCTAAGAATAAAAAAAGAGGTTACCTAGAAAAAGTATAAATACACCTCAATGAGTCTCTCATAAGTACACACACACACTCACATTGAATGTCTATCTTGTGAATGTTATGGTATAATATTTTGGTCTATTGGATAATCTGACGACAATTCTGAGGTAGCGGAGAAAGTGTGAGGAAAGAGAGAAAGTTTTGGAGTTGTAGAGTGCAATGATTTTTTTGTAACCCTAATTTGGTAGGCCCTCACAGGTCAGCTTGAGGGTGTCATGCAAGGCACCCCCACAATTTTCCTAAGGGACATCACATGAGGTCCCACGTGACAGGGAGTCTTAGTCCCGCAAGGCTAAGAAAAAATTGGTACAGATGTTGGTGCTAGGCTGCTAAAGTATATGGAAGTGTTATAGGTTAGAATTATAGTACAACAGATCAACTACATGTTATAGGTATGCTTATGTGATTGTATATTATTCTTGGTGATGGTATGGTACATGCTTGAGAGGAATGTATTGTTGATGCTTGATACCTCTTAGTGATATCGGTATGGTACATTGATTAGTAGTACATCTTGGTTGTATTGGTATCTTGGTATCTGGTTTGGTTACATGGTGATTATGCTATGGTACATGATTGAGGCTTATTCTTGGTATACTCTTGAAGCATTGGCACATGGTGTATGATTGTAATTGATATTGATACATTATTGATGAATATACTTGGTATATGATAGCACATGTATGAGATCCATCTCTTGGTGATGTTGGTACTTGGTTGAGGTACACCATTGATAGCACTTTCTTGATATATCCTATGGTACATGGCATATGGCATGGTATATGGTTGAGATACATTTTTGGTACATGATATGGTACACGTGTTGATGTACGTGGTTGATACATGGTATGGTACAAGATTGGTACTTGGTATGGTGTAGATGTACATGGTTGATGGTTGAGGCATATGGTACAAGTTATGGTGCATGGTTGATGCACAACTTGGTACATGTGTTGGTGCATGGTTGATGCACGATTTGGGAAAATTGTGATGCATGGTGGATGCATGGTTAGACACAGGTGTTGGTGCATGGTTTGGTATAGGTGTTGGTGCATGGTTGATGCACTTGTTGTGGTACACGGTTGATGCTTGGTATGATACAGGTTGATGGTTTGGTACATTATTTGGTACATGATTGAGACACATATCTTGTGATGGTATGCTAGTGATCTTGGTACATGCTTAGTAGAGGCATGTGTTGGTGATGTTGGACATCTAGTTGAGAGGTGTCCTTGGTATATGATCCATGTGAGAGGATCTGGTTGAGTATTAGTGATAGTGATAGGTTGGACATGTTGGACATGTTGATTAGTGATAGATTGATGTGATAGGTTGGATACAATGATAGGTTGGCAGGTTACAGGTTGATGTGATAGTGAAAGTGATTGTGGTAGTGACAATTGGTCTATACTTATATTTCAGGGTGACAGGACATAGCAAGGAAAGGTGGTTGTAGCCTCTTTCCAGTTGATGCCAAAGAACACAGGGAGTTGGAGCTTCCTTCAGTTTCGATCCTGAGAATCAGGGGGTTGTAGCCTCCTTCTGGTTGGAGCCAGAGAATTCAGGGAGTCATATCTTCATTCAGGTTGGTACCTGTAAATCAGGGGGTTGGTGCCTCCTTCCAGTTGGTGCTGGAGAATTTGGAAGTTGGTGCTTCTTATGAATGTATTCTTGATATATATAAGAAAATGTTACGTGGTTTTCTCCCATTTGGGTTTCCACATAAATTCTAGTGTACTGTGTACTTGATGTGATGTTTCTTATGTTTGTATGCTCATGATATACTGATGATATATTGATGATATAATAATGATAAAGTTGACATATATATTGTGGTTAAAAGTGGTAAAAGTGCTCATACTGATTCAAACCCCCTCTCAATATTCCAACAATAACGTCACATCGCAATGTGATTTTATAACCGAAAAAATCAAGTTTACATAATCCACAACTCGACACAAAAGGATGCATCATAGTTTGCATTGAAGTTACGTCATAGTTCTTTACTCATGCTCATTGAAGTGTCATTTTGGCATCACTATTCTCGATGTGTGCTAAATCTTCCACACATCGATTTTGTGTCATTTGTGCATTGAAAATGTTTGGGAAAATAAATTTTTGCATTGTTTTTGTGTAAAACAATGTGTTATTAGGCTTGTTGCCATTGTTTTAGTGACATGTTTCAAAGTTTTAGAGTCATGTAGCATTGAAATACAAAAAACTTGCATCACATTTACTTCTTTCGAGCGTCATATTGCTTCTCTTTTACATTGTTTTAGTGTCATTGTTTTTTACTTAATTATCTATTTACTGTTGTTTTTTATGGCGCTAAAATAATTTTTTGTAGTGTTTTTTGTTTGTTTGTTAATTTGTTCAGACCTGCTGGCTGCGGGATTAACCTGTGGCTCGAGAAACCGCGACTCAGGGGCATCTAAGCCGTCAAAATCACCCGAGGATTGCACCTGGCCTGAGCCACACCAACCCTTAACATGGTTGGATTTTTTGTCTCCGTAGGTTTTGAACCGGTGACTTTAACAACACAGAGTGGCTTAACAACACACTCTGTCACCGAATGTCCTACACCTCGGGGACCAATACTTTTTTGTAGTGTTAGTATCACGGTGATGTTATTTTAGTATGACAAGTATGTCTTATTAAATTCAAAATTATATTACTGATGATTTTATTATTTTGATTAATTTAATTATTATTGATTATTTAGTTAATTATTATTATTAATTTAATTATTTGTTTTTTATTATTTTTTTTGTTATTATTTTTTGTAATTATTACTCTTTTGATATTTAAATATTGATTAAAGTGGTGACTAGTATATGTCTATTTCATAGCATACTAATTATGAGAGAAAAAACCGTGTATATATAAACACACCACCCCACTAACATTTAGTTAACTTCACACCATGACAAGAGAAAAAAAAACATGTATCCATAAACATAATTATGAAATTTTATCACACTAATATTTAATCAAATTTCACACCATGGAAGTAAAAAACAATGTATGTATAAACACGATGATGATATTTTAAATTAAATTGTAAAATAATAATGATTTTTTTTTTGCTTGTAAACAAGTGATACACTGCCAGGAAATGTCAACTTCATATAGAACATTGCATGAAAAAATAGATGTACACATATAAGGGAAAAAATGAATTTAATATCAAAAGTTGATGAAAGTATTGTCAGTGCCCTCTTCATCCTCAGTCTATAAAAAACAAATAGAATAACATTATCTAAATAAAATTAAAAAATTGCTAGTATTTAAAGATTTAATAAAAAACATATAAGTTAAACAACTATAAATACACTTAGATTCCTTCGAGTCATCATTGTTATAAATATATGAAAGAATATAATATTATATTTGAAAATGAATGAATATTCCAACTATATATAATCTAAAAAAGCACACATAATTAACAATTAATTACATTGGGCATGTTCTACATATCTTCTATCATTCTTTCCTAGCTCTTCTTTCGGTCATACTTTAGTTCTTTCGTAGTGGGCTCATTGCTATAGTCATTTAGTTGTATGCAATAAGAGAAAACCATATTTAATAATCACATATATTAAGCTAACTAGTACATTAGCATAGTAAATGAAATTATATTGATAAACTTACAAAGTGTCCCCTCACTGCGAAACTTTTAACATGACTGTAAGAATGTTTCCTTGTATCCATTTGTGTCCGTACATAAGAAAATATAATGTTGTTTAAGTTTTGACAAATGACCACAAAAGTAGGTCAATGGTACTACACGATTACATCAAATAAATATAAGAAGTAAAAAACATATCAAAATCAATAACTTCAAGCATATATTTCTTATGACCTTTGCAACTTTTTATTGTGGTATCTTAAGGTCCACTTCTCGTGCTTTCTTCTCTTCAATGATTTTTCTTAGCCTCTTTGAAATCGTTCATGATTTTTAAATACATATTTGTCAATATCAAATAGTACTTTTTATAACCTTCACCTAGATTAGTGAGTGTTGCGATGTTCCTACTAAACTTGCTCAAAAACACAAAAAAAGAAGTCACCTATAAGATACAGTGACAATACATAATGAAATATAAAGTTGGATGGGATAGAAATGTGAGTAACACAGAAGACTAATTTGAACACATTTCTCTTGATATGGTCTCTCCTCTTGGTAGTTTAAGAGAATCTATGAAGGGCCTATTTATCATTAAATTGTAAATTTGGGAACCTTCTATGCAAATGATGTAATGATCTCTTCTTACTACCACTACTTATTTCTGCCCACTTTTTGTGGTATCCTTTTGACCACTCACTTCGACCTCATGACTATGTAAAAATTTCATGATGGAAAATTGTACCACAGTCATATTTTAAAATCTCTCATTTATCAATAACTTGTATATCATCATCATTGAATGAATTTTCTCTATATTCTATTGGTGAAATAGATATTCATCTCTATTCATCTTCATCTATGTTTTGTGTGCTCAAACATTAATATCCACGTCATAGAACAAATAACTACCAAGAAAATGGTAGTATATTGGATTCAATTATATTCTAAATTTCTCTGGAAAATGTAGGATAAATCATACCACATGCTCAACATGTTCATATATATTGCAATTGACACCCATGGAACATTCTCCCTTTTGCACTGAATCCAAGTAATCCATATATAGGTGTTGTAATTTTTTTTTAGTCTTCGTAAACGATGTAATTTTTTTATCAAGCTTTGCTACAACATAAAGTAGACTACACTAATAAATGATTAAAATTATAAATGCAACTCTTTGTAAAACAAATATATATTGTTCTATATTATATAACAATCATAAAGTATGTAATTAGAACTCATCAGAGTATTTTTGTCACTATTGCTTTCATCGATTGCAATTTTTTTCCTTTTATTATCACATGTTCCTCTAGCATCATTGTTTGAGGGCTCTTTGTCAGAATCCATATTACTTATAAAACTATTACAATGAAACAATGTTAAATTAAGTATACAAAATCCATAGAATAAAACATATGCATTATTTGACATAAACATTGAAAATATACACACATAAGATCAAGATATGTAGAGACACAGAGACCAACCCTCTAGCATTGCTAGTTATCCAAAGATTTATTGAAAAACAACTTATTAGCATTGTTGGTTAGCATTGATTGATCAAATGACCTATATTCACCACCTATCCAATAAACATCCTAGATCACTAGTTTCAAATGTATATAAGGCAGTGAAGGAAAAGTTCATTAAAAATGTTATATCCATGGTAAGGAGAGAGTTCTATAATGCTCTTCAATCAAAGTTTGAATATGAGGTCAAGGAAACCTTGAAGCACATTCAATCATTCCTACTTGCGCTTATTTGTTGGAGTTAGTTACTATTGAATTTAACATGAAAATACTAACAAAAGTTTTGGTACTCAAGTATGGAAATTAGTAAAAAATTTGTTGTACAATAGGTGTTTTTTTATACATGGATTCCTAACTTGTCTTATATAGGGGAAACTTGTTCAACTTTTAACCTTTGTTTCCTCTAAAACGACACTACAACATCTCTCCATTCATTATTTTGAGTTGATTTTAGCGAGGTTTCTTTTTTATCCTAGGGAGTTTTGAGTATGCATTTAATTTATTTAAAAGTAATGCACTTAACCAAAGATCATGTACTATGGTCAAAGTCTCTAATATTTGAGGTAGATTTGGATTTGTACTTTTGAAATTTGATATATCTAAGCCTTAAGGCATGGAAAATGTCATTTTCATCTATCTCCTTATAGTAAGGAGTATATGCAATTCTCTAGTAGGACTTGAGTAAATTATACCACTATAGTGGGAGATGAAGAGAAAATGAAGAGAGGGATGGGGGATAAGAGAAAGAGGGAAATGAAGAGGATAAATAGGAATAGGGAGAATAAAAGGGAGACAACATGGGGGGGGAGGAAGATGGAGGAGAATATGGAGGAGAGGAGAGGATGGGGAAAGTAAAATAGGAGTGGAAGAGGGAAAACAAAAGAGAAAGAGGGATAAGGAGAAAAAAGAGAGGGAGAGGGATAGGAAGGAGAATATGGAGAGGAGGAGAGGGAGAGGAAGTGAGGGAGAGGATACGAGAGGTGGTGTGGGGTGGGGGAGAAGAGGGGAACAAGAATTCCCCACAAATCTCCCTTGCTCGATTTTGTTGAATTCCCCCACAAATCCCTTTCAACGCCATGAAGCTTCACCCCACACCCTCATGTGAAAATGAAATTAGGGGACACTCTGCACCCCCCTGACCTCCACTATTTTATCTTATATTTGAAATAGACAGTGAGAGCAATGCAAAGAAAGAGTTTGCATATATTTTTAAAGTGTTGGCCAAAAAGTGATGTTAACATCTAACTTACGGGTTGCATCTGGCCTTGTTAATGGGTCACTTGGTCAAATTATTACCATATTTTACAAAGACAATCATAAAACTCTACCATTACCAAAATTTTTGGTTGTGAGATTCAACAAATACATTGGCCCTCCATGGGATCCCAACAATCCTACTTTTGTTCCAATTCCACCTATACAAAAGGGGAGTCATACTCATATCCCACTTAAAATGGAATGGGAATTAACAATAAATAAATCTCAAGGGATAACATTACCAAAATTTACAATGGACATTGGTATAGTTGAATGACAAGGTCTAACCTTCACTGAAATATCTAGAGTCCCCTCCTTGAAGGATCTTCACATCTCCTTGGCATTTATCTTCGAAAGGTACAAAACAATGAAGGAAAATCCCCATGTGATGCGAATGAAGCAAGAAGAGGCATTGCTCCATTCCAAAGTTTTGCCATTGTTTTTCCTCTAACAAGTCCATTTTCAAATTTTTTGTTAGAGTGCCTTTAATGGACCTATCATAACCACATTTATTATGTAACTACTTCTCAACTAAACAACTAAACTCGTCATTACTTCCACCATACATTTTGTATTGTATAGCAACATTTCCTTCATTGAAATTTTATACAAACTTGTCTTTAAATTATGTGCGATATGCCAGAAGGCTCTTCAAGAAGCCCCCATTTCTCCGAAAACCCCTATGTCACACCCATTTTAACTTTTTGTGTGAAACACCTTGTGTTGTACCTCTCTTAACTTTTCGTGAGATATGCTTTTAATTTTTATTTTTTTTAAAGAAACATATATTTAATCATTTATAAATTTTGAAAAGATTATTTTTTAATTAGTTGGAAGTATTAATATGACTATTTTTATTTGGTTTTGGAAATTATTTTCAAGTTGAAAAAATAAATAGAAAATAGAAAATATAATAGAAATATCCAAAACATTGTAGTAGGTCTCGCTATGGTATGGT
>ML792262.1:105213-119432 GCA_009831015.1 Picea engelmannii | reverse complement strand
ATATATATATATATATATATATATATATATATATATATATATATATATATATATATATATATATATATATATATATATATATATATAATTCAATACATTTTCAAAATTATAAAAAAACAAAAAAATGAAAATAAACCACCAAACAAGCTAAGTTTAACTTATCAAAATCATAGTTAAAAACAAAAATAAACAAAACAAAATATTGATATTTTATAGGTTCGAGTAAAGTGATTATGGAATGATAAGAACTATATTTTATGACTTTTTTTCCACGGGGAAAAATGCAATTTAATTAATTTTAATAAAATTACAATATGTATATAACTTTCAAAATTCAAAAGCACAATCAACACTGAGGAATCATTAATAAATTGATATCAATTTGTTTACCTCGAATACAAAGACCCTTGATAGTCTATAATCCAGTTCAATAGTGATTCCAAAAAAGATCCCACATTGTCCCCTAAAATTCTAAATCAATTTATAAAAATCTTATACAGTCTTGCAAAATTTAATCTGTGATTCCATATAGACCTGTAAAAGTCTTTAAAATGTTTATAAATAGCATAATAAACCAAATAAAATAGTGATGACGCACCCCAAAACATACGTCAATTAATTTTAAAAAGGACATGAGCCATAATAAGATAAAACATCTTCCTATTACCCCCAAATATGCCAATGACTAGGAAACCATCTTTAGATAATGAATCCACCAACATATTTCTTTCTTTGTAAACATGACAGGATGACATTAAATTTCCATAGCACAGAGTCCTCTCAACCAATTTATCACCACCATAGAATCACCCATTACTTGTAATTTTTGTAGACCTTTTTGAACAACCAACATAAGGACAAGTTTGAGTGCCAACAACAAATCTCTGTTGTTTGTGCTTCCACTTAATCTAGCCTTAAGTTAAAAAAAATGGAAATATAATAAATACACCCCCCTCGCCCAAATCCATCTACTAGAGGGTCTCCTTGAGAAGCCCCATCAAAATATACCCACTCTCTATATTTATCTATACTTTCAAGAATCACCACTCTTTGAGATTTCCTATCATTTTTCTACTTGAAACTCTTTAGAATTGATAGAATCCGTGAGGAAAATATATTTGAAGGGTGAAATGTGTCTTCAAATAGAGAAAATTTCCCGCAATAGCTATATACACCAGGAAATAATGATGGGAAAGACTTTAAATTTTTTGACATTTTGCCCTTCCACACCACTCCTTGAGGGTAATTTCCATATACTTCCCACCCCACACATTTGTCATACCAATTAATAGTTCAACATCCTTCCAAATTGGTGTAGCATAATAATAGTCAATAAACATGTGAGAGAGTTATTCATCATTGGCCTTACATAGAGGACATCTGCCCACACCCTGCTAACTCCTTCTCTACATAAAGTCTTAAGTAGGAAATTTGTTCATGATAACTAGCCACATGAAAACTTTGGATTTTAATGGACACTTGAACCTCCAGACATCATTGAACAACCATACCAAATATTGAACATATTTTTCCTCCCTGTGGAATTTATACCCCAACTTTGGTGAATACAACCCTCTATTAGGATACCTATACCAGGCCAAATCATCCTCTATGTCCTTAATTCTGACATGATTCGCTTGCAGAGCACCATTATATCCATCTCAAACCGAGTTTTCTTCCCCAAATAGGCCTATTCTTGTTGCTAGCATCCATTCTTGTCTCCAAATTGAAGTTTTTTCTACATCAATGACTTGATATAATAGAATAGTCCTCTCTCCCTTAGAATCTCGATTATATTTCTAGGAAGACAAAAAATTTCACCACACCCAACCTAAAGGTCCTCTCTGAATCTAAATTTCCTTTTTGAAACAGCCTTCCAAACCAACCATTTTCCTACCAATGGAAATGTCTACACCACAACCTTCCATATCATTGAAGCATTGTGAAAGGATTTTGTGGGGGATCTTATCCAATATTCCACACATAAGGGATCAATGTATATTTGAAAGACTACCTTACTCAACAATCCCTTCCCATCAATTATTAGACAAACACATTTTGTTGCAGCAGATCCTGCAAAAGCATAAATGTTTTGATACCCCAACCCCCAAATTATTTTGGGACAACTATATTTTTCTAGGATGCCCAAGGAAAATATTTATTTTCATTACCCCATACCCATAGAAACCTAAAACTAGGTTTTCTAATCTTCTCCAACACACATTTCGGGATAAAGGCAAAATATACTCGGTACACTAGAATGGATTCAAACACAAATTTGAATAAAAAAACTCTACCCCTTGGATATCCATCTGTTACACTAATTAGACAACCTCCTTCAACTTTATATATCATCCAAACCCAATCTTGCTTGGTATAGTCATTTGGCTTGAGAAAAAATCCCAAATACTTTAAGCTCGATTCAAGCTCCACGTGTATATAAGGAAACATATTTAAAAAAAAAGGGTTGTATCCTTGTTGGATTTTAGTCTCTACTTAAGATTCTTTATGGGTTATTATGATCCTTCCTTACGGTCATAGATTGACCTTGGTTCAGATTTGATAATCTCCCAACAAAATCCCTCTAAAACTATCAGCCCGTCATGTACACCAGAAGGCAATGCAACACACAGAGTGTACTGCGCAGTCTCACCCGGGATAGATCTATGGGTGGATGCAATACTTAGGTGTTTGAATACGGGGCATGAGTGGAGATTTGACATTGCACTCTGTAATCTTTATTCATTCGGTCTAACATCTAATTATAGAAGTCATTCTATTCATGCATGTGGAATACCATATCTAACTAGTTAATTCATTCATCTAACATTCAACATTTAACAACAATAAAGACACACACATCCATTCACATGACACACGTGTTACCATGGTAGACCCCCTCCTGGGATACGTCCACAAATATCTCGATCTCAAGATTTTATTATGGTTCAGTAATATATCACGCCACACATGTAACAATCTTAGATATTACACTCCTCAAAAGGATCCTCAATCCTTATGAGGATGATTAGATCACACTAGGCTCCTCAGCCTATGATCAAACCCTCTGGATCGAGTCACTCACTGCCTCCTCAGCTCACCAGCTTATTGAGTAGTATAGTTCTATTGACGGGCGAAATTGACCATTTGTCAACTCGGAGAACGAGTCTGGTCCGGGGTTGTCTAAGTAAACCAAGCCGTTTGGTATAACTTGTTCTGACGCGTTTAATGGCTCCGTTAGCCAATCTAAAAATCCTAAAAGAAACAAATAAAGAAATAACTATCTAATTACTAAACACTATATAAATATATGTACACATGTATAACGTAACTATTGTAAATATATTTAAGCAAAAGATATACAAATATTACTTATGTACATGATTTACAAACTGCAAGTTTTAATCGAAACTTATGAAAATCAATGTGAAAAATGATTGCTTCTAGGAAGCAGATAAAGAAAGCACATAAAAATATTTTTTATTTTTCCTTTATAAATCTAAACTAATATGGAATTAAATAAACTAAGAAACAAAAACGTCCAGGTAGTCGAAAGTTGAACCATACGTTCTAGTTTCACTAATATGTAAATGACAAAAAAATATAGAGGAGCTAACCTGTTAGTGAGTTAGTGAGGTGTATCCAAGCATCTGCATGAGTGGAGAACATCCAACTGCCCTGTCCAAGAGAGAAATCTGCAAGGAACCTTGTGACTATTCTAAATAAATTTAAAATCTGTATTAGCAGCTTACGTTTCAATGACAGAAGAGGGAACACAAACATAAACCTATGATATCATAATTGCACATGATTATAGTAAGATAAATTTGAAGGTAATCTATGCATTTCATCATTCGATTAAAACTCAAAGATAAATCCTATCAATTTAATTGAAGATATGATAACAACATTTATATTTTGAGAAAAAAATTATAGATGGTATTTATAATATAACATCTTGCACATCACAGATCATTTAATCTAAAGATATCAGACCTACACATGTAGTAGGATTAACAAAACATAAATGACAACATTATAAACAAAAGGGTAAAGCCAAGATGCATAAATGTTGTTTCATTAAGTTCTAGAATCACTCGTCCATCTCTTGATCTCAGCGAAGATGATTTCCATTCCAAAATACAGAGTATTTAAAGTGTTCATGTAAGCTAGACATCCTATCTTCTAAGATAGGATCAGATCTCAAAAGGATCTAAAAGTTACAAAGATAGAGGGTCTAAAAACCACTCAATATTAGACTATATCTTCAAAATTATGAAATTTTTGTTTTGATTTACAAAATAAGCCAAAAGAGATGGCTAATTAACTAAGTCCACCATGCTCCATCTTATGAGATCAACACAAGATACATCTTATCTTGAAAGAAAAACGAAATGAGCAAATTAGATATTTATTTAACTAGCATTTTCCAAATTTAATATGAGAATTGACTTGGCTACAGAATCTCACTATTTTGTAGCAAGTGTTATTATTAGCAACATAAATCTAAATCAATCTAGATTAATTAGAAAATAACAATAAAAAACACAACTAAGATAAAAAAACAATCTTACCATTCAACTGATAACAAAAATCGAATAAAAAACACAACTAAGATAAAAAAACAATCTTACCATTCAACTGATAACAAAAATCGAATCACAATATCTCAAAGTTGATCACAGCCTTGACACTGTCATTGTTTTTAATTATGATATTGCATGTCCTTTTCAAACGTTTTCCTTGCCTTTATGCATTGATATTGAGCTCACAGTTTTCATTTGTCAATGAGTCATTTTGAGCTGTAAGAGCCTTGATATTTGCTTGAAGGGTGGGGATGTCCATGTAATATTGACTTATCCAATGTAAACAAACTTCACAATGTGTAGCAGGGGAAATCGGTTGAGGAAGAGTGTGACTGTGTGTTAAAAAACTACCATTGTCCACTATCATCCTTTGACCGAGTTTAATTCCTGTAAATTCCTTGTTGTCTTTTAGGCACGGTGGGAGGTTTTTCACATAATCGAATGTTTGACTGGGATCCAATTTAGAAAAATTCAGATCTTTCTCTTCCAGGAATTTTTCAATCTCGGAGTCAGATTTCTCATGGACCTCGATCAATTCGATCGAGCTCACATGAGATTTTGATCTATTGCGCAGGCTCCTTGAAATAAGTTTCCCAACCCTCATGTTATGAAACCTTAGCATGGCTTGAATTTTCTTTGACTGTTTGGAAGGGTTTCCACTGGTGGATTGTATGTTAAGATTAGGGTAGGCAACTTGTTCACGCTAAGGAATTTTAATAAGTTTGGAGCTGACATCTTATTGCTCACACACAGACTGATAGGGCATATCCCTTTCACAAGAGATTTCACACAAGAAATATGGTCTGTCACTAGAGGGAATAAGAAGCTTCTTTATCATCAACTTATCCATTACAGGAGTCTCTAGAGGGTTTACTGTAATGAAACCATTACAGGTTACGAAATTGTCCCAATATTTACCGAGTGTTTTCAAATGATGAACTAACAATAACTTAATAAAACCATGGTGAAATAAGATGTAATCCAAGTTTTTCCTTTTATATCTCTTTGCCATTTTATACAAACTTCTGAGTAGGTAAAACGACATGTTTAAATGAAAACCAATAAAATGCATGAGCAATCGTATGTGGTAAAGGAACACCAAGCCAAAACAACATTCACAGGTGACAAGTTGTCTTAAAACTATCAACAAACCATGCCATCTAACCTTGAGTAAGGATATCGGAATACCTTTGTCACAACATTGAATTTATCGAGAGGTGACGAATAGACTCCATGGTACCTCGTCCAACTTTGAGTTTTTAAACCATTTTTGACCAGTGAGGGGGAGGCCCATTGCTTCACTCAGAAATTTTTCGGTGATCTCCAACTGGATATCACCCACCTTGGATCTGCATCCATCAAATGTGAGGACAAAATCTTTGGCCACTTGTGAGTTATAACCCTGGAATTTCCTTATAAACACATCCCAGCCTAGACTCTTTAGATCCTCACTCGCATCATCATACAACAACAAATTTTGGGAACCATTTGGCTCAATTCGGATGACAAGGGCCATAAGGGTTTGAACAGACAGTCACAAAGGCGAGCAGAACTTGATGCGGGATTAATAGGGAGCAGCAACAGGGGAATGTCTGAGCCAAAAACAAAGGAGTAAAAGTACCAGTCACCCCAGCGCGACCATAATGTGAACATAAGGGGTTTCAATCCATGAAAATCGGGCATTTTAGGTAATGAATTCTTTGAGTACAGAGCGTAACTCAATACCCTAGCTCGTAATGAGGGATCTGTCAATTCAAATTGACAACTGAAATGAAGTACAGGGTACGTTCCAGGCGTGTTTAATTTTCAGCAAATGTAATGGGTGAAGTCGATTTTCAAAGGTTAGGAGAAGATGTGCTTTACAAGCCAAAAACATATCGAAAATTTAAAACCAAAGTCGATTTACCAAGAATTTGAAATGAAACAAGCCTATAGTCCATTTGCCAATCGATTCTTCGTATACAAAGCATCCAAGTTATAACTTTCAATCCAAGAACAACTCAAAATAAGTGTTTCATTGATATATGATAAGCTCAAAGCAAAACAACATTCATTAAAAGAGGTTTAAACACATTGACCCTTTTAGGACTAAGCCTTAGATTAAATTACAATATGATTTAAAGTTTTAATGCTTAATTCATGCTTTCAGTCATGAATGAAGCACGAAAACACAAGATAAAAATAAGAAGGAACAATCAAAAGACCCCTTTTACAACTGAATAGTCATCTTCAAATAGCAATATTTACAGGATTAGGCATAGGCAGCTACAGGAATTGTCATTTGTCACTTGAAAAAGCAAAAAATCATGTAGGGATGCCAACAATGGCGACTCACTGGGAGAAGCAATTATCTCTGCATCATCGACGAGTTCATGTTAGGACTGTTTAGAATGGTTACACATCAGAAAACAACTGAAGGACACCAAGCATCTTAATCAAATTCCAACAACCATTACACAGTCCAGCTTTAGATATCTTCATGTTCAAATGAAATACGGTGACAAATTTTAATTACGAGAGCAACAATATTTTAAGCCAATGGCTCTGATACTGTTGACAGGGCCACTGCTACCAGCAGGTGTCTACAGCCTTGACAGGGATGTCAATTAACCCACTCTGACACCTCTACCTTGTCAAAGAAGTTTCAATTCAACATGAAGGGCTCTTATAATTAATATCAAAATTTACACCTGATAATTTTCTTGAACCCGACATTTCTTCGCTGCCAGCGGGCCTATTCAGTACCCCGAAGAAGTTGTCTTTGCACCATGCATGAATTTACCCACTGCCAACAGATCTGTTCAGTATCTCAGCAGGTTTACAAACACTTCTCACAACTCTCGAGAAATTATTTACAATCTAACATAAATTTAATGATATTCAGAAGAGCGGGGTGATGCTGAAAAATTTCAGTCTTCAGAACACTAGACATTTTCCAGCCTTTAATTCTTTTGTTTGACAACCTTCATTATGATCTAAAATTAGTTTTCTAATGAAACCAATTCTTTGAGGACAGGAAGGCATACTTGAGTTTCTTTCTTTAAAATCAGGGATAACGTAAAGAGTTTTGATGATGGTCATGTCTGCTCATAATTATAAAGCGAAACCATGAAACCTATTTTGCATAGAAAACTTTTTTAGCTAGTCTACGTTTCAGGAAATTACAACATTGATGCTCTGACAGACCTTGACTGTAGCTTCATAATGAGGCATTCTAGTTTCCCTTCATGAACTAACAAGTGACACAGGCATGGTTTAACTAGAAATAAAGAAAACAAACAAAACCAAAAGAACCAAAAACCAGAAAACAAAATGAAAACAGAAAAAATATGTACAAAGGTGGGTCTGAAATTTATCAGGAAAAATACCTCTTGAGAGCTTGGCCATTCATCGGGAAGGTGTTTAGCTGTCCCTCCAAACTCTGTAGGCGGAAGGAGTCGGGACCTAGTTTTTCAGCGATTACAAAAGGCCCCAACCACAAGTTTTGGAACTTGGTGTGTTCCCCTTTTCCTTCATGAGGTTTATCCCACTTGAGAACCAAATCTCCTACCTTGAAGTTTCTATCCGAAGCATAGTTAGAATCAAACCAACCTTTCACAATCTGTTGATGCTGATCCAGTCTCTCCCTGGCTTGTGCTCTTACTTCTTCTAGTTTCAACAAGGCATTAATTCGACTTTCAAGAGGAGGGTAGTCCTCTTCCTAAACTTTCTGTGATAATTGCAGAGAGGGAAGAAGAACATGAGGGAGAATCGCTTCTCTTCTGTAGACGAGAAATAAAGGAGAATTACCAACATAGGTTCTCAGAGTCACCCTATCAGCCTATAGTTCATTAAAAAGTGCATTGTGGCAATTCTTTTGGTTTTCAGAAACTGTCCTCTTGATGATCTTGATCAAATTTTTATTTGTCGATTCTGCTAGGCCATTTCCTCAGGGGTAATAGCTGGCAGAATACTTAAGTTTGATCCCTTTATCTAAAGAAAAACCACTCATATTAAGGGATGAAAATTAAGAATCATTATCGAAAACCAAACATTCAAGAATGTCGAATCTAGTAATGATATTCGTATCAAGGAAGGATATCACCTGATTAGTGTTTACCACTTTCAGCGGTGCAGCCTCAGACCATCTGGTAAAATAATCCATTGTTGTAATGATGTATTTGTGCTGCTGTGAAGAAGTGGGGTTAATTGGCCCAATAATTTCGAGACCCCACTACTGAAAAGGTGAATCTACCAAAACAGACTGCAAAGGGAATGCTGCCTTTTTTACTCATCCAACAGCCTTTTGGCAGATTATGCATTTACGACATAACGCATGGGCATCTTTGAACAACGTGGGCCAATAGTACCCAACTCTTAATACCTTGTGAGCAGTGGTGTCTCCACTGAAATTCCCACCAGCTACACCCGCATGTAGTTCATATAATACCTTCTCTGCTTCATCTCTTTCCAAACAACGCATGAGAACATTATCAAAATTCTTACGGAATAATACGTCATTTACCAACTGGAAAGGTGCAGATTTTAGTCTTAATGCTCTTCTCTTTTTTGGATCGATATGGTGAGGAGAGGAACCGTTTGTTAAATATAACTTAATATAATCAAACCAAGAATTAGCAACAACTTGTGTACAACAGATCTGATTTTCACTATGTTGATTTACAGTTAAGACATTAATTTGACTCTGTCGTTCTTTAACTGAATCAACCACTAGTTTGCATAGGCCTTGACCTCTGACAATTTGTGTTGGGATTATTTTGAGGTCATACTCTTGTAATAATTTCATCCATTTTGCCCGTTTTTCACCCAATTCTTTTTGCACTAACAAGTTTCTGACAGCAGGATAAGGCACAATGACTTTAGTTCTGGATTTCAACAAATATGATCGGAAATGTTTCACTGCTTTGAAAACTGCATAAGCTTGTTGATCTATAGCTAGGTAGTTAAGATCTTCTCCTTTGAAGGCTGAGCTCATGAAGGCAATGGGGATTTCATTGTTTTCAACGTTCTTTTGGGTCAACACAGTAGCATAAGATCGGTCAAAGGCGAAAGTGTAAAGAGTGAAATCTTGTGAGAAATCATGACTTATCGAGGAAGGGGCTTCCACTATGGATTTTTTGATGGAATCAAAGGCTTGATTTTCCCATGGTCCCCAATGATATTGAACATCCTTTTTAATTAAGTTTTTCAATGGCCTTACCATTTATGAGAAACTTGGGACAAACCTTTTGACAAAATTAATCTGGCCTAAAAGGGATTGCATAGAGTTTTTGGAGGAGGGGGGAGGAAGTTTGGCAATGGATTGAGTTCTTTCAGGATCGATGATCATCCCATCACTGGATACTATGAATCCAAGAAGTTTGCATTGTTCCACTACAAAGATTGACTTCTTAGGGTTGAGAGATATGCCATACTTGCAACATCGTTCAAGGATAGACCTAAGGTGAGACAAGTGATATTTTTTTTTTTTTGGAGAAAATAGTAACGTCATCAAGATAGACCACTAAAGATTGATTTATGAGACCATGAAAAGAAATATCCATTGCTCTTAGGAAAGTGGCCCCGGAATTTATAATCCCAAAATGCATCTTCCTGTAGGCGTAGGTGCCCCATGGGGTACGAAAAGTGGTTTTTAACTGCTCTGGTGGAGACACGAGGACCTGGTTGTATCCTAAAAAACCGTCTAGCAGTGATAGTCTTTCAGAACCAGATACCTACTGAAGAATTTGTTCCATTGGCGAAACAGGATAGTTGTCTTTGTCAGACGCTTGATTCAAGTTACGAAAATCGACACAAAGTCGAATTTCGCCACTTTTCTTCCTTATAGGAACTAGATTAGACACCCATTGTGTGTGTCTCACTCGGAAGATTATTTTTGAATTCAATAATTTATTTAGTTCTTTCTTGACCGTTGGTTCCAACTTAGGGTGCATATTTCTCAGCTTCTGCTGAAAAGGTTGAGTTTGGGGTTTCATGGGGATGATATGTTGTATTATATTAGGGTCAAACATTTTTAAATCATCATATGTCCAGGTGAAGACATCCTTGAATTATTTAAAAAGTTTTATAAAAGTGGACCATTCTTACTCGAAGCATCCCATTCCCAAATTGATATTTTGTGGATTATCTATAGACCCTAGATTTATCATTTCATGAGTCAAGGAAGAACTGTTCATTTTACAATTTATCGACCCTATGAATTTATCATGCAAATCATTAAACTTCTCTAGTCTCACCACGGATTTATGAATAGAGTTTACCAGATCAGATGTTGATTCGGGAGATCTAGGCTCTGATATTACTGTGAAATTGTGGAGATTTTCATCGTGCATGCCTTCATCGATAATTGCACCTTGGAAGGTGTCCTCCATATCCAAAAAGATGATGATCTGTTGATCATCATCAAACACTCTCCAATTAGTGACATTGTCTGGGACCGATGGTATGAACAATAACTCGATCGAAAATGCATTCGGAGAAAGACCTTCTGTGGGCAAAAGTTTAGAAGTGACGTTAGCCAATAAGTTAGCCTCATAATTTCTTAATCTAGGAATGGAATTGATGTTAAATGCTTAAAATTTGTGCATTAGATTCCATACCTCAGTTTGGTAACTTTTCAGGTGAGGTGATATGCAATGTATGGAATTTCTTACCTACCTGACCATAATTTCCAAATCACCGAATACCATTAATTTATTTACATCCATATCTACATCTTTCCTGAGTCCTTGCAAAAGTCTTTCGTATTCGACGGTATTGTTTGTGCATTCAAACTCTAATCGACAGGCGACGAAATTTTCATTACCTGTTGGGTCAATGAGTACACATCCTACACCAGATCCTTCTTTTGATTTGCATCCATCGAAGTAAAGTGACCTTGTCTGAGATTCATTGACAGTGTTTGGCACATTCGGTAAAGCTGCTAACTGAGTACATCTCATGAGCTCCGACTGTTGTTCCAGATCGGTGATGGGGGAAGTTTTGGCCATGAAGTTACCGAAGAAGGTTTTCATTCCCTGCATTTCAAGTGAATTAGTGGAAGCAGTAAATGGTTCATTGGCATCATTCAAATCCATCACGATGTGCTTGAGGTAACATTCACGGTTAATCCTAATTTTGTTTGGCTGTCCATTTTCTGGCAGCCATAAATGTGACCAATCTGTTGCAAAGTAACCATGTATTTGCTCGGACCAATCCCTGCTCAAAAATAAACCGTAGACTTCAGGGATGTCAACAACAATGATGTCGATAATCTGGTGAACTTTAGGATTAGAAGATAACCTAACGAGCACATTCTTTAGTTCACCAATTACCTTAACATTTATCCGATTGAGCTGAATAATTTTAAGACTAGAAGGCTAAACTTCTGCGTTAATCTTTTGGAAAATAGACAAGGGCATCACATTTGATGATGCGTCGGAATATACCATGCAATTATGTACATTCCTATTGAAAATTTCAAAAGTTAAAAAAAAAGGTGGGACATTTTTGCGAGTATTAATAGCAGAATTCTACTTATTTTTAGTTGTTGTCCCTAAAACTACTTTATCCACATTTGATACAGTTTTTTCAGTGAGATCCCTTTTATCTGGGGGTTCGGGTGTCGTTTTAGCAGGGATCTTTTGAGTTGTTTTAGAACTGATTTCTACAAATTTCTTGTTGTTCAGATTGTTTTTTTTACTATTTTCTGCGATGTTCTGAAGCATTTTTTGCAGAAGTAGCGGGAATTTCAAAAGTTCGTAAACATAAATATTGGCTATGAGTTTCTTTAGGTCTTCAATCAAATCATACTCTAAAACTGGGGCTTCTAAATTCTGTTTTGTTTCATCTTGTTTCAATTGTTTCAGAGGCACATTAGTACTTATTTTGGAAGAGGGTTTACTCTGTGTTTTTCTTCTGGTGTTGTAAGGATGGACAATTTCAAAATTGGCTTGAAAAATACTGTCGGAAAAATGTCTGAAGACATTGGGAGATGACTCCTCTTCTTCAACTACTTCTTCTTCAACTACATCTTTAGAATTCTCAGGGGGAACCAAGTTATCATGTGCTTCAAGGATAGTTTGCAGAGCATATTGTAAGCTTTCAAAATTTAGACCCTCAGGGGTCGGATTCAGCCAGTTGGGGGGAAAAGGATTTCTGAAAGGAGGTTTATAAATTCCTTTTCTCGAGGATGCTTCTTCAACCGATCTCCTCAAGTATATGACTTGATTCGATAATTTTTGGACCACCTTTTGCAAACTTTCTAAGTCTGAAGTTTCTTATTTGATTTTGGTTTGGGGAGGCCTAGTAAGAATTTCTATTTTCTTCTTAGAAGATGAGGTTATCTCTGCCTCATTACTAAGATTATCTTTCAAGATCAAAATATCTTTTTCGATTTGGCTTGCCTCCTCAAAGGATTTCAGTAACGTAGACTTCTTAGACCTTTTAACCCAAATTTATATATTATTGTGTAGAGATTTAGTGTAATATGCCACAATAAGGCTTTCCCTGGCATTGAATCAATGGGGATTCGGTTTTTTAATGTGAGGAACCTTTGGTTAAAATATTTTAATTTATTCTTAGGGTTCATCTTTAAGCTAGAGAGTTCCATGACTAAGACTTTAGGAGATTTATCATCTTCGAACTTCTCTAGGAAACGAGTTTCGAATCTGTCCCTAGATACAATGGTGTGAGATTGTTGGGAAAAATACCATGTAGAAGCATTGCCCTCAAACATGTAAGGAAAAATTCTACATACTACATCTTCATGATCTACACTTCGGAGTATAATGGCTAGCATGAATTTCTTTATGTGATCCTCGGCAATTTGCTTAGAATCTAGATTGAACTTAGGTAACCATTTCTCCGGGTGTTTTGGTAAAGAGTGTTGGGGTCCAAGTACAACCACAACATCTTGATCGAGCCATGGTCTGGTGGGATTGTTTTGGTTTTCCATGGGTGTAGGCGGTGTTGAAGGATGAGATGGTTTAGATGAAGAACTACCTTCATCGGATGACTCTCCTCTTGAAGAGGATGGAGATGAATGAGGTGGGGAGGGTGGAATACTAGATCCTCTGGCTCCAAGAATAGGTGTATCGATAAGATTGACAGTATCATCTCCTAGAGGGTTTAAAAGTAGACTAGTGCCTTCAAGTTGTTCTCTGATATTAGAGAAATCTAAAGGTTGATTCAATGGCTGACCAGGTTGTCTGATATAGGCCAAAGCACTGTGTGTCCTTAAAAGTGACTTACGAACAATTTCTTATACGTCAGACCCTTCAGGGTTGGGTGTTACTGGCTCAATGAGAATATGGGGATTTTCGTTCGAGGTGGTTGTTATTTCAGAAGTAACGTTGTTGTCAAAATGACTCCATGTTACTATAGGGGAGCGAGTGTGTGGGGGAGGAGTCTTGCAACTTCCACGTGCCATCAATTGTATTCAGGTCCTCCTTCTAGCGCCATTTGTTGACGGGCGATATTGACCATTCGTCAACTGGGAGAATGAGTCCGGTCTGGGGTTGTCTAAGTAACCCAAGCCGTTTGGTATAACTTGTTCCGATGGGTTTAATGGCTCCGTTATCCAATATAAAAATCCTAAAAGAAACAAAGAAAGAAATAACTATCTAATTACTAAACACTATATATATATATATA
>ML792262.1:87059-105163 GCA_009831015.1 Picea engelmannii | reverse complement strand
TGTAAATATATTTAAGCAAAAGATATACAAATATTATTTATGTACATGATTTACAAACTGTAAGTTTTAATCGAAACTTACGAAAATCAATGTGAAAAATGATTGCTTCTAGGAAGCAGATAAAGAAAGCACATAAAAATATTTTTTGTTTTTCCTTTATAAATCTAAACTAATATGGAATTAAATAAACTAAGAAACACAAATGTGCAGGTAGTCGAAAGATGAACTATACGTTCTAGTTTCTCTAATATGTAAATGACAAAAAAATATAGAGGAGCTAACCTGTTAGTGAGTTAGTGAGGTGTATCCAAGCATCTGCATGAGTGGACAACATCCAACTACCATGTCCAAGAGATAAATCTGCAAGGAACCTTGTGATTGTTCTAAATAAATTTAAAACCTGTATTAGCAGCTTAGGTTTCAATGACATAAGAGGGAACACAAACATAAACATCTGATCTCATAATTGCACATGATTATAGTAAGATAAATTTGAAGGTAATCTATGCATTTCATCATCCGATTAAAACTCAAAGATAAATCCTATCAATTTAATTGAATATATGATCACAACATTTATATTTTGAGAAGCAAATTATAGATGGTATTGATAATATAACATAATGCACATCACAAATCATTTAATCTAAAGATATCAGACCTATACATGTAGAAGGATTATCAAAACATAAATGAAAACATTATAAACAAAAGGCTAAAGTGAAGATGCATAAATGTTGTTTCATTAAGTTCCAGAATCACTCGTCCATCTCTTGTTCTCAGCCAAGATGATTTCCATTCCAAAATACAGAGTATTTAAAGAGTTCATCTAAGCTAAACATCCTATCTTCTAAGATAGGATCAGATCTCAAAAGGATCTAAAAGTTACAAAGATAGAGGGTCTAAAAACCACTCAATATCAGACTATATCTTCAAAATTATGAAAGTTTTATTTTGATTTACAAAATAAGTCAAAAGAGATGGCTAATTAACTAAGTCTAGCATGCTCCATCTTATGAGATCAACACAAGATACATCTTATCCTGAAAGAAAAATGAAATGAGCAAATTAGATATTTATTCGACTAGCATTTTCCAAATGTTATATGAGAATTGACTTGGCTACAAAATCTCATGATTCTGTAGCCAGTGTTATTATTAGCAACAAAAATCTAAATCAATCTAGATTAATTAGAAAAATAACAATAAAAACACAACAAAGATAAAAAAAACATTCTTACCATTCAACTGATAACAAAAATTGAATCACAATATCTCAAAGTTGATCACAGCCTTGACACTGTCAGCATTTTTAATTATGATATTGCCTATCCTTTTCAAACATTTTCCTTCTCTTTGTGCATTGATCTTGAGCTCATGGTTTTCATTTGTCAATGAGTCATTTTGAGACGTAAGAGCCTTGGTATTTTCTTGAAGGATGGGGATGTATGTGTTATACTGACCTATCTAATGTAAACAAACTTCACAATGTACAACAGGGGCAATCGGTTGAGGAAGTGCATGACTGTTTTTTAAAACGCTACCACTGTCCATTGTTAGCCTTTGACCGAGTTTAATTCCTGTAAATTCCTTGTCTTTCAGGCATGGTGGGAGGTTATTCACATAATTGAATGTTTGATTGGGATCCAGTTTAGAAAAATTCATATCTTCCTCTGCCAGGAATTTTTCAATCTCGGAGTTAGAGTTCTCATGGACCTCAATCAATTCGATCAAGCTCACATGAGCTTTTGATCTATTGTGTAGGCTCCTTTGAAATAAGTCACCCAACCCTCTTGTTATGAAACCCTAGCATGGCTTGATTTTTCTTACTGTTTGGAAGGGTTTCCACTGGTGGATTTTGTGTTAAGATTAGGGCAGACAACTTGTTCACGCTTAGGAATTTTAATAAGTTTGGAGCTGACATCCTGTTTCTCACACACAGACTGATCAAGCGTAGTCCTTTCACAAGGGTTTTCACACAAGAAATCTGGCATGTCACTGGAGGGAATAAGAGGCTTCTCTATCATCAACTTATCCATTACAGGAGTCTCTAGAGGGCTTACTGTAATGAAACCATTGTGGGTTACGAAACTGTCCCAATCTTCACCGAGCATTTTCAAATGATGAACTAACAGTAACTTAATCAAACCATGGTGAAATAAGCTGGAATCCAAGTTTTGCCTTGTATATCTCTTTGCCATTTTATACAAACTTATGAGTAGGTAAAATGACATGCTTAAATGAAAGACAATTAAATGCACGAGAAATCGTATGTGGTAAAGGATCACCAAGCCAAAACGACCTTCACAGGTGACAAATTGTCTTAAAACTGCCAACAAACCATGCCATCTAACCTTGAGTAAGGAGATCGGAATACCTTTGTCACATCAATGAATTTCTTGAGAGGTGACAAACAGACTCCATGGTACCTCATCCAACTTTTAGTTTTTAAACCATTTTTTACCAGTGAGGGGGAGGCTCTTTGCTTCACTCAAAAAAATTTCGGTGATCTCCAACTGGATATCACCCACTTTGGCTCTGCATCCATCAAATGTGAGGGTGAAATCTTTGGCCACTTGCGAGTTATAACCCTATAATTTCCTAATAAACACATCCCAGCCTAGACTCTTCAGATCCTCACTCGTATCATCATACAACAACAATTTTTGGGAGCCATTTGGCTCAATTCGGACGACAACGACCATAAGGGTTTGAACAGACAGTCATGAAGGCGACCAGAACTTGTTGTGGGCTTAAGAGGTAGCAGCAAAAACGGAATGTCTGAGCCAAAAACAAAGGAGTAAAACTAGCAGTCACCCCAACACAACCATAATGTGAGCATAAGGGGTTTCAAGCCATGAAAATCGGGCATTTCAGGTAATGAATTCTTTTAGTAAAGAGTGTAACTCAAGACCCTAGCTCGTAATGAGGGATCTGTCAATTCAAATTGACAACTGAAACAAAGTACAGGGTACGTTCCAGGTGTGTTTAATTTTCATCAAATGTAATGGGTGAAGTCGATTTGCAAAGGTTAGGAGAAGATGTGTTTTACAAGCCAAAAGCATATCGAAAATTTAAAACCAAAGTCAATTTACCAAGAATTTGAAACGAAACAAGCCTATAGTTCATTTTCCAATCGATTCTTGGTATACAAAGCATCCAAGATATAACTTTCATTCCAAGAACAACTCAAAATAAGTGTTTCATTGATATATGATAAGCTCAAAGCAAAACAACATTCATTAAAAGAGGTTTAAACACATTGACCCTTTTAGGACCAAGCCTTAGATTAAATTGCAATAAGATTTAAAGTTTTAATGCTTCATTCATGCTTTCAGTCATGAATGTAGCACAAAAACGCAAGATAAAAATAAGGAGTAACAATCAAAACACCCCTTTTACAACCGAATAGTCATCTTCAAATAGCAATATTTACAGGATTAGGCGTAGGCAGCTACAAGAATTGTCATTTGTCACTTGAAAAAGAAAAAAATCATGTAGGGCTGCCAACAAGTTCTTACAATTCTCTCTTCCTCGGTCCATCCCCCTTCTTCCTATAAGTACTACCTATTTATATTCTTGTCTCATCAGCCATTAAAATCCATTACAAAATCCGTAACCTGTTGGCATAGGGGAAAACCCAGGGTTCAACGCTACAAAAATGCACCAACAAAACCCTAACTAACGACCCTTTCGACAACACCTGTGAAGAAAATGAAGTCTCACCCGAGGTAGAGGCAAGGGTGGTTGCAGGACTCAAGTGTCTGCAACCTTAGCTGGGACACAGATCTGTGATTGTACTACTTAATAAAGTACTTAGCACCATCAGTTCCTCAATATACAGTTAATAACCACTTTGCTTGTAAGACAACACTTCGCAGCATTAACACTGATCTAATGTATTTAAACACCTATCATAAGTAAATAGGTCATATGTGATAGATCAAGAACTGGGCATATTCATGTATATCAGATCTATTATTCTACCTATCATTACCACTAAGCATAAGCAGATCTATCTAATCATCTCAAGCACTTAGCAAAAGAAGAAATAAACACATTAAGACAAGCACGAAGCAAGACAACACAATGTTTACATGGTTCACCCCTCTCTTGGGGCTAAGTCCACCAACTCTTCTTCTTTATTGTCTTTGGTCAATTGGTTACAAGCACAGAGCCTCAAAACCCTTGCTCTGCATGGGACAAAAGATCTACGCAGCTCGCTAGATCCTTCTTCCTTGTGTTACATCACTAAGCCTCCTATCGTATCGCACAAGGACTTGTACTCAACTCTGCAAGTCTTACACAGAGTGCACAAAGCCTTGATCACACAGATTCAACTCTTGGCACTTAGCCTACATCACATAGATATATCATTCCCTTCAACTACTCCCCTATATGGGCTAAACATCTATATATATATATTACAAAATAGGCCTACACATGGGTAAACCCATGGGACGACATCCCATTCCCGTTACATATTCCCAAAACCCCCAAAAATTATCCAAAAGTGGGCCAAGATCCCATAATATTCGCTTCATCTTACGCTCCTCCTTCGACAGGCTGTCAAAGTTCCAAAATAGGTCAACATAACCAAGAAATTCCCAAAAATTGGTCAAGGGACAACATAAACCTAGCATCGTTAGGTCTTCCTTGCATGCCTGCCTCATCTTCTTCGCTTACACATGCTACTTTTCCTTCCAAATGTCCTCTTCTCCTTTCATGCTTCTCTTCCCCAAAATATTCTTTTCCCTTGACTAGGATTGCATCCAATAGACCCCCAACAGTGACATGTGGCTCGTCCTGAGCCACCTAATCTTTGTGTGCTTCTTCAACAACTCATGCGAGAGTCTGGAACTTCTCTGTGAGTTCCTTTTATAGTGTTTGAGCCTGCATGGTATTTTCTCCGAGTGCATCCAATACTTGCGCTGTAACCTCCTCGTTGATCATCTCTACACACTCTGCCTGAATTTGTGCCATGTTCTTCTTTTCCTCTTTTGCCTATGCAATGACCTTCATTGCCCGCTCTTGGAGCAGTTCCATTTGAGCTTGTCGATCCTTCTTCTATGTCTATGTGACTATGAGTTCTGCTTCTAGCTTCTTCATATCCTATACTTCTTTGAAGTGCTCAGTGATCTGCATCGTCTTCTGCCTATACTTGAGGTACTAGATAGATGTGATTATCTTCTCCTCTTTTTGGTCCCACTGATGGACTTGTTGATCCTCCTCGAGCTTTGTCTATATCTGTGTTGCTTTCTCAAACAAGTCGACAAATGTGCTAACTTGTTGTTCCATTTCATCCATCTTCCCTGCTGCTTCCTGCTTCCTTTGCTCCTTCACCTCTGGGGGAGTGGTAGGGATGAGTTGTTCCTAGAGGTTCTTGATCTCCTTCCAGTATTGATCGATTTTTTGCACAATCTGATCAATCTTTTGCTTCGTCATGAGCTATGTTGTTTGCATGCTCTTTGGAATTCTATCATAGGATACAACCAATCCCTATTTGAGCCTATTCACGCGATCCTTCTCATCCTTGGTCTCAAGATTAACCTACTCGAGCATCAACTCCAATGATTCTTTGTTGTCCTTCATCTGCTGCAATTCTATTGTGTCAGTGCGTACATGTGTCTCTACCTCCTACGTGACACTGAATTGTAGTTTATATAAGGCCTTGGTTGGTATCCACCCCATTACAAACTGTAATGGTGTCTAGACTACAATTTCATCCATGCGCAACATGCTGGGTGTAACGTGAAAATTCAAGCTCACCTGTGCCATCGTCTGGATCATATCCTACTCGCTCGACCCAGCCTTGGCTCCTACCTATGATGCTGCGGGGATTGAATTTATTCCTATTCCATCCCTTTGCATTTCTATGATATTCTTGAGGAGCTACCTCATGTCGAACAAATATTTATATATCTTGTCCCTTTGGCACTGGGCTTTGTTAAAATCCTCGACTGTTCAGTGTTGGACCATTTGGGCCATGAGGTCCACGTCGTCCTTAGTGATTGTATATTATGGTGGCATTTTGTGCGCCTTATATTTCTTCCATACACCCCTAATGTGTATGATTGGCCTCTTGGTATGGCCTTTCTCTTGTTGAGTATCACTTGATGCGGTCCCGTGTGTTGTCTTAGTCTCTTTTTCCTGTTCCTACGACACCCGGGTGTTATCCTTCTTTCCCGCTTGGGTACATTTCTTGGTTTCACCCCCTTTCTTCTGTTGTGTTGGCTTATGTCCTGGCTTTGGATTCTTGGGCATCGTTTTGTCTCCTACAGGTGTATGTTCTTTCCCTACATCAGCCTTCTTATCCATGAACATCTCTTGATTCAAAACTAGAACTCTCCAGTCATCTTGTGAATCCCCGATGGCCATCTCTATGTCCTCTTCCTTGACACAATACCACAATTGTAGCCATTCCTTCTCAGGATACTTTTGTGCCTAGATACATACTACATGCATGGTTGATTTAAAGTTGTCTATTCCTTGATATTGTGCGACCACTTCTGGCATAACCCGCCAAGTGTTGGCAATGCTTTCCCGCAGGTCGTTGTAATACCCTGCGAACATGCCTGCATTTGCACTTTTGTTTTTAGGGTCTAAAGTGATCCCCAATGATAGGTATCATGCTGCATGGAAATAAGTGGATCTCCAGGCAAAGTATGTATATTCAATCTCTCTCCATCTAACCAAGGAAATTAGGATGAGTAGCGAGGAATAGTGAAATTATGTCCTCAGGTCCTGTAAGTCCTTGCAGTCTTCAAGGAACATATTTAACAAGTACATGAACCAACTAAGTATAGTGCTCTCTGCACACTGTGCTGCAGCTGCGAGGGCCTTGGCAGGGATTTCCTCCTTGTGACACTTCCTAATAAATTTGCACGCCATGATTTTTGTGGCCATCCTAGTCGATGCATCACTTATGTGCTTAATTATGATTCCACACAACCCTCTTTTTGTGCCATATGTCTTATTCATTTCCTCGACCAGTGCCTTCTCCTTTGTTTTGTTATCAAGGAAATGCATAGGGCTCTCCCCCCCATATGGAAGCCCTGTAATATACATGATGATCTCTACGTCTATCGAGACAGGCTCTTCCACCCATAGTTATCCTCCATGGGTAACTTCCATCGACTTCTTGACACAGTTGTTCACGTCACGGCCCCTGCCAATGTGTGGGATCTCCAACAGGCTTAGAATCCCGGTGTTGGCTAGTCCGATTTCCCACTATTTCGGTTGGTTAATTGGTTCACCAAAGTGTCCTATATCCACAATATCTAGGTAAACTTTCTTTGCAAACTATGAAAACTTTTCTTTGTCGGTCACATTGTGATACGAGTACCATAGTTTTTCCATGTGGCCTAATAGGTTAGCCACGACACAAACCCCTTCCAGAATGCACAGTAAGACTATGGCTATTGCAGCCTGCCTGCGCGATGATATTACTATTGGTTGCTTTCCCTTCCGTTGTGGTGGCTAAATCGAGGTTCCAACCTCCATTGTTCTCTCTTCTACATATGCCTCTGCCCCAATGGTGGCATCTTCTACTATGCCCTCCTATGGTTGCTCTGGCGCTGCTTTGTGTGACTTTTCTGGTGCAACCGCTACTTTCTAGTTCGGGACCATCCCATTAACCCTAGGGGATTCTTCAGGGTTTTCAAGGTGTAAAGGATTTCCTGTGTCCTCATCCTGCCGACCCTGTCCCACTTTTTGCATATCAATGTCCATTTCCACTGGTGTTGTTTGCTGGGTTTCCTCCACCACTGGTGTGGGGCTCCCTGGTTCCATATTGGGTGACGAGATTTCATCCAAGTTGACGAATTCCGTAGGCCATGGTGGTTGTTGTTCATTTCCTTGTGGTTTTTGAGATTCTCTAAGGTTGCTTCAAGGTCGTCTGCAGGCCTGTATCGACACTCCTAGCTTCGGTGGTTCCATGGTGGTAAAAATGGTCTCCATTGAGCTTGGTCCACTCTGTAACTCCTACAAAGTCTCTCTCTGCTCTGTATACTCTGTCACTCTGTGCTTTTCTCAATTTCACAATAACCCTTCCGCTCCCCGCATGCTTTCCTTATATAGGAATCATGTGAAACTTCTTGGAGACATTACCCAAGTTGTGTTTTGAATGAAGTGGTTCTTCCCACATACTGGCCATTGAATTTCGTTGACGTCGTCAATTGGCATGATTAATACGATGTTCTGTCAATCGTTCTTGTCATTCAATCTTGATAGTCACCGTCAGTTGGAGCTTATTTGTTGTAACCTCCTTTTTCGTTGTTTCCGCCTTTTAGTGACCATTGGTCCTTTCCCCGTTGTGATAATGTTTCCTAGTGCACGTGAACATTCTATTTCTAGTGCGCTACCCCTTTGTTTCTATCTTTTGATGTCTGACGTGATAACCCCTCTGTTGCTGTGCTTAGTTTTTTTTTTTTTTTTCAAGTGCTAGGAGGTCGACTGTCCTTGTATAGCTTCAATCAACTCCCATTGATCATTCCTATGAGTTTTGTTCCTCCCAAGTCCTTCAACTGTACAAATCCCCATATGTGATAGTCTTTACTTCATATGGTCCTAACCAATGCATTCTGAGTTTTCCTGGGTGTTGAAGAGATTTATTGTCATACACCAAGACTAGGTCTCCCTCCTTGAAGTTTTTCCTTTTGATATGTTTATCATGCCAAGATTTTTCCATCTCTTTCTGTACTTCTTGGTGAAAACCTACTAGAATCCTATTTTTCTCCATTGTCATCAACTGACTTAGCCTTTCTTGTATTGTACCTCGCTCTGTGATGTTTGTAATTTCTGCTACACATAGACTAGGTACCAAAAACTCTAGTGGCACCACTGCTTCTTGTCCATACACCAATCTGAATGGTGTCTTCCCTGTCAATTTTTTTCATGTGGTCCTGTATTCCCATAACACTGCTGGTATATTTAGGTCGCAATAGTCCTTATTGACGTTGCATATCTTTGTCAGTTAATTCTCGAGGATCTTATTAAAGGCTTCCACTATTCCATTTGCTTGAGGATGATATGGTGTACTCTTTTTATGATAAACTTCAAACTCCTCAGTCATTGTCGTAATAGTGTGGTTAATGAAGTGAGTGCCTTGATCACTCATCAAAATCCTTGGGCATCCAAATCTAGTGTTCACTTTCTCAAACAAGAAGTTTGTTTCTGTCTCTGCGCTACAATATTTTACTGGTGTTTCTTCTGCCCATCTTGTTAAGTACTCTATCACAGTAATAATGTACCTTGCTCCTGACCTTTTTGTTGGTGGGTTAATTGGTCCCATAAAATATATTTCCCATTTGTCGAATACCTGTAAGGTTACTTGTGGTTTTGCAGGCATCTCATCCCTTCTATTCGGTTTGTTGACCCTCTGACATACATCACATATCTGGCAGTAGTCCTTTGAGTCTTTGTGGATAGCTGGCCACCATAGTCCTATGCGCAATACCTTATGCGCGGTATCTTTTCCTGCATAATGTCCTCCTATTATTTCCTCATGGGCTTCTTCTATAATCCTAGGTCTTTCATGTTCTAGTACACATCTTCTCAAGAATATTTCTGCACCCATGTTGTATAAGTGTCTTGCGATCAATTGATAGTTTGTAGCCCTGACTACCATATTTTTCTTTTGCGCGGTGTTGAATTCTTGTGCACAATCCCTGTACTTAAGTATTGAATGATGTTTGTGAACTATTCATCAACTAATTAGATTGAAAATTATGGTGCGTCAGGAAATTTGTCCTCTAGATTCGTAGGTTCCTCTTCATTCGTGATCCTTGACAGGTGATCAGGTCCTGCATTCAACTTCCCTGTTTTGACTATCACTTCGAAGTCAAATTCCTGGAACAACAATAACCATCTACAAATTCTCCTCCCCAACAATGTCTTGTTGACGAGGTATTTGAGAGTTGAATGGTCTGTGAACATCTTGAAATGTGTTCCCAACAAGTAATGTCTGAAATTTTGAAGTGCATAGACCATAGCTAGGCCTTATCTCTATGTGGTATTGTAATTCTGCTCCGATTCTGATAGTTTTCTGCTAGAGAATGCTATCATATGGTCCAATTCTCCTACTCCTGGCTATGCCACAATATCTCCAAGTGCTATGGATAATGCATCTACATGCACGTGAAATTTATTTTCCTAATCTGGGAATACTAGTATTGGTGTGGTTACCATCTTCTCTTTTAGGGTGTCCAATCCTCGTTGATAGTCCTCATTCCACTGAAACTTGTTGCATTTTCTCAACAATTTCTCCATTGGTGTAGTGATCTGTGCATACCCTTTTATAAATTTCCTATAGTATTCAGTGTGTCCCAATGTTTCTCTTAACCGACATATTGATTTTGGTGGTGGTAGATTAACAATTACTGCAATCTTGGTAGGATCTACTAGCAAGCCTTGTTTGCATACTATATGGACTAATAGTATCCCAAAGGGTGTTTCAAAGATGCACTTCTTGATGTTTAACGATATTTGACACTACCTACATATTTCTAACATCAACCTCAAGACCCCTACATGGTCTTTCAATAGACTATAGAATGTCCAATCATCCAGATGTACCTCTAGAAACTGGTGGATGAATTCTTTGAATGAAACTATGACTACCCTGGAAAATATTGTTGGTGCATTATTCAGTCCAAATGACATGATTGTGTACTGGTAGGATCCCCATTCTGTGGAAAAATTGGTCTTGTATCTATGTTCTGGAGCTATCTTGATCTGATGGTATCTTGAGAATCCGTCAGTGAATGAATAGGCTTCCTGTCCTCCTACGTTCTCCAACACCTCATCTGTGAAAGGAGTAGGGAATGGGTCATGTAGGCATGCATCATTCAATTTCCTCAGGTCGACACATATACTTATCCCTCCCTATTTTTTCTCCTGAACTACCATAGGGCTTACCCATTCATATTCCTCTATAGGTTCTACGATTCTAGCCTCCAACATCCTATCAATTTTAGCTTTGACTTTTTTCTTATATATGGGGTTTAGTCTATATGGTCATTGTCTGATTGGGCTTGCCTCCGATATGAGAGGTATCTTCATTTCATCTAGATCACCTGCTATGCCTTTCATTTCTGTGAACGTTTTTTTGAACAGGTTGTTGTACTCGCGCAGTAACTCTGTTATGCTTTACATTGTTTGCTCATCCCAGTAGTCTCCAATGATGGCCATTTTGGGATTCTCAACTGTCCCAATGTTGAATTTTTTCACCTTGATCGACACAACAAATACTTATGATTCCAAAGGTGGACCTTCCACTTCTCTTTCACCTTCTTCTTCCTTAATCCGAATGTTTTGTGGATCATCTTCATCTGGTGCTTCTTCCTGCACATGGTAGCATGACAATAGTTCTTTTACTGTCTGTCTATTTTGTTTTTTTTCTTCTTTCATAAGTTAAACTTCCAGTTATTTAATGAATATAACCCATATGATGTGTTTAAGTGTTGATTCTATGTTGGGGTTCTCATTCTCAAATGAGAAAGTGACTGTAAAGTTATGTTGTAATACTGTCCAATTTTTAGTTCCTCTGCGCAATTCCTGGTCTGTATACCAATTTGCTGGAATCCCTTCTAATGTGTGAACAAAATGATGAGGCCATTCCTATGGTGGTGTCATCCTCCATAGTGTTTTTCACTTCTCCAAGTGTTCTGTTGGTGCCCCCTTTCCATCATATTTTTGCAGTTGGTTGATTCCCTTTTTTGCGCCAAACCTGATGCATAGTAATTGCTTACATTGGTACCAGTCCTTCACTATTTCTTTGTGTGCACCCCACCATCTTGCAGGTGCTTCCTTGAGTTCTATATCCAGGGATAAGAGCCTCTGGTTTTCTATCACTTCATCTTCGTATCGTGTTAAGAACGCTTCTAAGTCATTCATCCCATGGAATCTAGGAGGTTCCCTTATCTCCGTGCCTACCCATCTTACTGCGCGATCTATTCTTATGCATCTTCTTGTGGAGACTTCATGTAACCTCTGCTACCAATTATCTAAGCCTGTATCTGAGTCTGACGCACATGAGATGATGCTTCTCCAACTAAGTACCCCATTTGCAGTTGGGTTCACATAATCCTCTTATCAAGCAGTTGTTTTGTACAACTGGATAATTTACTCCAGGTCTAAGCAAGTAGGTTCTACAAACCTTTCCCCTTCTGATGGGTCCAATGGCACGACGACTCTGTATTCCCCAGACTTGAATGTCATCTTCCTCATATTTAATTTGATTATGGCTTGATTTTCAAAATCCCAATCCAAGCCAAGCAATTCCGGATAAGGTATTGTTCCATCCACTATCTCTATTACTTCGAAGTTGGCTTTAGTGCACACTTCATCCAAATCTACTGTCACTCCTTTTAGTCTTCCAATTGGTAGAACTTTGTGTTGATTTGCTAGTTTCAGCTAAACATGTGAATACCCTAATGTGTTTTCTCCCATACATTGCCATGTCTTCTTAGGTAGAACATTCGCTTCGGATCCTAAATCCAATATAATATCTCCCATGTTGAAATCTCCAATGCTGGCGCTCAATCTGAATTATTTTCTTGTTCTCCTCCTTGTATGCAGATGATTAACTATTTTTTGTTCTAGATTTCCTTCTACTTCTATGCTACATGTTTCTAGAATATTTTGTAATAATTTAACAGATGATGGATCATTTATTAGTTTAACACAGGATTGCAAAAAACATTTAATTGTACTTACTTGTCCTAGGGGTTGTGCTTCCTTGGTGTGATCCAGCAATGGAGGCATCTCGTACGCTGGTACTTCCTTATTATGTTGCGCAGTTGATGTCGATGCAATGTCTGGCTTCAGGAATTCTTGTCTGGCCTGCTTAAATATATCCTTTTCATTCTGTGCATCAAACTGCTTCTTTGGCTCGACATTCTTCTTCACCCATTGGTGTTGTGATGGCTCTTTTCTTACTGCATTGTTTCTTGTTTTATCTCCTCCCCACATAACTATGTTGATGTTTCTTCATTCATCCCTTTCTTCTACCGAAATCCATTGAATGTTTTGATTGTTTTGATTTCTCTTTTCTTGGATCTTTCCAAATAATGTAGGGCATTCTTCCGTGTCATGATCTGATGCACGACAATACATACATGTCGTAGGTGGAAGTGGACATTATATTGCATACTATCATGGTTGTTGATAGTTGTGGAATACCACTGGTCATATACCTCTTCCAAAGCCTCCTCTTGCTCTTCCTCCACCTCTGTAGCCAGTTCGATCCCCTCATGGTGCATTATACTGGGGCGCGTGGTTACACTGTGTGGTATTATACTACGGCTGTGCAATGTTATATTGTTTATGCGCAGTGTTATACTGGGCTAGTGCTTGGTTAAACTAAGGTGCGGATTTCTCGGTCATCATTTATGCCTGCACCTTGTAAGCATCTGATGTTCTTTCCCTCACGAGGTTCATGGTCCTGCAATATTTGTCATCATGGTCTACTGACTTGTAAAAGTTACAATATGAGCTCTTCGGTATTGTCAGGTACTTCTGCATCATTGGGTAGTGGTATGGATCATGCCCCTATTTCTTAAAAATCTTAGACCATAGTCCTCTTGTTGGCAACGGGTTTGGCATTCTTGTTGCCATGTACTACGCAAATGTTGGACATTCGTTCTTATGGTGTCCTTATGTCCTACATGTGGTACACCAAACGACTTCTCTTTTGTCCTTACCTTTGTTATGGTTTAGCTGGAATGTTAAGTTCTTCAGATCCTCCTTCAGCTCCTCTATGGATGGATCTGTCTTATGATATTAGTTCTCTTCTAGTTGTAGGTCTACCTGTAGAGCATCTGCATGTTTATGAAACTTCTGTTGTCACAAAGGGTATTTCAAGTGTGGTAGCAGTGAGTTGATGAACAAATGCCTATGTTGCATATTTGTCATGACATACTTTAGATTTCCCTTCAAGCATTTGAATATCTGGTCAATCTCCCATACATATTCTTCTGGTTTTTGTCTAATCTCTATTATCTCGTTCACGTATTGATCTTATGAACTAGGCTTCTGGAACTCATTTATCAATAGCTTCTTGATATATCCAATCGTTATGGTTTTCCTTCGCAGACTATTTGCAGCTAAACTCATGTACCAATTCAGTGTGTGATCTCTTAGCATGATAGCTAGTTGCACAAGTTTAGTGTACTCATCTATGATATGTTTCGCTTCCCAGATATTTTCACAAATAAACAAGTGCTTCTTAGGGTCCTTCGATGCCTCTCCTTTGAATTCTGGTAACCTGATGGTGGGATCATGTCCTTCCATCCTGAATGTTGAACTACTACCTCCACGCAGTGTAGATTCTTGACTAATGCTTCCTAAACTGACTCCCCCTATTTTTGTTTCTTGTGTAGATGTACTTCCTGCTGTCTTCCTTCTCCCAAAGTTCAGTTGTCTAAATGTTGGCGTTCTTCTTGGTGTATTAGTCGCACATGGGTTTATGGATTCCACAATGACACTAATATGGATAGGAGTGATGCCTTCTATTCTCTCTCTTAGACCTCTTGTCTTCCTCTCATATGTCACGTGCAGGATTTCCTCAATCTGCTCCATAGCCTGAAGATCCTCTACCTCTTCTTCATCACTTTCCAAGCCTTCCCTCGTGGCCACGACTCTCTTTTTGGTGTTCACCTTATATTGGTAGGGTACTCCACTACACATTTTTTCAGTTGTTGACATGATTCGCTTGATCTGGTCTTTGTCCATCATAATTGGGTCCAATTCCTCCTCCTTATTTCCTTTATCCCTTTCTCCTTCCATTCTTCCTTCTCCTGTCAGTTCTTTCCCCCTTCCCCCATGCATGCAGGGAAGTTTTAGCTGTTTGACGCCATTGTCATTACACCTTTTTTATATAGTAATACCTTAATAGAAGTATATAACATATGATATACTTACCTCGGGATCCCTTCAAGAACTCTTGTTTTTCCACACTGTAAGACTTCGTTGTATCTATTGTAAATTCTGTGATAAATCATGCAACAATGTTGTCTAACCAGAAGTATATTGCCCGCGTAAACTTATTATCAAATCGTTGTAACTGCACGATCTTTTCAGGATTCCACTCTATTTTTCTGATCTGATTTGTGGGATGGTTGTCTTTCAACCTTTTTATCCACTCCTGCAATACATGTGGGAAGTCACAGAAAAATACTTCATGTAAGTCCTTGAATACGTACTTGTCCAGATATTTGCGTGGTGTCAACTTCAGGTTTCTGTTATATTTCTACGCAAATTCCATCTCCTTTGTTTTCAACCGGTTCTCTATCTCTTCCTTTGTTGGATTCCATGACCTCAGCACCCCCTTCTAGATTCTCATTCTCTCAACGTCTTGTTGTCCGACCTGACCTTCTTTTGACGTGTCTTCCACAAATCTCACATACTCAATCCCATCACATTCCAATCAACCAACAACATGACCATTTGTTGGATTTTAGTCTCTTCTTAGGATTCTTTATGGGTTATTTTGATCCTTCCTTACTATCATAGATTGATCCCGTTCAGATTTGATAAGCTCCCAAAAAAATTCCTTTAAAACTATCAGCCCCTCTGGTAGACCAGAAGGCAACGCAACACACGGAGTGTACTGTGCAGTCTCACCTTAGATATCTCTATGGGTGGTTGCAATACTTAGGTGTTTGCAACAGGGGAATGAGTGGATATCTGCGGTTGCACTCTGTAATATTTATTCATTCGACCTAACATATAATTATAGCATTCATTTTACTCATGCATGTGGAATACCAGATCTAACTAGTTAATTCATTCATCTAACATTAAGCATTTAACAACAATAAAGACACACACATCCATTCACATGACATAGGTGTTACTGTGGTTCACCCCCTCTTGGGCTACGTCCACAAAGATCTGGCTCTCAATCTTTTATTATGGTTCAGTAATATATCATGCCATGCGTGTTACAATCTTAGATCTTACACTCCTCAATAGGCTCCTCGATCCTTATGAGGTTGACTAGATCGCACCAGGCCCCTCATCTTGTGATCTAACCCTCGGGATCGAGTCACTCACTGCCTCCCTAGCTCACCAGCTTACTTAGTAGTACAGTTCTTACAATTATCTCTTCCTCGGTCTACCCCCTTCTTCCTCTAAGTACTACATATTTATATTCTTGGCTCATCAACCATTGCAATCCATTACAAAAACCCTAACCCTAGTGTCATTAGGTCTTCCTTGCATGTGTGCCTCGCCTGCTTCGCTTACACGTGCTTCTTTTCCTTCCAGCTGTCCTTTTCTCCTTTCATGCTTCTCTTCCCAAAAATATCCTTTTCCCCTGACCAGGCCTGCATCCAACAATCCTCATCATTTATCTCCATGAAAGAGATGGTGGATTTACCAACATTGATCATCATTCCTATGGACAAATAGTAGATATATAAATATCTTTGAGCTTTAGGGAATCCTTGCGTGAACCATAAAAAAATATAATAATATCATAAACAAATAATAAGTGGGATACATATAAGGTGGGCCCTATCCTCATTCCTTAAAAGGCTCCCAATTTTTTTTCCTCCAAGATATATCTATTGAGTCCTTCAATCACTAACAAAGTATTAAAGGGGATAATGGACACCCTTGCCTCAACCCACAACTAGGCCTAAAAATCTCAATAGAAGAACCATTAATCAACACAGTAAAGGAAACTAATAATACACAATTCATGACCCAATTGACACATTGTAAATCAAAACCCGTTTGTATAAGAATTAGGTGAAGATAGGGCCAATTAACCCTATCATATGTTTTTATTAAATCATCCTTGACCACCATGGCTTGCAATGTGTTTACTTTGATAGACTGAAAAACTTCCTAACCCAAAACCATTGCTTCATGAATCTATCTTCCAACTAAAAACCCAAACTACCTTGGGAAACTGAATATGAAAGTAAATTTTTTACTCTCCTAGCAATAAATTTTGACATTATTTTGTAAATGAAATTGCACAAAGGAATTTATATGAATTCCTCAAAACATGTAGGATTTTTAGATTCTAGAATGAGTGCTATGAATGTGGTGTTGTGGGCTACCAAAACTTTACCATAAGCCCTTGACTACTCAATCACCCTCAAGATATCACCCTCAATTAACTCATAAAAACGAAGGAGAACTCTCCTATCTATCCATCCAACCCATGACTTTTATCCTTTTTGAATGAATGCATAACCTCATGAAGGATTCATTGTCTACTTCATAAAAAAATCTAATAAAGAGAGTTGCCATCCTAACCACTTTAGTAATGGAAGCTTTGTTTTCTGCCTTGAAAATATTAGATAAGTGGTCTATCCTGCCTTAGATAAATCTTAAAAACTGGAAGCAATGTCACCATCATGAGTCTGATTTTTCCATATAGTTTTTTATATTTTTCTTATGATTGGAAAACTAGTGAAAAAATTTAGTGTTTTCATTACCATTTTCCAACCCTAGAGCTCTTCTTTTGAGTCTCCAAGCAACCTCTTTTTCATCCAAAATATATATCTTTTTCCTCTCAATCTCAATGATCCTTCTCTTATGGTCATCATTCAAAAATCCTACAATTTTTTGGAAATATAGTTCTTCCAACTTCTATTCCACGTCTTTCAAGGCTCTATCACTCCTTTTCTTTTTTCCATAGGACGAATGTACCGCAGTTTCCTTAACTTAAGTTTAAATTATATCTGAATTGGATCGTTGCAAATTCCCTTTGATTCATGTCATAGGTTACACATTGACTATTAACCACCTAAGAGAAACCCTCATTCAATAACCAATGAGAGTTAAATTTGAATGGAACAGGTGGCTTTCTTCCCATAACTGCCAATTCCAATAGTATGGGGAAGTGGTCTGAATCATCTCCAGAACCCACCCACTAACTGAACCTAATACTATCACTTACCATATTTTCATAGAAAATATCTATGCAAACTCTTGGAAATACTCGCAACACCAACCCTTTTATCCCTCCATGTGAGACCTAACTTAACAATTTATATATCCACCAACCCACAGTCACCTAATCTGGACACATGATAATCCAATAGAGGATCAATAATAGTGGCCTCACCCCATATCTCAACATTGCCA
>ML792262.1:71446-82874 GCA_009831015.1 Picea engelmannii | reverse complement strand
AACAGTTGTTCTTGAAACCGGGGCTGCCAGCTTATATCAAGATACAAGAGTTCCTACTTTCTTTTACATAAACACATAAATATATAAAAAACTTTAAACTCACTACACACCACACATAATATATATATATATATATATATATATCATTTGGAAAGCAATGGAAAAATAGGCAGTCCGTCTGGTGGCTCCTCCTTTATCTCGGTCCACAGTGAGATATCATTGCACGAATCATAGCATGCACATTGATCCTCGAACAGTACATACTCCATCGCCTCATCTAGGCATGAAGATGTCTGGACATGAAAACAACAGTAGCAATTGGCCATTGATTGCATCTCATGCATGAACCGTCCTTACCCGGCTGGTCCACTATATAAAGATATGTAGCAATTCTTGCAATAGGAATAACATTTCTCAGAAATCTTCCTTTCAGTTTCTACAGTGGCACTTTGGATAAATTTTATCCTACGCAACAGATCGTTCAGTAATAACGATTCTGACAGTGTTCCTTCCTTCAAATGGCTGCAGCAGCAGATCTTTAATAGTGGCTTCTGCGTCCCTCAGCCTTCAACATACATCGATCTCAGCTCTCACCTCCAATTTTGATGCACGACAATTTTGCAGCTCTATACAGTAGCTCGAACAGTGGTTCAATTCATGGGTGGCGCTCCTTCTCCAGCGACCTGACGTCTTCCAGCGATCACCAAAAAAAAATGGAAATGTGATGACCCTGCGATTAACAGAAGTAAAAATCAAAACGTTTTATCTCACGTCTGCGATTAACAACCAGCAGCTCTTCAACGGAACGTGCAGAGTTTGACAACGTATAGTTTGAGAGCTCTCCTCTCGTGCGCCCTTCCCAAATTTTAGCGGATTGCACAGCTCATGAACAACGACCTCCTCCACACAGCAATGCAGTAAGACTCTCACCTACAACTCTCACATTCTCCTGGCATTCCCGTGAGGGAATCAAGCCAGACCAGGCTCTGATACCAAATTAGAAATCATGAGAGCAGAGATGCACAGGAATAACACACAATAATTGAATGTATTGCACACACACATAAGTACATATATAGTTGGATATAGATTCAACTGATTCCATATTCAGAGGGAGTGATTGAGAAGATATCTCAACAACCTCCTACAAATCTTCAACCAACCCCAAATTAATCATTAATTCTAACAAAAATAAACCCCGCAGCTTGCATTTACTCAAACTCGAATCAAAATAGATATATACAGAGCGATTTCGATTTACGTCGTGTTGTGTGGTTTGTGGTTCACTGGATTTGTTTCCCTTCCATTACCAACAGCTCCGAGCATCTCCGATCTGTAGAGCTTACAATTCACCAAATTGTGTGATAAACAATGTGTCCTCCCCTCTGCGCAGATGGAGAGGTTTAACCCTACCATATCAATGTACCTAACACGCGGGTAACAGGACATTTGTCGTATTATTTTATTGTTTTCTAACAGTGACAAATTTAATACCGCACCAACGTGCCATTATTTGAAATTTTTATAATTTCAAAATGGTTTCCATGACCCACGCTTTTTTTTTATATATGTTCATGGTGACTGCAACAACTCTGTGGCGACTGCAACAACTCTGGCAACGAAATTACGCATGCCTTTGAAATTCTATGACCCTCTCAAAATTCGATATAAAATTCTCTACTAGCTAAATTACCCATGCCTTTGAAATTCTATGACCCTCTCAAAATTCCATATAAAATTCTGTAAAATTCTAGATGCATAAACCTCACTAGCTCCACAAGTATCTACAAGAACACAAGGTGAAGGGGGCAGGGATATAACTTCACCTGCTAGTGCAATGTAGGAGCCACTTGTACCATGTATTGAAGTTAACGATGGACTTGTTAGATTCAAAATGAAGAAAAGAGTAGAAACATAATGTAAATAATTGAAGAAATCAATAAATCATGATGAACAGAGATAAATAAACATACTCTATTCATCAATGCTTCTATAAATACTCTATTCATCAATGCTTCTATAAATCATCATGTACATAGATGTACATATATAATACAAAAGACCATAATTGTTATGTAACTGTATAACAGTTAGGTTAACTAACCAACTAACTTATGATTAGTGTTTTAACATCCCCCTTAATCATAAGTTCGTTCTTGCCTGAAAAACTGCCACTACTTGACAATCACATGTGTCAAGTGAATATTCAGGAAGCTGGCTTTGACAATCACATGTGTCAAGCGAATATTCAGAAAGCTGGCTGAAGATGCTCTCTGAACTCTAAAAAGAAAATAGCAGAAGTTGACGTCTTCTACTAAATTGGTGGTTTAAGGTTGACCACAAACTCATCTGGTGGTTTCAGGATGACCACAAACCAATCTGGTGGTTTCAGGATGACCACAAATCGAATGTCTAGTAGAAGCTGATTTCTTCTACTAAATGACATGGTTTTAAGTTGACCATAAACTAACAAGAGCTCAAGGCTCAAAAATATAAAAATGTAACAAGCAGAACTTCATGTCTTCTGCTCAATTGGTGGTTTTAAGCTGACCACAAACTATAAACAATAATATGTTCATGAACAAGATTGCATACCAGGAACTAGGTTACATACATGATCATCTGTTCACAGGCTCTAAATCAAAATTTGAACCTGACTCAAAATCAAACTTGGAACCTGACTCAACTAGATTTCCCCCCTGTTAGGGACAAGTGGTTCCAATTCTCTTGACCGTCATTCACAAGTATGGCCAAGAAGAGATCCAGCACATCAAACTGTCTTCCGACGGAGTCTGAAGAATCGATCTTCAACTCAGAAGACTACATCAACTGGGCCCCGATCATACCCTAAATCATCAAATCTTGAAAAACATTCATGTCCATCAACTGTAGAAATATCTCCAATCAAGTACGACTGTACTTGTGTATAAATTCGATGATAAGACTGCTCCAATAATTTGGCTTCCAAACGCCAACGCCAATTCCCTAACCATTCAAAATTAATTTGTTTTCGCTTGCGCTTTTGACACCTTACTGAGGGATGATTTGTCTTCCCACAAAATTTGCATGGGTGAAGATTAAAACAGTTTGACTTATCATGGCCAAACCGGTGACATTGTTTGCACTGTATGGGTTCTTTATCCGACCGATTAGCAACATCATCATCAACTATATCATGTACCTATTCCTTACCAATATCTGCAAGCTCTGTCGTCTTATCATCATTCAAAAAACCTCCACTCACAAAGCAAATAGGTTCTCTATAATTAGGAAAATGAAAAAGGTTGTCAGCATCTTGTACATATCCTAGTCCATATCGATTTCGTTTAAATCGTAATTCTTCCCATGGTCGAACAATACATTTATCCGCAATTTTTTCTGACATAGGGACTTCATCTAACTGATCTTCATGTTGTTTATGACTTTCATTACTAGTCAACTAAGTGTCTTCATTCTCATCTTTGATGTCATTAAAATCACATTGTTGGTGTCGAAGCAAACGTAACTCATCTGACAACAACTTGTTTTGATGTTTGAACATATCAATCTTCTTGTGCGTTACTTGTAAACAAGTAATCACTTTGTTGAGGGTGCACTTATTTATTGCAATTGTAGATTCTGTAGTTTAGTTAATTAATGTGCGCAATATTGTAAATAGTTCTTCAATTCTTGCCATTATGCAGAATATGGAAGAGAGATGTTTGTTGATGCCACACAATTCAATTTTGTATCCTGCTGTGCATGTGAAGAGCAATCGTTTGTTGCATAAATGTGCCAAAAACTACAGGATAACCAATGACTCACACAAAGATCCTAAGATAGACCCCCTTATTCAATTTTGGGTGGATCTACAAATAACAACAAATACAATTTTTCAAATGCAATTTGTTGGACCCCTTATAACAACCACCTTATAACTTCATTATAACTTCCAAAAAACTTCTTATAACACCTTTACAAAAAGTCTTCAAATAAATATCAAACCCTTATAACTCCAATTACAATCAATGTTGTATTTGCAAGCATTCTTATAACTCCTTAACCAAAAATAATTTTTTTATAACACCATTACAAGCACCCTTATAACTTGGAGAAAACTCCTCCATATAAATTTTCAAACTTATAACTCCCATATAATTCCTTAAAAAAACATATTATATCACATTTTTTTAATAAAAAATGCTTATGATTTTTTATATCGTGGTAGAAGTGAGTTTAAAAATAATGAAAAAAAATGCATAAACTCCACGGTTGTGAATAAAAATGCATCCCTTTTACTCTAATGAACTCTAAACTTCAACTTTCATTTGATGCAAGCCTTGAAATTATAAAGGCGACTAGAGTCTTTCCAGTTATGGTTATGGCACGTCCAATCATCTCACGTCCAGTCATTGTTGGTTCCTTACCAGTCCAAGCAGTTGATATCTTTGACAGCTTTAATTTGTCATGAAAACCCTCGCAGGTTAGTTGGAGGCAAACCAGGGTAGATCCAGATCATTTAAACGGGAGAGAAATCTCAGGATCACGCGTATTGCTCCAGATTCATGAAATTTCTCAAAACGGGTTCACAATCAGAGCGACATAGATCGCTATAATTTCTGTATCTTAGACAGAGAAACCCTGACTCAATCTAAAATAATTCATATGGTTCTCATCATGTGCGTTTTCGACTTGCCCTCACAGTTTTTGGCTTGCTCTCAAACAACACACGGGATGGTCTCTTACCTCTGCGCACAGACGAACCCCAACCTTCTTTTCTCTGTGGATTCGAGTCACAGACAGACAGACCACCATTTCACTAAACCCACGGCTCTTTCTCTGCGTTCTTTACTGCACACAAAATGACTAGAAAAACGAACCAGCAACCAAACTTTTCTTTGGATTTGCCTCTTCACATCTTTCCTCTTCACGGGTTCAACTCAAGCACGAAGTTGCTTTCAAATCTCGCTTTCAAATCTCAGGGACCCTGGGCCCTTCAGTGATGAAGTGAGGCTCAGACCTGCTATGATACCATTGTTAGATTCAAAATGAAGAAAAGAGCAGAAACATAATGTAAATAATTGAAGCAATCAATAAATCATGATGAACAGAGATAAATAAACAAAGGCAGAAAAGGCATACTCTATTCATCAATGCTTCTATAAATCATCATATACATAGATGTACATATATAATACAAAAGACCATAATTGTTATGTAACTGTATAACAGTTAGGTTAACTAACCAACTAACTTATGATTAGTGTTTTAAAAGGACTTTTTCTTGAACTAAAACCACACAAAGCCCTTGCTTCGTTACTATTTGCAAACATAATATCAACATGTTCTACGATAATATCCCTACAAAAAACAACATTGAGAAACTGACACAATTTTTCCATTGAAATTGCATTTTTCTTCAGCTAACCGTGAATCCCTTGCTTTGAAGTTTGAAATAGCCCTTTCAACAGTGAGAAATTGGGGTGATAAATTGGGAAATGGAGAAGGAATGTTTGCACTTGTTTCACTTGCCAACGATACACATCCATCTCCTTGGTCTGTCCTTGCCTTGTTCTGACTTCTGAATTGGCATGTCCTTGCCTTGTTCTGAATTCTCACTTCCGAATAAGGACTACCATGGCCCATATGTATAGAGAAGTTCTCATTTCCGAATAAGGACTACCATGGCCCATCTGTACAGAGAAAAACGATTTCGATCTAAATTTAATTTTTAGCTAAAACCTGCCAGTGGATTTCTTTAGCAAGTTTCTAAGAGCTTGTGCATTTCTGATGAGGTTGGACAGTGATTGTGGTGCCCTGGTGGGCGTGAGCCTAGAAATAGTAACCTTCGAGCTTCGTGGAGGATGGGAAAAAATAGATGTACGGATGCATGTCCCTGCATGTGCCTAGATTGCATAGTGTTGTGTCCCTGCATGTGTTGAGATTGCATAGTGTCCCTTCTCATGCATCATGAATCCATGTGGTATAAACCAGTCAACTGATCAAGCTCATGCAAATATCTCGTAGGGACATTGCCACATGTGGCTTGTTTTTCATTTCTATGAGCTTGTATAAATTGGATCAAGAGAAGATATTCATCCTCTATCCAAGGTCCTTTATTTAGTCCATATTTTTCATTATAATATGGCTTGCATCCCATTATGGCCAAGCTATAACTAAAAACTTAGTCAGAGGACATTACATGCACAATAGGACATATAAGGCAACAGATCGACCCGTCTTGAGCCAACACCATATGTCCCTGGGTAACATGCATCGTGAATAATGTTTATGGAGGACAAGAGGCCTATCACATTTTCTACCAATGTGGTAACGAGTGGTATACCTAAATGGAGAATATTTTCTAGAAAATGAACTTTTCTGGGATAATGCTTTAACAATTTTTCAACAACAAATGAACGAGGGAAAACTTGACTAGTTGAATGATTCTTTGGTCACTACTCTAGTGAAAATGTGCTAAACTTGCTAATCATTTTCATAGAATGTGCCATGGAAATGATTTTCAATCTTTTATGGTTCAAATTAAGTGTGTTTTTCTCCAATAAATTTGAATGATCCTTTGAGTTTTTGAATTTGTAATTTCTCTAAGTATCCTCTGTTTTAGTTCTGTGTCTTCATTCAAAACTTTTAATTCTTGAGATATTTTGTTTCAATTGGTGAAGTTTACTAGTATCATAGGAATTAAATATTGAATCCATTTTGCAGTCTTGAATATTTCTCTTTTGCAGGGAAAATATTCAATTTAATCCAGTGCTCAACTTTTGGAAAGAATATCGAGAAGTTGGTTGTTCGTTGGAGAATAAGAGATTAAAAATCCAATCTTAAAGATCAATTCTAGTCTAGAATCAATAAAAATGGTAACTTTCAAATAGTCTTTTTGTAATTTACTTTTGTTTTTTTTTAAATCAAGTTGAGTTATATTGTAAATGGGTGCATTTTTGGTAGAATCTAACACCCCTCATTTGTTGAGTTTGAATTGTAGAGTTTGATTGTTAAAGGGAGGATTTGCAAGAAACCCTTTTAGGTCTAATTCAGTTTTTAAATGGATTGAATTGATGAATTATTAGAGTTATTGAACACTCCAATACTCTCTATTGTTGACAATATGGTCACAAATGACAAAACAACTCTTCAATCTGTTCTAACTTGTTTGCAAGCTTTGCAAGCCAAAGTAGAATTGCTTCAAATTCAAACTCAACTTCTTCATGATGAATTTCAAAGAAAGAATTTTCAACAGTATGTACTAGTCATTGTTTAGAAAAACCCTATTTTCAATGATGATGACGATGATTCAGATCAAAAACCAGTACGGGAGTAATTCAATGAGCCAACTTTAGATACAACTGCAAATGAATATCAATTTGTGCATGAACAAGTTCATATTTTTCTTTCTAAGCCAATCATTAGACCTTGGGAAGAATTCAGAGACAATAAGCAAAAAATAGGTATTGTATATGAAAAGGAAGTTACCTTTCATATTCCATATTATACAAAACCAATATGATTCCAAAGTATTGGATTCCTTCAAGAAATTTCATATTCACCTGCTCTAGTTCAATAGAAAATTCCTAAATGTTAATATTGTCATCAAGTTGGCCACATGGACGATCGGTGTTTTGATATTCATCCTTGTGATCATTGTGGAAAGCATAATCATCCTTCAGATAGATGTTCCAAATGAAATTTCATATTCACCTGCTCCAGTTCAAGAGAAAATTCCTAAATGCTAATATTGTCATCAAGTTGGCCACATGGAGGATTGGTGTGTTGATATTCATCCTTGTGATCATTGTGGAAAGAATAATCATCCTTCAGATAGATGTTACAAATGTAAGAAACCTTCAAGAGTAAAGAATCACTATGAGTGGATCACTTCTTTGCAATGGTCATCAACAACCAAGAAGATACATTGGTCATACCAAATAATTAATTCTCGAGTATTGACACATATTGTAGTGGAAATATTTTCATCTTCTCACCTTGTACATGAAATGGGGGGATAATATTGGTGATTGATAGTCATGGTTCAAGTTTTTAAGTCCTATCATTCAAGAAGGGATAAGCAAGCCAATGTTAGAGCCATATTCAATCATCGTCATTTGATTTTTGGCCTTCCTTAAACCACCATTTAGTAGAAGACTTACAACTTTTGCTAGACAATAGTTTATGTTCATATTTAAACCTCCATTTGAGAGCACTTCCAATTAGTAGAAGAAATCAAATTCTTCTTTCCATTTGGTTTTTGGTCTCCCTTAAACCACCATTTAGTAGAAGACATCAACTTCTACTAGCCTTTTGGTTTGTGGTCATCCCAAAACCACCAGATTCAAAGAGAACATTCAACCATTGGTAGTTGTCCACTTTTATATTTCATCTCTCTAATTAGAATCACAGACACCCCTTCGGATTAAAGGGGGGTGTTATCACACTAAGTTGCCTTGGGTTTTTTAGTTTGTTTTCATCTTTTCTTAAGCCTTAGATTTTAATTTTTTAATTTCACCCCTTTTAAAAAATGTGTTTGTTAGGACCCCCTTGATAAATAAAGTGTTGAGTCATGACTTATGTTTTGATCCTCATTCAAATTTGGACTTAGGACCATTTTTGTTCATGACTTAACTTTGATCCTCATCATGATTTGTCACTAGGATCGATTCACTCCACGAATATCTTGATTTGACAGGCCATTTTCCTCACTCATTCCCTCGTAGTGCCACCTTGTTTTCCTTTGCTTACCTATCCAGTCATTTTTTTAAATGGAGCACTTCCCACTCATCAGGGGTTTCCGTAGCGCCTTTCCCGTTCATCATATTCCACCATGATTTATGATTACAACGCTGATGTCATCTTCCTTGTTTTCAGCACCAGGAGTTGGTTAAAATATGCTTTCAATATCTCGTATTTACGAGATCTGATAACGGTTTGTGATTTTCGAAAAACTAAAGATTGTTGCGCTGCGCAAAATCCCATTTTTGACCAGTCAACAACAATGCTACTAGATCCGATGTTGAGGTAGATTTGGAGGCCAAGATGCTGGTGACTTCTTCCTAAAATCTTGTTGAGGCTTCAAACAGATTTTATTCCATGGGTATTCTGTGTTTCCTCCTCTGCACATAATTTTCAAAGAGAATTAGCGCTCAAAATTTTGGATTATCGGGTTTTCATAGTTGAAGGAGACCTTTCCTCACACCATTCTATCCTTGTCTCCCCTCCTTTCAAACCTGTAAATTTCACTACCTGCATGTCGAAGTCTGATACATCCGCCCACCATAACTATTAAGCTCACAACATCCAAGTAGTTCTATCCTCTACATACGCAATGCGCTACCTAGAGGCACTGCTTAACCACATTGTTTCTCCCCTGCCTCCTATGACACTTAAGTCGTGCGTTTTCTACCCAATTTCAAAGGCCAATTATAGGGTATCCTCTCATTCTCTAAGTGTTCACACCTACACAAATCCAAGGGAGAGATTTCCACAACCAGTTTTGGCTTACTAGCAATCGGTCTGGTTTAAGGGAAGTTTTTGTAAAAGTACAGCCTTGTCCATTTGAACCTTGACTTTAGGTCCTCCTGGTTATTACCACTCCATAGCCATAAGAAGATCTCATCCTAAACTATGGAGACTCCTCAGATGAAGAAGTCACACAAGGGGGGTAAGGTAGTTAGAACTGAACCTGTGGATATGCATCTTTTTGAGACAAAGCCCATGGAAAGAGAAGTTTTTCAAAGAGTGGGATGCCTCTCTTTCTGCAATAATATGCAAAGAGTGTTGGAAGATTGGTTGTTGTCATTGATGTCAACCCTAGTCATGGGTTTTGGACCACAAGATTGATGAAGGTATTTGGACATGAAGGAAAATGCACATGCAGATAAAACACCCATGGATGGATAGTATACATCATGTTGTTTACAGTGGTATGTGGCACGTCACGTGGATCCTCATGGTTGAGGATAAATGAATTTTTGAAGATGACAAAGTGAATTGAAGAAGGAAATACATGTAGGCCCTGAAGATAATTAAAGAAAAGAATTACAAAATAAGAAAGTGTCAGGTCAGCCCTAATGTTGAAAGGAAGTGAAATAAATGGTATAAACAAACATCATTATACATTCATTTGATACAAGTTTAATTTTAGAGGAAATAAGAAGTAAAAGAAGGCCGGATTTGAAGGGAGGATGAAGTCTTTTGGTGATGTGTTCTAAGGTATGTTATTTGCAGGTCATCTTACCATTTTTGATATAAACTTTTTTCTAGAATGATTCAGATGGTGAAATCGCTATGGTATTGAGAAGACATATCAAGGTACCTCTAGTAAAAATTTCAGCTCTTGATTTACTATAATTATGGAGATACTCTCTGTGGAAGATAGGGTTTGTGACCAATTCTGAAGCTAGTCAATAAACACGTGTTCCAGGTAAAACATTCATAACTTCTTCATACAGAATCCAAATGAAGTGGGACCACTTCCATTGGAAAGAGTACGGACTTTGGTTTCTTGTGTGCGAGTTTTAGAATCGAATGTTAAATATTGAGCACAAGGCATGTTGTACAAGTTGGGTCTTCGGAATAGACCAGAATTGAATAAAGTCTACCATTCTTTCTATAACCTCTTTTTTGGGAGGATTCAAGGAGTGAAAATTGGAGGATTTTCAGAGAATATATTGATTAATATTATCTACAGGATCAGAGTACTCCAAGAATTGAAGAATTGCAGAAATTGAAGAAGTCTCAGGAAGCATTATCAGGTTCTATGCGATGATTGGTTGATGGTGATGATTTAATGTAAAGTTTTATTATCTCTCACATATTCTTGGGTGGAAGGAAGGGGAAAGGATGGAGAGTTCAAATCTCTCTTGATATTGTAGGATTGTATCTTCCTCTTGGAGGTTTATCCCTCCCTTTACATTTGGAAGTTGTAGCTACCTTTGGAAGTCATTACTTCCCTTGAACAATAACTATTGATTATTTCTTATATATTGTGCATGATGTATTGTGGTGTATTGGTGTAACTATTATACTATTGTTCATTTCTCATAGGATATAATTGAATGTTTTAAGTATAATTTGAAAAAGGTTTTAAATTGTACTTGATACTAATTCACCCCCCTCTCAGTATCAATAATTGGAATCAGAGCGGGTTATCTTCAGTACAGTTTAACCACTGGAAGGAAGATCCTATGCAGAAATGGAAGGAAACATTCCAAATGGGATTCCACCATTTGATGGAAGCAATTTAGAATACTAGAAAAATAGAATGGAAACTGACTTGAAAGCTCTTGGGGCAGATGTTTGGATCTCAGTTGCTTCAGGATACAATGCTTTGAAGAAACCAAAGACTGCAGCTCAGAAGGAAGCAAAAAGGAACAACAAACTGGCAATAGATACCATCCTAGATGGATTGACAGATTCAGTGAAATCCAAGGTGGGA
>ML792262.1:51152-69753 GCA_009831015.1 Picea engelmannii | reverse complement strand
TCCTCATGGTTGAGGAGAAATGAATTTTTGAAGATGACAAAGTGAATTGAAGAAGGAAATACATGTAGGCCCTGAAGATAATTAAAGAAAAGAATTACAAAATAAGAAAGTGTCAGGTCAGCCCTAATGTTAAAAGGAAGTGAAATAAATGGTATACATAAACATCATTATATATTCATTTGATACAAGTTGAATTTAAGAGGAAATAAGAAGTAAAAGAAGGCCGGATTTCAAGGGAGGATGAAGTCTTTTGGTGATGTGTTCTAAGGTATGTTATTTGCAGGTCATCTTACCATTTTTTCTATAACTTTTTTTTCTAGAATGATTCAGATGGTGAAATTGATATGGTATTGAGAACACATATCAAGGTACCTCTGGTAAAAATTTCTTCTCTTGATTCGCTATAATTATGGAGATACACTCTGTGGAAGATAGGGTTTGTGACCAGTCCTGAAGCTAGTCAATAAGCAGGTGTTCTGGGTAAAACAGTCATAACGTATCATACATAATCCAAATGAAGTGGGACCACTTCCATTGGAAAGAGTACGGACTTTGGTTTCTTGTGTGCGAGTTTCAAAATCAGATGTTAAATATTGAGCACGAGGCATGCTGTACAAGTTGGGTCTTCGAAATAGACCAGAATTGAATAAAGTCTACCATTCTTTCTATAACCTCTTTTTGGGGAGGATTCAAGGAGTGAAAACTAGAGGAGTTTCAGAGAATACATTGAGTAATATTATCTATAGGATCAAATTACTCCAAGAATTGAAGAATTGCAGAAATTGAAGAAGTCTCAGGAAGCATTATCAGGTTCTATGCGATGATTGGTTGATGGTGATGATTTAATGTAAAGTTTTATTATCTCTCATATATTCTTGGGTGGAAGGAAGGGGCAAGGATGGAGAGTTCAAATCTCTCTTGATATTGTAGGATTGTATATTCCTCTTGGAGGTTTATCCCTCTTACATTTGGAAGTTGTAGCTACCTTTATAATCATTACTTCCCTTAAACAATAACTATTGATTGTTTCTCATATATTGTGCATGATGTATTGTGGTGTATTGGTGTAAGTCTTATACTATTATTAATTTCTCATTGGATATAATTGAATGGTTTAAGTATAAGTTGAAAAAGGTTTTAAATTGTACTTGATACTGATTCACCCCCCTCTCAGTATCAACAAAGAGGTCATCCTGAGGTGACAAGGTAGTTTTCCTTACATTTTGATGGTCGGAAAACCAAGGTAGGGTATTTAGAATTTGAGGTGACTGAGGCCTCTATTTCAGTTGCAACAGGAATCCCTATAACAGGTGATAAATGGTTTAAATCCATGGCTTTGAATGTAGCCTATGCCAAAGATTTCCTTAAGCCTGAACATCAAGCTGGTGATTTGTCTAAAGGTGTGCTAAGGAATCAACTGATTGAGCAGTTTGACAAGATATTGAGGATAATTCAGAGATACTTTACATGTGAAGGGAGGTTCAACACATTATATCAGTACCATATAAGGCTTCTACTTCATTTTATTGGTAAAATTGAAATGAATATTCCCTACTATTTGCTACGGAGAATAGGCCAGATGCCAGATAGGATTCAATCCAAGTCTAAGGATGTGGATACTAGAATCTTTCACTCTGGATTGATTAGAATGCTAGTTTATGAAGAACTGGGTAAGAAAGATATCTCATGGGAACATTTTGTTATTGCTTCTCACTTCAAGTTGGATATAGAAGCCACTTCTCAGTCACAGAAAGAAATCCCTTTATCATCCACCAGTGCTGCTAAAGAAGGTACTAGCAAGAAGAGAAAGGGAAGATTTCTTATTCAAGATTCATAGGTCATCAAGGAGGTCACAGGAACTGATGAGGAAGCTTTTCATTCCCCACAGATAGATTTTTCACCCCCTCCGCCACCAACGTTAGAAGAAGTTCTTTCTACTACTAAAACTACAACAAAGAAAGGGAAGAAGCTACACTTCTCCTCATCCCCTCCAACAACCAATACCAAGGCCAGGAAACCTTTCACAAGATCATGAGCTCCTAAAGAGGTTGTTGAAGAACAATCCCTACCAAAAGCCTCTATCCTACAAAAGAAGAAAGGTAAAGGCATTGTACAACTTGTGGAGAAGAAATAAAAAACCCCTGTGCAAAAGAAGAAAGATAAAGGCAAAGGTATCAAGAATCCTGATTAGATAGGAAAGGAAATACCTATGCGGAAAGAAGAGGAGACCATGAAAAATATTGTTGAGACTATTCATGTCACTACTCCACCTGACATCCAAACATTCAAAATATTAATCAAGAAACTTAGGGATGATAGGAAGGAGGTGGCTTAGTTGAAAGCATAAGCCATGTTTGACAGGGTTAAGATGAAATAACTCATGGATGGATACAACCACACTCTTGAACTGGAAATGTTTGTAGCAAGAAAGGCCCAACCTCTCCATAGGCAGCTCAAAAACCTTTACAGGTAGAAAATAGGCTTTCAGTCTCAGAACAAGAAGCTCAAAGAAGAGTTGCAACATTTTCAAGATGAAGTGGCTCAAAGGAACTTGCAGGTATTGGTTGCAGTTGTTATTGAAAATAAGACACCAACAACCAAGGAGAGAATAGCTCCATTGAAGAAGCATGTGACTGATAAAAGGAAGAATCCTGTTGTGCCAAAGGAGGATCCTCCTTCTCCAAGAAAGAGTGCCAGGTTAATGAAGTAGTTGGTGAAAGGTGAGCTCCATTTTTGAAGATGGTCCCTTTTTGTGAGGATAAACCATTGTTGAAACACTACCTCTGCCACCTATACAGGTTTCTAAGTGCTTACTGTTCAGATTTTTGGGCTTTTTATGAAGAATTAACTCCTTCGACAATAATAGTGCAGACATTCCGTAGCGCTATGGCGCTATGAAATAGTCTATTTTTGATGTTCCACCAGTTTTCCACCTACAATGTTGTCGAATCACCTAAAGTTAATGGTGTTTCTACTACTCAAGGTTGCTACTCATTCTGCACATGTCCAAGTGAAGGTGTTGTGTATTTTTATGGCACTACCTAAAGTTTGACAGAACACACAGAGGGGCACTACCTATATTTGCTACCGATTTTTTAGCAGAGATGCACCAGAATGTCGCTATCGAAATTTGCTACCTAAAATCTCGCAGAGACTAAAGTTTGCATAAAGGATAGGAAGGTTTGGTGCTACCTTTTCTTCTTGTCTATTTTTGAGGTTGCGCTACAGAATCTCATGAAATTTGGTGAAGGCACTACAAAGTGTGCTACTCAGAGTGATACCCAAAGACTCTACCAACAGATACCAGAAATCCAGGAGGGTCGAGCTAACAACTTTTTGGATAGATGATGATGGATAGAATTGAAGAAACAATAGTTGGTAGCATGATGACAACCACATGCCCCTGAAGGACACATGGAAAACAAGGAGTTTCACACCAAAGGGGGATCAAGTTAATTCGAAGATTGGTTGGATTAGTCACCAACACTTTCCCATTTTATAGCATAGGTTGTTAGTCAAGTTGTTAGATGGAATAAATTCTTAGAGATTTTCATGGGAAGGAGGCCAACTCGCACCTCCAGCTGTTGCCTCCATTTTTGTTATAAATAGATAGATGAAATGATTTAGTAGGTTCAAATGGTTGAGAAAGGCTCCCTTATACTGTAATATTTTGATGAAGTTATTGTGAACTGGTGATGTACTTGATTTGAGACATCTTAGTTAATAGAAATCATCTTCTCTTTCCACCTTATTTGCTTATGATGATAAAGTGTTCATCATTTGAATGATTCACATGAATGGTTGTGGTGATATTATGATGTATGTTTGATTATTATATTATCATGATGTTTCATTAATGTCCTTAAGTTCTAAACTCAAGAAGATATTGTGTTAAGAGTCTTTCTTCCTTACGTTTTTTTCAGACCTGATGTTTACAACAACCCCTACATTCCTCTCACTGAAGTCTTCCCTATGTTCATACTTAATGATTGAAGTTATCCAAGACCTTAATTTCTCATGCATGCTAGCCCTGATTTCTAAGTTGGAACATTATCATCTTGAGTCTTATTCATTTGACCCCTCAAAACTCTTTTACATTCACATATAACCTTATGGGTACTAGGCTTGCCTTCCATGCAATCTGAAGGTGATTCCTAGTGCTAACATTCTTGGCACCGTTGTTGGGGAACAATTTGAAGACTTTTCCCTGGGATTAAACAACACAACTTACTAGTTCTGAAGGTGCATTGGAACTAATTATTTTGAAGATTGCAGATTGCACCTGGTGACTCCATTGTTTCAGTTCTAACGCCTAAAGGCAGACATACGAGATCAAATACACAACTACCTTTGGTTCCACCTGAGCCTGAACCGGAGAAGATAATCAAGAAGGGGAAATCTTCCCAAAAAAGATTTTTTGCTGTTGTTACAAGTGCTTCTGGTCAGTTGCCTGACTCCACTCTTTATACTCCAGTTGTTATATCAAGTAAGCTTTTTTTACCTTCTGCTGAAGTATCTAAGAAACTTGATTTTGAAGAGTTTCTTGTCAAATACTCATGTTTTGAAACTGATTTGAAAGAAGAAATCATTGATATTATTTCTTCCCCTGACATTGAAAAGTGTTTCAGTCTTGATAGTTTTTAATATTTCCCTAGTTTAGGCTTTGCTACCCCACCTCCTGCTAAAATTTCTGCTGCCAAAGAAGTGGAAATTTCGTCCCCTTTACAGAGTTTACCATCTTCTTCCAAGACTCAGCCTTCTTCTATGAAAAATGAAACCCCCCTTTCATACTTTCCTTCTTCTCCTAATCTGCACATAGTCAAGTCCCCTTCTCCTCCTTGTTCAATAAGAGTTCAAAACCAAATGGGAGTTGTTAACCCCCCTGCAAATAGGATGGATGCCATAGTGGCTGCAAGGTATGCCCATCTTGTCTTACCTCAGCCAATGAATGCTCTCCCTCCTGGAGATTATTTGAAATACATGCCCGAATTCACGGGAGAAGAATATATAACCATTGAGGAACATCTTGCTTCTTTCTACAGTTATGCAGACAATCAAAACATTGAAAACGATGATGTGTGGATGAGAGTCTTCATCCAAAGCATTTTTGGTGAGGCTAGGAAGTGTTTTAGGGGTCTAGTCCCTGGATCCATTACTGGCATTGAAGCATTAGACGAGACCTTCTTCAGGCACTGGGGGGACAAAAAAGTTTTTTTGTACTACATCACTGAATTTGGATCCCTAAAAAGGAAAGAAGGAGAGTCTGTCTCTGAATTTTCTAAAATATTTAACAAAATGTACAATAAGATTCCTAATGAGATAAAACCCACCGAAACTTATGCAAAAATCACTTATGCCAGTGCCTTTGACCCCAAGTTTTTCCTTCTACTGAGAGAAAGAAGATCGGCCTCCTTAGTTCATATGCAAGATGTTGCCTTGGAGGTAGAATCCAATATAGTGGCATATGATAAACTTAGGGGAAAATCAGATAGGGATAGGAGAAAAAACAGAGTTGAAGCTTCAACTTCTGACTCCCCTGTTGTCCATTCTCAAGTAAATGAACTAACCAAATTAGTAAAATCCCTTTCTACTGAGATTGAGAAGTTAAAATTGGAAGGAAAACATACATATAGAAATGCTCAAAATGCTGATAACAGAGGTAAATTTAGGAGACCCAATAATACTCCCTAGATCCTTCCCAAAGATCCTAGAAACAGAGACATAGAGGACCAAAGGGTACAAACTCCTTTACAAAATAATATTGTTGTTGATGAAGAAGGAGAGGAAGAAGAAGTTGATCCTGAGATTCACTGCTTGGGTGACACATTGCCATCCCCTCACTTGACTCAATCTGCATATGAACAATCATTGAGGTACATTCAAATCAATGAGTTAAATAAGGGAGAGAAAGCCAAATAAGGTCCTTCTAGATATAATCTAAGATCCAAAAAAAATGAGGAAAAAAACGATGCTTCTGATCAGCTAGCCCAAAAGGAAAGTTGTGCCAAGGCTGTGACAGTTAGCAGTAAGGAAAAAGATACTCAAATTCCATAAGTTATGGTCAGAAATCCTACTCCTGAAACCAAAGAGATCCTGAAGTCTTCTTCTTCCTTAAGGTTTGAGAATGAGATCCAGAAAATAAAGGTCCTTGTACCTTTTTTGGAATTGATAAAAAATGAAGAATTTAAAAAATATCTCGCCAAAATGTTACAGCCTGAAGCCTCTCCAAGTGCCACTGATTTAGTAAATCTTCAAGATGAAAAACCAGCAGTGATATTGGGTCCATTGATAGAATATAGAGATGATTCATCCACTCCTTTCTATACATCACTAAATATTCATGATAAAGTGTTGCATAATTGTTTGATGGATTCAAGGGCATCCCACAATCTCATGCCAAAAACTGTTATGGATGAACTTGGGTTAGAAATCACAAAGACTTACCATGACTTATATTCTTTTGACTCTAAGAAAGTGAAGTGTCTTGGAGTCATTAAGGATTTGGTTGTGACTCTATTTCAGCTACCCATGAAAAGCGTAGTCATGGATATCATGGTGGTTGATGTTCCCCCCAAGTTTAGAATGCTCTTGTCAGGGTCTTGGATAAAAAGAATTGGGGGAGCCTTGTAGATGGATATCTCATATGCTACTATTCCCATTTTTGGGGGAGAACATAGAATACTTTACAGGGAAGCTCAATTGGATTACATAATTAGTGATGAAGCAAACTCCACAAATCATCCTGTTTTTTTTTTTATACCGATTTAGGATCTAACATTTTGCAGCTCACTGACGCTCATGAAACTCCTCTTGAAATCAGAAAACAGTCTGTTACGTTTTGTGAGGAGTCTCCTCTAACCACCTATGTTTGGGAGATGTTCTTTGATGGAGTCTCTTCTAAGGAAGGTGTTGGTGTTGGAGTGGTCTTTGTCTCACCAGCTCAAGAGACTATATCTTTTTCATACAAACTAGAATTTGAAACTACTAATAATGTGGCAGAGTATGAAGATCTTGTCTTGGGACTGAGGGCTGCTAAAGACATGGGGATAGAAGAGCTATCAGTATTTGGGGATGTTGAATCAATAGTCCATCAAATTAAAAATATTTATCAAACAAAACACCCTAGGCTTAGATCTTACAGGAATGAAGTGTGGGACTTGGTGGACATTTTTTTCTCAGCTTTTAACATTTCATTTATTCCCAGAGAAGAGAATACCATGGCTGATTCTTTGGCTGTATCAGCAAGAAATTTCAGAATCTCCATACCACCTAAACTCAAGTATGATGTAGAATTCAAGTACAGGCCTTCTATACCGGACAATGTAAAATATTGGAAGGTGTTCAAAGATGATCTAAAACTTAAAAAATTCCTCGAGAATTTTGATGAGTTTTTTGCATTACACATTGATCAGGATCATGATTCTGAAATTAATCCTCATGCTGATGTTTTCCTTAATAAAATTTATAATCATCATATTGTGCAGCTACCTAGCAATCACATTCCAAAAGGACTAGTTCCTTTATTTGGCGAAAATGATGTGGCAGTGAAGGGGAAAGTGTCCACTGATGATGTTGACATAACTGAGTGCAATTTGGGCACAGAAAAGGATCCAAAATATGTCAAGTTTTCAAGCAACCTATCAAGAGAGCAGAGGGTAGAATATATTGAGTTGTTAAAGGAATTTGTTGATGTATTCACTTGGACTTATGAATATATTAGAACTTATGACAATAGCATTATAGAGCACAAGATCCCATTAAAGGAAAATACCAAACCCTTCAGGAAAAAGTTGAGGCAAATCAATCCTATGTTGTTGCCTGTCATGGAGAAAGAGCTAAAAAATATTTTAGATGCAAAAATTATCATTCCTTTGAGGTACTCTGAATGGGTGGCCAATTTGGTCCCAATGAGAAAAAAGAATGGAGAAATCAAACTTTACATTGATTTCCGGAATATGAACAAAAGCTCTAAAAAGGATAATTACCCTTTGCCCAAGATGGAGCACATATTACAGAGGGTGACAGGAGAAACCATGATGTCCATGGTTGATGGTTTTTCTGGCTACAATCAGGTCTCTGTTTTTCTAGAAGATAGAGAGAAGACACCCTTTACCACTCCTTGGGGTACATTCATGTATGCCAAGATGCCCTTTGGTTTGATGAATGCAGGGGTGACCTTTCAGCGAGCTATGGACATAACATTTATTGGAGAGAAGGACAGGTTTGTTGTTATCTATTTATATGACATAACAATGTTCTCTCAATATAATAAAGAACATTGTGATCATTTAAGAAAGTTTTTCTTGAAATGCAGAAAATTTGGTCTCTCTTTGAATCCGAAAAAATCATTGTTTTCCATGAAGGAGGGAAAATTATTTGAGCATATTGTGTTAGTTGAAGGGGTAAGGATTTATTCCAGCAAGGTTGAAGCTATACAAACATTGTCACTTCCTAGATCCAAAAAATAGGTTCAATCTTTTCTGGGAAAAATTAATTTTTTGAGAAGGTTTGTGTCAAATTTTGTTGAGTTGGTCAAGTATATCACAACCATGTTGAGGAAAGGTAATGAAATCAAATGGACTACTAAGTCCCGTAATTATTTTGATCAGATAAAGAAAGCTTTGACTGAAGCCCCGGTCCTTATTAGCCAGTACTACTCCAAGGATTTTCTTATTTTTTCTTTCGCTTCTTTTGATACAGTAGCAGTTGTTTTATTGCAAAAGAACGATGAAGGCTTAGAGCAACCCATTGCCTTTTTCAGCAGGGCATTGAGAGATGCAGAATTAAAATATGACATCATAGATAAGAAAGCCTATGCATTGGTTAAAGCTCTCAAGTCCTTCAGATTTTATGTGTTGCATTCAAGATTCATTTCTTATGTCCCATCATATTCTGTAAAAGAAATTCTTATTCAACCTGATATAGATGGAAAAAGGACCAAGTGGATTGCTAAAATCCTTGAATTTGATTTGGAAATTAAGCCTGCCAAATTGGTTAAAGGCCAGGGTTTAGCCAAGCTGTTGGCTGAATCAAATTGCTCAACATTGGGGGTAAATTTCATCAACTCATGTTCATAAAATCAACAGGCTAAATTGATTGATAAAGGTTCTCAAGTCACCCCTACATTGGCAGATTGCAATTGGTACAAGGACATTATATTTTTTCTACAGAATTTACAACCTCCAAATGGTATGGAAAAGAACAAGGTGAGAGCCTTAAAATTCAAATCAATAAAATATTGCCTTGTTGATCAAGTTTTGTATTGGAAAGACCCATTAGGAGTGCTTTTGAGGTTCCTTAACCCACAAGAAGCCCAAAAGATCATGTTTGATTTTCATGACAGTTTATGTGGGGGGCATCATTATTGGAGAACCACGACATACAAGATTCTCAGGGCTGGGTACTTCTAACCTAGTCTGTTCACCGATGTTTGTGCTAAGATCAGAGCCTGTGTTAAATGTCATAAATTCTTTGGAAAGAAACAACTCAAGCCTTTTCCATTAAAGCCTGTGGCAGCTCCAGGACCCTTTCAACAGTGGGGCCTAGATTTTATTAGGGAAATTAATCCTGCTTCCAGTGGTCAACATAGATGGATCTTGACTACTACAAATTACTTTACTAAGTGGATAGAAGCTATCCCTACCAGAAATGATTCCCACAAAGTGATCATTGGTTTCCTTGAGGACATTATGGCAAGGTTTGGGTGTCCGAACAGAATTTTCACTGATAATCCTATATCTTTCAAGGCTGAACCATTGATTTAGTTATATGAATAGTTTGGAATCACATTGGTTCAATCTACCCCTTACTACACCCAATGGAATGGGTTTGCAGAATCCTCTAACAAAATCCTTATAAAGATCATTAAAAATATGTTAGAGGAGAAAAAAAAGGCATGGGACTCAAAACTCAAGTTTCATTTCTGGGCTGACAGAGTGAAAAAATAGAGGTCCCTGGGCCTTTCTCCTTTCCAGCAGGTGTATGGATTTGAGGCCATTTTTCCTTCTCAAATTGATTTACCTGTGGAAAAATTCTTCCAAGATTACCAAGGGGAGCCAGATCATATGATCAGAAGGATTCAACAGCTAGTTGAAGTGCATCAGACTCGGGAGCAGCTTGTAGATAAAGCATATGATCATAAATTGAAGATCAAGCAAGCATTCGACAAGAAAGTGAACAAAGAGGATTTTCAACTGGGCGATCTGGTGCTCAAGTGGGATGCACCGAAGAAAGATAAAGGCAAGCACGGTAAATTTGAATATTTATGGATCGGTCCCTTCAAAATCTCTGAGGTATTCTCTAATAACACTTTCAAGTTGCAGAATATGGAGAATGAAGAAGTTTTTGGTGGCCCTATCAATGGGCATTTTTGAAAAAGTACTTTGCTTGAGCCTTGAGTGGATTTTCATGCCATTGTAAATATCATCTTTCTTTTATTTTTGTTTCAATAACTGACCCCATAGCCCTAGGATAAGGCACTAAATCTACTCATTCTTGGCAGCCCACAGGGGGCATGCCATCCCCTGTGGAGCCAATGTTATCACACTAATTGCCTTGGGTTTTTTAGTTTGTTTTCATCTTTTCCTAAGCCTTATATTTTAATTTTTTAATTTCACCCCTTTTAAAAAATGTGTTTGTTAGGACCCCCTTGATAAATAAAGTGTTGACTCATGACTTACGTTTTGATCCTCATTCGAATTTGGACTTAGGACCATTTTTGTTCATAACTTAACTATGATCCCCCTCATGATTTGTCACTAGGATCGATTCACTCCATGAATAGATTGATTTGACAGACCATTTTCCTCACTCATGCCCTCGTAGCCCTGCCTTGTTGTCCTTTTCTTACTTGTCCAATAATTTTTTGAAATGGAGCATTGCCCACTCATCAGGAGTTTCTATAGCGCCTTTCTCATTCATCATATTCCACCATGATTTATGATTACAACACTGATGTCATCTTCCTTATTTTCAATGCCAAGATTTGGTTAAAAGATTCCTTCAAGATATCGTATTTATGAGATCTGATAACGGTTTGTGATTTTTGAAAAAATCAAGATTGTTGCGCTGCACAAACTCCTAGTTTTGACCAGTCGACAACAGTGCTACCAAATCCAATGTTGAGGTAGATTCGGAGGTCGGGATGCTCATGACTTATTCCTGAAATCTTGTTGAGGCTTCAAATAGATTTTATTCCACATATATTATGTGTTTCCTCCTCTCCACATAATTTTCAAAGAGAGTTAGCGCTCAGAATATTGGATTATCGGGCTTGCATAGTTGAAGGAGACCTTTCCTCGCACCATTCTATCCTTGTCTCCCCTCCTTTTAAACCTGTAAATTTCACTAACTGCATGTCTAATTCTGATACATCCGCCCACCATAGCTACTATGCTCAAAGCATCCAAGCAGTTCTATCCTCTGCATATGTAGTGCGCTACCTACAGGCGTTGCTTAACCACATTGTTTCTCCCCTGCCTCATCTGACACTTAAGTTGGGTGTTTTCTACCCAGTTTCAAAGGACAATTACAGGGTATCCTCTCATTTTATAAGTGTTCACACCTACCCAAATCCAAGGGAGATATTTCCATAGCCAGTTTTAGCTTACTAGCAATCGGTCTGGTTTAAGGGAAGTTTTTGTAAAAGTGCAGCCTTGTCCATTTGAACATTGACTTTAGGTCCTCCTAGTTATTACCATTGCATAGCCATAAGAAGATCTCATCCTAAACTATGGAGACTCCTCAGATGAAGAATTCACACAAGGGGGTTAAGGTAGTTAGAACTGAACCTGTGGATATGCATCTTTTTGAGACAGAGCCCATGGAAAGAGAAGTTTTTCAAAGAGTGGGATGCCTCTCTTTCTGCGAAAATATGCAAAGAGGTCATCTTGAGGTGACAAGGAAGTTTTCCTTACATTTTGATGGTCGGAAGACCAAGGTAGGGGATTTAAATTTTAGGTGACTGAGGCCACTATTTAATCTACAACAAGAATCTCTATCATAGGTGAGAAATGGTTTAAATCCATGGCTTTGAATGCAGCCTATGCCAAAGATTTCCTTAAGCCTGAACATCAAGATGGTGATTTGTCTAAAGGTGTGCCAAGGAATCAGCTGATTGAGCAGTTTGACAAGATATTGAGGATCAGTCAGATATAATTTACATGTGAAGGGAGGTTCAACACATTATACCAGTACCATATAAGGCTTCTGCTGCATTTTACTGGTAAAATTGAAATGAATATTCACTACTATTTGCTAAGGAGCATAGGCAAGATGTCAGACAGGATTCAATCCAAGTCTAAGGATGTGGATATTAACATCTTTCACTCTGGATTGATTAGAATGTTAGTCCTGAAGAACTGGGTAAGAAAGATATCTCATGGGAACATTTTGTTATTTCTTCTCACTTCAAGTTGGATATAGCAGCCACTCCTCAGTCGCAAAAAGCAAGCCCTTTATCATCCACCGTTGTTGCTAAAGAAGGTACCATCAAGAAGAGAAAGGGCATAGTTATTGGTCAATATTTAGAGGTCATAGAACCTAAGGAGGAAGCTTGTCATTCCCCACAGAGATATTTTTCACCCCCTCCTCCACCAGAGTTAGAAGAAGTTCCTTCTACTACTAAAACTACAACAAAGAAAGGGAAGAAGCTACACTTATCCTCATCTCCTCCAGCAACCAGTACCAAGGTCGGGAAACCTTTCATAAGATCATCAGATCCTAAAGAGGTTGTTGAAGAACAATCCCTACCAAAAGCCTCTATCCTACAAAAGAAGAAAGGAAAATGCATTGTAAAGCCTGTGGAGAAGAAAGAAGAAACCCTTGTGCAAAAGAAGAAAGATAAAGGCAAAGGTATCAAGAAGCCTGATGAGATAGACAAGGCAATTCCTATGCAGCAAGAAGAGGAGACCATGAAAAATCCCATTGAGACTGTTCATGTCACTACTCCACCTGACATCCAGACATTCAAAATATTAATCAGACAACTTAGGGATTCTAGGAAGGAGGTGGCTCAGTTGAAAGTAGAAGCCATGTCTGAAAGGGTTAAGATGAAAGAACTCATGGATGGATACAACCACACTCTTGACCTGGCAAGTTTTTCATCAAGAAAGGCCCAACCTCTCCATAGGAAGCTCAAAAACCTTTACAGGCAGAACAGAGCCTTTCGGTCTCATAATAGGAAGCTCAAAGCAGAGTTGCAACATTTTTAAGATGAAGTGGCTCAAAGGAACTTGCAGGTATTGGTTGAAGTTGTTATTGAAAAGGAGACACCAACAACCAAGGAGAGCATAGCTCCATTAAAGAAGCATGTCACTGCTAAAAGGAAGAATCTTGTTGTGCCAAATGAGGATCCTCCTTCTCCAATAAAGAGTGTCTGGTTAATGAAGTATCTAGTGAAAGGTGAGCTCCATTTTTGAAGATGGTCCCTTTTTTGAGGATAAGTTGTTTTTGAAGCACTACCTCGGACACCTATACAGGATTCTAAGTGCTTACTGTTCATAGTTTTGGGATTTTTATGAATAATTAACTCCTTTGGCAGTAATAGTGCAAACATTTTGTAGCACTATGGCTCTACGAAATAGTCTATTTTTTATGCTCCACCGGTTTACTACCTACAATGTTGTTGAATCGCCTAAAGCTAATGGTGCTACTACTACTCAAGGTTTCTACTCATTCTGCACATGTCCAAGTGAAGGTGCTATGTATTTTGATGGCGCTACCTAAAGTTTGACAGAACACACAGGCGGGCACTACCTAAATTCGCTACCGAATTTCTGGCAGAGACGCACCACAATGGCGCTACCAAAATTCGCTACCTAAAATGTCGCAGAGACTGAAGTTTGCATAGAGGATAGGAAGGTTTGGTGCTACCTTTTCTACTTGTCTAGATTTGAATTTGCACTACAGAATCTCATGAAATTTGGTGAAGGCACTACAAAATGCGCTACTCAGAGTGCTACCCAAAGATGCTACCAACAGATACCACGAATCCAGGAGGGTCGAGCTAAAAAAAAATTGGATAGATGATGATGGAGAGTATTGCAGAAACAACAACTGGCAGCATGATGACAACCACATGCCCCTGAATGACACATGGAAAATAAGGAGTTACGCACCAAAGGGGGATCAAGTTAGTTCTAAGATTGGTTGGATTAGTCACCAACACTTTCCCATTTTATAGCATAGTTTGTTAGTCAAGTTGTTAGATGGAATACATTCTTAGATATTTTCATGGGAAGGAGGCTAGCTCGCACCTCCAGTTGTTGCGTCCCTTTTTGTTATAAATAGATAGATGAAATTCTTTAGTAGGTTCGAATGGTGGAGCAAGGTTGCCTTATACTGTAATATTTTGATGAAGTTATTGTAAACTGGTGATGTACTTGATTTGAGACATTTTGGTTAATAGAAATCATCTTCTCTTTCCATCTTATTTGCTTCTGATGCTAAAGTGTTCATGCTTTGAATGATTCACATGAATGGTTGTGGTGATATTATGATGTATTTTTTATTATTATATTATCATGATGTTTCTTTAGTGTCCTTAAGTTTTGAACTCAAGAAGATCTTGTGTTAAGAGCCTTTCTTCCTTAGGTTGTTTGCAGACCTTATGTTTACAAAAAACCCTACATTCCTCTCACTGAAGTCTTCCCTCTATTCATACTTACTCCCACTTATTGATTGAATTTAGCCAAGACCTTGATTTCTCGTGCATGATAGCCCTGATTTATGATTTGGAACATTATCATCTTCAGTCTTATCCATTTGACCCCTCAAAACTCTTTTACATTCACATATAACCTGATGGGTACTAGACTTGCCTTCCATGCAATCTGAAGGTGATTCCTAGTGCTAATAGGTGGATTGTTGGAAACCCGATCGATTAGGGTCATGGTATTTTTTACTATTCACTTGAGAAGGAATATCAAAAGTCACAAGTGAATAGGAACACTCATCGAGAGTCCAAGAGACATCTTGGAAGATGAATCCAATAGTCATAACTGATGTATTTATACATGTATCATATTAATAAAATGTATTCCATGCTAATCTCCATTTGTGTGAATTATAACAATGTGGAATTCCATACTATGCAGAGGAGTTGGAAGGGAGAATTATTAACTCTTCTCTTTCTATTTAATTATATTTCTTAAGAATGAGAAGGTTGTTATATTTAGACATGTGAATGCAAGAGAATAAAATAGCTAGAATGAATATGCATTAGTAATCATATCAACAAAATATCATGTGGCAAAGTGCATATAGATATGCATGAACATATAGGATGTTGCATATGGATTAAGATTATTATGTTGTTATATATGCTAGGAGTAGTTCAAAGTGATTAATTGAGATTAATGATAATTATATATGGGTGAAGCATGGTTGAAGATGTTGATGATATGGTTACATATAATAGTTAACCTTCTAAAGAAAGGATAAGGTCAAGAAAATGTTATGTGAGCCTCCATAGGACACTAACTAATCAGGTAACATCAAAGACGAGGATGGTAGTGATGAAGATATGAAGTTTAGTTATGCTATATCGCATATGTGCTCAAGCAATTAGGTAAGAATTCCTTCGGTCATGAATGTATATCATAAGTTAATAAGTATATTTTTGGTAATGATACCCAGGTGGGGTATGGTAGAGGAAAGAAATCTCGTGCATATAATATTGTTCTAAAATAAATTATGCATTCACATGAAAATAATGTTATGTATTGTTGTGCTAGTTATTAACTAATAACCAAGGAAATTTAGGACTTAAGATCATGTTGTGAGAATTGTTTCCATATAAGAAGGTCATGTGTGTGTATATAGTGATGTTGGATATAGATAGTACTACACAAGTGTCCAATAAATGACTGTAGAGAAAATAAAGGTAATGTATATAGTTGGTGAATAGAGTAGGCCAAAAATAACTTGCATCCATGTTTTTTTGGGCAGTGACCATCCATGAAAGGTAACCACTGCAATCACTGCTATGGAAAGGATTTGGGACTTTCTCTACCTCTACATGGTTGAGACAACAATGTAATATGGTATCAACTCCCTAATAATAGAGATCATATTCAATAAGGAGATAATGAGGGGCTTGATCGAAAATACATCGCCGATCATCATGGGTCAAGTGGGGAACAAACATCTAGGTTCATAGATAAGTGAGTATGTCATCATACAAAGGATAATCAATGGTTATGGTGAAAAAATGTTCATTTGAAAGGTCATCATTCAAGGGTGGGTCGGGTGCACCAGTTGGGAGATCGAGAATGAAATCAATAAGGGATAAGGACTTCCTACTCTTTGGGGTCATGAAATCTAAGTCAAACTATTGAAGGATAACGATCCAATGGGAATACTTCCCATTTATCACCCACAATTTCAATAGGAAGTAAAAAGGGTTAGAATTGGAAACCACCTTGGTTTTTCACATCAAGATGTAATGACACAACTTTTGGATGAAAAAAACAATGACCAATGCACATTTCTCCTCAAGAGAATGGGACAAACAGAGTCCATATAAGTTATTTCTCATGTAATAAATGACATTCTCACATCCATCAATTCTATCCTGAACTAACACACCAAAAACCACAAAGGGTGAAGAAAAAATTTAAAGGATGAAATCCTTTTCAAATTCAAGGGGACTAATCAAAGGTGCCAAAGAAAAGGTTCGCTTGAGTGCATCGAAGGATTTCTAATAATGATCATCCTAAACAAAGGGGATATCAGACCATGATAACCATAAAAACCCATGTGAGGTGGTGTCATACCGAGGAAGAAACCCACACAAGAAATTGGATTTCTCTTGTAGGCTCTGCAACTGGCATAGATTGCAAGAGGGAGGTAGTTTAGAAATGGCCTAAATATTTAGGGGTTTAACAATGATTCCATATTTGGAAATAATGAATCCCAAAAGTTGATCAATAGTCATATATAAGACACATTTGAGGGGGTTAAAACATATTTTATACTTATGGCACCGACCAAGAGATTATATCATTAAGACAAGCCACCATAAGGTGTATCGGGTCATAAAAATAATATAACATGGAACATCACAAAGTGGCTCCAACATTTTTCAATCCAAATGGAATAAATTTGTATGCAAAAGTACCCCATGGAGTGGTGAAGGTTGTTTTGTATTGGTCTTGTGGATAAATATAGAACTATTTCTAGCATGAGAATCCATCCATGAATGATAAGACCTCATGGCTCGCACATTCATTGATAATCTGGTCAATGAATGATGTTAGGTAATTTTCCTTGGGACAGGCCTTGTTTAGATAATGGAAATTAGTACAGACATATATACTACCTTGTCTCTTCATATCAGGGACCAAGTTAGAGACCCATGAAGTATATTCTACAGGGAAGATAAATATCTCCTTTTTCAATTTATTAATTTCATTATTAATGGCAGGGGCCCATCTAGGGTGAATAGGCCTTTTATTTTTATGGACAAGAATGACATCTAGCCATGTATCAATGTGGTGTTCAACAATGAAAATATCAAGTCCAAGCATCTCTAAATAGGAACAAGTGAAAACATTACAAAAATCTTGGAAAAGAGATTTATAAGCAATAACCACTTCAAGAGAAAAAAAAATCCCCAAGAAGGATGTTTTCCTCAACACCGTGTGTAACATAGATACTCACCTTAATGGTAGGTCATATGTTGGCCATATTCCCCTCGTCAAATGCATCAGGGGAAGGTACAAGATTTTTGAACCAATTGACTAGACTGTGAGGGATGAATTCTTTTGATTGAACTGCATACTAGTAGGAGGGATGTGGTTGTTGCAGTAAGAAGTAGGAATCCTCGATGCATATAATCCCATGGGTAATTTGACATGGTAAGGGACTCCATGATGTCTTCATTTGAATGAAATATTGGGATCTAAGAACCTACACTACCATATGAGGTGGTGGAATATGGGTTAGTAAAACCAATATCAACACCATGGGAATGAGAAGTATGGTTCACATACGCGACATCTACTAAGGTAGACTGAATACTAATGGATGAAGGATCCAATTGGATTGAGGCCAAATGTACATGGGTGTTCAAGGGATGCTCTTATGTAGGCCAGTCGAGAATGTAACATTCTCTGATATTGTCAATCCTATGGAAGTGGATATGTAGAGAATTTGGATGGAGTTCTCATCATTTTTCACTTTAGAAGGTCCAATTTCAATGACGGGTTTACTATTTTTCTGTAAAATCCTTTCTTCCCCGAGGGAAATTTCCTCTACTATGGGGATCTGGTGATTTGGAGAAGCATAATCCAACTGATAAATAATTTCAAGGGCATCAGAGAATTAGGGTAGTTTAGGATAGTGATGAGAATAATGACCATATGTATCACAAAAATCTTATAGGAATTTCATGTGCAAGGACTTAATACATTTAGAGGATGATTCAAGAAGCGTAGCTTGCATAATCAGTGAGGAAGGAGTAGGTTACAAATCATTTGTGTTAAGAATCTATTTGATTTTAGGGAGTCGAGGACAATTATTGGTAGAATGGTCAGGGATATCACATAAAGTGCATGGAGGTGTGGCTCTAGGTTTTGGGTGGCCATGGCTTGTCCAGGGT
>ML792262.1:23396-35036 GCA_009831015.1 Picea engelmannii | reverse complement strand
AAACAAAATGAGTCCAATATTGAAGTAAATATGCATGTCAATTTCGATCAAAAGGAAAAGATAAATTGGAAGGAGTTTTTCAAGCTATTGCAAAGGAGGAGTTGGATAATACTATAGAAGGAGAGTTGGTTTCTTTAGAGTTATAACCTTTTGTTATTGAAGATCCTTTTGTTGGAGAAGAGCCTAAGCCTTCTACTATAGATGGGTTGAAAACATTTGTTGCGAAGAGACAAAGTCAACATCTATTGTTAGTTATGTTCTCACGATAATACAAGTAGAACTAAAATATTTGATGATCCTGGTGTACACCAATGGCCACCCACCTATTCCACTAGCTCAAAATATAGTTTCCATGTTGGCAATTTTTCTACGATTTTTTCGGGTCTTGAACTTTTGGGGCCTCAATGTGTTTTTTGGCCTAAAAGAACCTAGTATATAGTTGAAGGAATTTAATCGGCCATTCGAAATGTGTAATCCTTGGATAAACCTTTTTGAAAGGCTACCAAGCGCCCTAAATGGAGATCGTTTGCAAAAGTAACGCCCCCTGGAAGTTGACATATCAACTAACCACATTAGGTCCCATAAACCTTTTGGCGTTTCATCTTATGGGGTTAAGGTTTTTTATGTTTAGGGATTTCTTATTGATGATTTATGTTAAAATTTCTTTTCTACCTCATTGTAATCATATTCTTGCAAATATGTGTATCCTTCACATCTCTTCTGAGAGATAAGCTACCACCATTCTAGCGAGTTAATTTCAATATGCACTTTTACAGTTCCTGCATATTTCGTTTATTAATAGAAATTGAGTATTAATGTACCTCTATGTTTTTGTCATATTTATATGTTTTATATCATTCCCTCATAAATTGGGATCAATGGTATCATAGCGGTCTTCTCTTGATCAATTTCTCTGTGCGTGTCTCTAATGAGGTCAAGGTATAAGGATTTGGGACTCGAACTACTTGAGCCTATGAAAGATCATCCTCTCTGATCCCAACAACCTCCCATGGCAGAAGAAAAGAGAGATGAGAGAATATGAGATCCTATTAAATTGTTGCTTGAAGAATCCATCAAGCGACATAGGGATGAGATGATGGATTTTTTTTCCCAAATCCTTCAATTGTTGTTGAAAACAAGAGATGCATCTTTGTCAAGTGGCAACTTTGGAGACGCCACCCCTTTCAAGGTACAAGTTAATTTTGATATTTCCATATTTGAAGGTCAAATAGATGTGGATTATTTGGAAAAATGGTTAAATCTACTAGAAGGTTATTTCTCTATCCACAATTTCTTCAATAGAGAAAATATCACCTTTGCGATCCTTAAGGTTGTCCCCCATGTCAAAAATTGGTGGGAGACGTACAATGAGCAAAATTCCACAGAGGATACTGGAATGTTTGAGGCCAAACCCACTTGGGACTCTTTTATGGATGTCATTAAGGAATAATATTACCTTGTTGGAAACTATGATGACTAGTACACAAGATGGACCACATTGCATCAGGAAAGGGACCAAATAGTGTCAAAGTTCATGAAGACATTCCATATCTTGCGCACCAAGCTGGGTATCAAAGATTCCGAGTGAAATCTAGTTTTAAAATACCGTGGAGGTATATATAGGTACATCCAAACATAAATACAGTTTTTGGAAATATCATCATTGGGAGTACATTATCGATACATTGTCTAAATCGAGCAAAATTTTAAGCAGAGGAATAAGCAGGAGTTTGGATCTGCGAATGCGTCATAGCAGAAGTAGAGTAAAGGAATCCCTAGCCTATAGAACAAAGGACAAAGTAATTATAGAAAACCTTAGGACAAATATCCTAAGACACAAGCAAAAAAGGGTAATGGGAAGATGAAGAAAGACACTGGGAAGTGGTGTGAGTTCCACAAAATCCCCTTGCACAACACTAATGAATGTTTGTCAAAGCAGTCATTTGTGGTCGAGTTGAAAGCCTCATATTCATATCCATGATCCAACTCTAATTCAGATCTAGACAAGGGGAAGAATATTATTGATGTAGAACTAAATGCCATAGTCGCCACCACCAAGGTCCAACCAAATGAACCATAAGAGTTGAAGGAGGGTGAAAACCTTTTCACTCACATATGTGGGTGAAGGGTGTTTCACTGCATTTCATTGTTGATAGCGAAAGCCAAAAGAACCTAATATCTGCATAGGTATTCAATAATTTGCAATTTTCGACAACACCACATCCACAACCATATAACATTGGGTGTCTCAACCAAGGTTTAAATATTTGCATCAACCAACAGTGTCTCCTACAATGTGGCATCAAGCCCTTCAAGGATGAGGTATTGTGTGATGTTGCCCCACTTGAAATTTTTAATGTTCTTTTAGGCTAGCCATATATGTGGAAACGTCATACTATATATGAATCTAGACCTCATAGTGTCATTTTTAATTTGGGAAAACAACTATACAGGATACCATAGGTAGCTCCACCTACTACAATTTCTTTGATCTTAGCTAAGCAGTGTAGGAAGGTCATCTCCCAGACTAGGAAATTTGTCCTCTTCAAGATTCTCTCTCAAGATGAACAAAAGGTCATGACCACATACATAGCCTCCACACATGGACTTTCTACGCAACAAATAAAGTGGACAAAGTCGTGGAAGAATATTGAGACATATTCACCTTACCTATTGGGGTGCATATGCACTCTCAGGTAAAGAATTCAATCGATATGACCCCTAGCATGCCTTTAGCTAATGGGATGGTATATTGACACTCTCTCTTGGTAAATGAGGAAATCAAGTGCCAGATTCAAGAACTGCTAAAAAAATGGCACATTTGACCAAGCTCCTCAGCCTACAGAAGCCCAATCATGCTTGTGCATAAGAAAGACAAGATATGGAAACTCTGTATTGATTACAGAGCTCTAAAAACAATTATAGTCAGGAATTAGTACCCAATCCCCTGAATTGATGACCTTCTTGACCAACTAAAGGGAGCCAAGTACTTTAGTAAGATTGATCTGAAGTCTGGAAACCACTAGGTCCTAATAGAATCGATTGATGTATGGAAGACTGCTTTTGATTATAAAGAATGTATTTTCGAGTGGTTGGTCATGCTCTTTGGCTTGGCGAATTCCCCAATAACTTTCACGAGGTTGATGGATGACATATTTCATCTCTTCACCAATTCGTTTATGGTTTTATATTTAGATGACATACTCATCTTCAACAAGAGTTGGGAAGAACATTTGCAGCACATTGAACATGTCCTACATACCCTACAACAACACACGCTATATGCTAACTTAGAGAAATTATACTTTGGCATGAATAGGGTCCAATGCCTTGGAAAGATTGTAGATGATAATGGTACATGTAGATCCAACCAAGTTCCAAGTTATTCATGACTGTCTAGCCCCTACAAAACTAACCAATATTTGGATCATTTTTGGCATTGCCAACTTCTATCGAAGATTCATGTTGGGGTTCCATCATATTGCATGGCCCCTAAACCAGGTGACCAAGGGTGGTTACAAAGCCCAATTTGTGTGGTCCAGGTCACAACAAAAATCATTTGATGATATAAACGATCATCTATTCTCATCCTCGATGCTCACCTTACCCAATCTGCAACAACCTTTTGAGATTTAGATAGATTCTTCAGACTACATTGTTGATGCAGTTCTCACTTAGCACGATCATCCGATAGCATGTCATAGTGAGACACTCTCAGTTGTCATCCATAAGTACCCCACCTATGGAAAATAGATGTATTCGATTATACAATCTTACCACCAATGGAAGCATTACATTCAAGGGAAGGATACAATCATCCATATGGAGCACAAGCCTTTGCAGTTCATGCAGACACAAGGTAAATTATAGAATGACCACCATCAAAAGTAGTTCACATACTTGCAGTATTTTCACTACAACATTAAATATAAGAAAGGGAGCACCAATTGAGTCGTTGACTGCCTTGGTCAACTTCCAGTTGCAACACTAACCGCGGTTCTTGACTCTTGTGAGCATGAGACCTATGGGTGGCCCCAACTCTATGACAGTGATTCTCACTTCGCTGCAACCTACCAGATTTGGGAACATGCATGGTCGTTGCTGAGTTTCATATTTAGGGTGGAATGTTATGCCATATGGGTCATCCATCTATTCCTTCAAGTAATCATGCAAATCTGATTTTGGAATCCCAATAAAGTCAGGTGCAAGAACACTCTAGTGGGGAGAAGATTGTGGAAATACTATAGAAGCAATTCTATTGGTCAAAGCTTCGATGATATGTCAGTAAGTATATCAGATCCTGGACTACCAACTCGATTGCCAAGCCAGCCATTAAAAAACAAGGACTGTACACGCCTCTACCTACTCCCAACAAGCCTTGGGAATCCATCTCGATGGACTACATGTCAGGTATCCCCTCAACCAAGCATGGAAATGACTGTGTATTCATGGTTTTTGATCAATTTTCTATGATGTCCATTTTGACATCTTGCAAGAAGAGTATCGCAACTGAGGCCATTGCAAAGCTCTTCTTCGAGTGACTGTGGGTACACTTTGGACTGACATAGACCATCATATCATATTGGTACAATAGGTTCTTGAGTACATTATGGTCAATCCTCTGGTCACTATTGGACACCAAGCTCACCAAATCCACTCCCTTCCACTGCCAAATTGATGAACACTAGACAGAGGTCGAAAATAGGATGATAATGCATATCTTGTGCATGTAAAACTTGAAGAATCCACACACATGGGATGTGATCCTTCATTATGTTCAAAATGTCTACAACAGAGCCCTCCATAGCATCATCAACCACATCTATTTTCAGGTGAGCATCAGATGTCAACCATTGGGCCCCATTGATGTAGAATTTCCCCTTGCATCCACACAAGCATAATCTTCCCATGTTCAATATGAAGCCAACAAAGCCACCAAATTCATTGAATGGATTCATCACATATTCCAATAGGTCCATGATATTTTATAGAAATCCAATGCTAATTACAAGCAACACCATGATTAACATTGAGTTCCACACAAGTTTCAGGTGGGAGACAAGTTTTGGTTACATTTGCAGAAGGAATTCCTTGCAAGATCCCATCAAAAGCTGTGTCCACTTCTCTATGGCCCTTACACCATCACCAAGGTTGTGGGAGACAATAATTTTTAGTTAAGTATTCCCCCCTTCCTTCTCTTAAACCCAATATTCAATGTGGACCTCCTTCAACCATATTTTCCACCACTACGAGTCTACACATAGGAAGTGGTAGAGCAGCTAACATCTACAGAGATCAACCTTGACTACATGAAAAATGAAACCATTGATTGAATCATGGACACGCATGATAAGGGAACCCACCAATAGAAAATCTATTGGGTTTTCAAAGAAGGGCAACTACTGCACAAAGGCAAGTGACTTACCAAGCATCAATTTCGACAAAAGTTTCCCCATTTGATGGGGGGAACTCAACCAAATGGATACCATTTCTTCCAAAAGGGGAAGGATTGATCCAAGTGGAAATCGATGGCCACCTACCTATTCCCCTAGCTTAAAATACAGTTTCCATCTTAGCAGTTTTTCTATGGCTTTTTTGGGTCATGAACTTCCAAGGCCATTTTGAGGCCCTAAACGATGTTTTTTTGGCATGTAAGTGCCTAATAGATAGTCAAAGGCATGTACTGGTCCATTTGAAATGTGTTCCCCTCAGTTATATCGTTCCTAAAGGACACCAAGTGCCCCAAAAAGAGATTGTATGAAAAAACAATGCCCCCATAAAGTTGATGTATCAACTAACTACATCGGGGCCCACAAACCTTTTGGTGTTTCATCTTCTGGGGTTAAGGTTTTGGATTTTTAGGTTTTTCTCATTGATGATTTATGCTAAAAGGCATTTTCTACCTCATTGTGATCATCTTATTACAAATGTGAATAGTCATCACATCTCTTCTCAAATATAAGCTACAACCATTCTAGCGAGTTCATTTCACTCTTCATTTTTAGAGTTCTTGCATATTTCATTCAATGATAGAAATTGAGTATTATTTTACCTCTATGTTTCTGTCATATTTTTATGTTTTATCTCATCCCCTCAAATCCAAATCAGTGGAGGATTATTGTTAAGTTGTTAGGTTCAAGAGTCATATAATTTTGGTGAACATAAATGAGTAGTTAGATGTATGAAAGAGCAATGGGACTTTTTCTATAGTCAAACAAAGGACAAATGGCTAGGGCTTTGGGAAAAAATAAAGGAGGAAAATAGGAATTAAAGTAAAAATCCAAATTATCGGGGTAGATGTTACAAATAAATGAGTTATCCTTCCAAGCCATTTTATATAGGTCACCATCACATGTTTATGCTATCAACTTGCATGAGAAGTGAGTTAAAATTCAGATCTAATGAATAGCTTCAAGTAAGCCCTGTGATATGAAGAAAACAACTAACTATTCTTTTTTATATTTTTTTATTAGTGATGAAGACACAAAATTTGTTATGTGAACTTTTCCAACATTCTGTTTTTTAGTCAATGGGAAACAAAGTGGAAACCAAACCCCTTTGTTTGGGATATCCACCTAATATCCTTTTCATTGTTCATAATGAACCACACAGAGTGGAAGAGAGACCATAGAAAATTTAGGATGATGGAGAATGGTGATAGTCAAAAGGTTAGAGTATATTACAGATTCTAGTATGGGTAATCAAGGAGCATAATAGGTTCATATCAAACGATAAAATTATTGTCAAAATGAGACATTAACAAATAATTTTGATTAATAAGTGTGAGGAGGTTAAGTGAGAATTTTCAAAAGAGGCACTACTCAACTACCAGCAGAAATGGAAAGCCTTGCATCTTACACTTATGATTAGAGAACTTGGTGGGATCCTCTATATGGGTGTAATAAGGGCCTTTGTGTCCATTAAAATTAGTAATAGGATAGGTATGAAAGCCAATTGATGCAATGTGGACTAAGACTATCATTAAATTAGTCTCAGTAAGTAGTGAGCATTGAATAAATGTAATCTGGCCTAATTATAAAAGGCCCACTAGGTAGTTAGAAATTGGTTATGGTTAGGGCTCACTAGGTAGTTATAAATAAGGATGCAATCCACCTAGTGTCTTCATGTATATGAATATTATTGTATTGGATCTTATCTCTTTGGGATATTTCCCCTTTAAAGAGGCAAGTGAACATGAATTGATCCTTACATAAAATGATCATTTAATGGTGTTACCCTACCTTTAGGGTTTTCATATTAAATAGTGTAACAAGTATTTCTAATATATTGTTTTTTTTATTAAATCTTAAGGTATAAGGATCATAAAAAGTGGTATGAAAGAATTATTTGGGAAAAAATAACAAAATTTTCTCATTTTTTTTTTGTAGATTTGGAGTTGAAATACTCCGATCAATTTTTGAATCTTTTAAAGAAGAATTTATAAAAACCAATTGGAAATCTAAATTTTTTTGGAAAATATAAGTGATTTGAAAAAAAAAACATCAAATCATAAGATAAATAAAGACAATGCCTCACTTTTCAAAATTATTGTTTGTGTTTTTTCTGTTATGACTAGGACACTCGGCTCTATTTATGAGTGTTTTTTTCTAGAATTTCCAAAAACCAACTATAGATGTGTCTTCTTTTTAGAAAAATACAGGATTTCAAAAAACAAATTGCTTGAGTAAGAGGTCATACAAAGGAGATATTATAGTTGAAAATTGACTCTTTTTAGGGATTTTCGATGATGGTTGCACTATTGCAAAGTAGATATCTTTTGACAAAATTCCCAAATTGTAGCCACACCAACACCATTTGATAGAGGACTTATGACGCTTTTATATGGTATATGATATGATATACTTATGAGAAATATTCAACATGCTACTACCCTTACATATCACCACCCCTAAACCCTAGCCACCAAAGGAACTCCGTTGAATAGAAGCTCCTTTGGTTTTTGACCTATCTCTCCTACTTATATTTGAATATCGCATTTAACATGGATATAGTAGCCCCCATAATTAAGGCATATCTAGGTTTATATGACACTTATGTGGAAGAATCCTATCCTATATTTTTTCTTGAATTTTCTGTGGAGTTCAAAGAGCATCACAAGAAGTGGTTATTGGAAGTTGGAGAAATTTATAAGGAACACCCACATTATGCAAACCTTGAAGTAATATGTAAACAACTAGTGCTCACAGATAATCACGTACAAAATCTACAAGACGTGTGTGAAGCAATCCAAAGTTGGAACTTTGGAGATATGTTGAAGAGGAGTATAAAAGAGACATATATGGATGGTTTGATTTAGAGAAAGCTTGTGAGGAAACGTATATGGAAAATTGTCATTTATGGGAATAAAACTACTTTTGGCTTCTATTTGATGCACATATCCCTACATATGAAGATAATATAATTGAGGAAAGGCATGCAAAGGTGGTTCCTACCAGTATCTAGAATAATTCTTCTATAGTGGTTGTGTTCCTTCTAGAACCACCATTTTACAGTTGTGTGGAAGATATTTTTTCTATGGAGGGTCCTATATATTTGGATTCAAATGACCATGGTGATACTTTTGAGCATCACACTTAGTCATTCATGTGTCTCAAATTGGGAGTCAATGTGATCACTGGTACATGGGACCTTGGATTATGGAAAGGCTTCTTGGACTATTGAAAAATCAACATTCTTATTGTTATGCATATAGCCTCAGTGATCTACATGAAGGAATTATGGGTTTAAAGTCCCCTAAGGACTCATGATATTAAGAGTAGATAGTCATAAGGTTTCACAAGGAAATGAAACTTATTCATTCAAAGAGAGATGAAAGGCCCATATTCTAGAACACTTTTTTTCCATTATGCACTTATTCCCCGCCCCTCTTTTACCTATATTATTCCATGAATATATGAAAAAACATTGCAATGTCAAGATTGAAGACCATGATATAAGTTTTAGTATTTTTATTTTATTTTATATTGTTTGTGTTAATCTAAGGTTAGATTGACATATTTCTTGAGTTTACCAGTTCTTTGAGAGATTTAGGATACTAATACTAGGTATAGGAGTGTTGTTACAAAACCCTATAGGTGTTGTAGAACAGGGTAGGTATTTCTAGGAGTTATAGCAATTGATCAAATGATTGCTCCAAAAACAAGTATAGTAAATGTAGAAGATAGAACCATTATTGCAAATTCTATAATAGATCCTCTAGAACATATATCCACATATTTTGGCATGAAATTGAGAATGATGTGAACATGTGGCAGCATATGTAGTTAAGAAAGGAATCTAAGGACACCTAGATCACAGTATATTGGTCATAAAGATTTTGATTATTTTGATTATGGAAACTATTAAATATGGTAAGGGTGGTGCCAATTTATGATTTGGCCTAATTAGGAATTATTGTTAAGTCGTTAGAACATTCAATCCTTGGGTTATGTATATTATGACCTTTCCTACCTATTCTCTTACTTATAAAGAATCCCCTAGAAGTATAATCTAGGGGAATATGAAATGTATGTGAAGTGAAACATTATTGTGAACAAAATAGTTCAAAGTCTATCTCTAATGGCATGCTTCAAGTTATGAAGTAATAAGGAAGAAGTGGTGAGGTTGTTATATTTCCATCTTGTTTGTTTAGTCAATAAATTAATATTTATGTTTGGATAAATTATAAGTCTTTCCTTTAGATAGATAAAGAGGGATTAACACCCCTACCTTGTTGATATTGGGCCCACTTGAGCAGAGCAATGGCGTATTGATACTCTATTTGTTGTGTAGATAAAATATGTGTGTTTACTACAACAAGTAGTAGCAGGGTTAGATTTCATTTTTTTACAAGTAAATTTAGATTTGATAAGTCTATTTTATATTAAGTGTGATATTTCAATTCTTCAAGTGTGTTGTTTTCCAAGTGTGTTTCAATTCCAACACGTGTGTTTCTTTTTCAATAGAGTCATATTGATAAACCAATGTACAAGGCTTGTTGCCTACACAAACAATGCATGATGCATCGCAGACATAATGAGACTTGGAGGAAAAATTAAATGTATGAATTGTTGATCCTACCCTCTATAGGGCCTTATTAAAGGGTTGATTAAATAACCTATCAATAGAATCAACATATCTCCCAACAATATACACTCACAATGTACATTCGACACAACGATGCACCTATGGTGCTCTTTGATTATTTCCTTAGGCCTAATTCCCAACATTAATCTCATTAAGGTGTTTGATTAATGGTAACATGTTCAATTCACACCATGTGTAGTGATTTAATCTAATGTAATGATTAAACAAGTGCATATTGGGGTAAATATGGATATTTTTGGTATAAAATACATTAGTAGATTCTAAAAGTGTTACAATTTGAAATGAATTAAGCACCCACCATAGTTGTTAAGGTCAATAATGATCAATGGAGGTCAATAGTTATGGTCCACATGATCAACATAGGAAAAGGGTTAACAAGTTAATGGGTCTCTTGGATAAGGAGTTTGTGGGTGATGGGATTATCAAGCTATAGGGTTGATGTATCAATAATGGATAAGTGGGCGAAACATTATAGGACAAGAAAGGTTGCATGAAGGGTCACAAGTGCTAATGGTCAAAGAGTACCAAGGGATTAGTGTGTTTGGGGTCATAGTGGGTCTATGGGGTCTTCACTCCATGAAATTGCATCATAGCATGCGCATTCATGGGATATTAAAGAATACTCCTAATTTCACTAAATATTAATAAATACCTCTAAAATTCCTTTTGTTGAACCCTCCCAATACATCTTTCCAATTAAAAAAAAACAACTATTTTTACTAGATATCCCCTATTTTTACTAAATACCCTTTTTTATACCCCCCACCCCATACCTCACATCCCCCCACCCTCTCCCCCCACAATACCTACAATATATTGAGTTTATTTTCCATAATTTAAAAACCCCCTTTATGAATGAACGCGATAAGATATTTGTCAACAAGGTGAGGCCCCTATGATTGAGTTAGGAGGTTATAGTGGATTACGTTGGTCTAAATCTAATTTGGGGGTAGGGAGGGTTATAATCGATTAGGTGGTTAATGGGTGAGTACATGGGTCAGGTGTAGGTGGTCAATATGTATGGAAGCTTATCAGTGAGAAGGATAGGCGATCAATCATGATTAATAGTGTGTTAATACAAGATTGTGTTAGGGGGTGATTGTGTGAAGATTTATAGGCATTAGGGGGTGTATGTTTTATGAGGTTGTAGTGGGGGGTTATGGTATATTAGGGTATTGTGTATGGGGTTAGACTTAGGTTATGTGCTTCAAGGATAAGGGCTTAGTGTGTTATAGATTTTGAGGTAAAGGGGTTATGAGTTAGGGAGTTAGTTAACAATCAAGGATTAATGGGTTAAGGGAGTTTGAGATTATTGGTTAGGTGGTTTTTGGTTAGTTGGGTGCATTAGTATTTATGGGTTACCTTAGGTTGTTATGGGAAATGGGTGTTATAATGGTTAAGGAGTAGTGGGTTGAGGTGGGTAGTCCAATAGTTAAGGGTTCAATGGTTGAGGGGGTTATTATGGGGATCCATGGTGAATAAGGTAAATGGATGGTCCAATGGTTAAGGAGTAGTGGGTTGAGGTGGATGGTC
>ML792261.1:292373-303518 GCA_009831015.1 Picea engelmannii | reverse complement strand
AACACTTCTAATTCCAGGCCTGAAACCTATAAGCTTGTGACTCGGAATTGTGTGTTGTATAAATGACAGTACGGTAGGCTGAATGAAGGCTCTCTCTACAGCGAGGTGCAAGGTCCATGGAGTTCCATGGGCTGATGCAAGGAACTGACAGCACTAACCATAATAAGAGTTCAAATTCATCACACAAAAATTAAAAATATTTAATATAAAATTTGAAAAAATATTTAATATAAAATTTGAAAAGGAGATTAAATAGATTAACTGATTATCTGATAAATAATCATAAATTAGTTTATTACAATTTATTTAAAATATATATAATAAATTAAATTAATTTAAATAATTTTTCATGGTTTTTTAGTATTATTAGCCCTTGCAGTAGGCATAGAAGGACTATAGTGATCAATAAAGCGGGTTGACTACATATTAGTTTGTTCTTTGATCGGAAATATTTACACAATACCTATTGTTGGAGCTATAGAATTAAAAGAATATATTTTTATATATTAAAAAGTAACATATATGTAGCGATCTTGGCTAAGAGATTGGAGGTCTTATTGCTGGCTTCGCTATTCCCAATGTAGTATATGGCAACATATCCAAACTTTTTATCATAGACAATATGTTTTAATCATATATTTTTCCTATATATTGCTTGAAGATCGATTAATGCTATCATTAGTTCGAATGTTTGTATTAGCATTTTCGACTACCCGAATATATCCGCTAGTTTTGATATGTACTAAGCATATTGAAATGTTTTCATATCCAAGCTTTGTATATTTCTTGAAATTTATCGACACTTATTCCGAGATGCCTCAATAGGCCTGACATCATAAATGTTTACATGACACGACGTCCTCCAACACCCCTGACAGCTTAAATGTTTGCATACCGCGAGGTCCTTAGATAGCCTAAGAGTCTTAAATGTTTATGTAAATACGGTTCTCAGAGTACATGCCAGTTCAATAGCCATTGTATGTTTTATCCTTGTTATGCCATTGAAGCTACATACATTGTTTACTAGTTCGGTGATTGTTTCTTCTTTGTTGGTTTGTCAAGTGTTGTCATTGTATATTTCATCCTTGTAGTCGTTGAAGCTAGATACATTGTTTACTGGTTTGGTGAGTAGTTCTTCTTCGTTGGTTTCTCGGTTGCTGTTTTTTGTTGTTTCTCTCGTGATTTGACCTGTGCTTCTGCATTTCATCGTTTTGGAGTAAGTTTTGATGCCATAGTTCCATTTTGTATTCCTTGTTTGTTGTTCAGTGTTTGCAGTTTGGAAGTAACAATGTTTGCTTATTTGTAGTCGCATGTTCCTTGTATGTTTCCGGTTCCTTTTCTACTTCGGCTGCAGTTTCGTAATTGTTAGAGATACATATGTTGTTCACTGGGTCGATGGTTTTTGCTGGTTAGTTGGTTCCTAGGTTGTTGGTTCTGTTTGTTTTCCTAGGGTTTTAACTTTGGGGCCCTGGGGGTGTAGTTCGGTCTCTTCGTGATTTCTTGTTGGTTTGGTCCTTGCTAGTTTCTTTTATTTGATTCGGCCTTGTAGGGTTGGGGTGCAACAACAGTGGTTGGATCTTTTCTTTTTTCCTTTTTTTTGGATTGTTATTGTTTTTTGGGGGCACTTTACAGTGTTCAGCCCCTGCACCCACCAGTCAATCTGCAGTTTTTTTATTTGTCATTTTTGCAAAGGCCGTTATCTGTAATTGTGTGAGATTTTCCTAGTGCTTGAGTCATGTCATGAAAGAAAATAGTTGCATACAAAATTGTTGGAGACTTACATGTGAAGTTACAATATCCGTTGTTTTTTTGTTGGAATAAAGCATATGTATGCAACCTACATTTATAGACCATCTATGGTCAGATGTGTGGATATGACATGACATGTTCTTTCTCCTCTACATAGACTGATGTGCACACGATACAATTTGTGTTGTGCTTGAGATATGATATGTGCAACAAAGATTCTTCAAGATTATATTTTCATGTCTGGAAGCATGTTTGGGTAGTTTTCCACGAAAAACTAAGAACTTGTATCGTGGGCACAACAACCTGTGTAGAGGATAAAGAACATGGTTAAAGGGCTTATATGGATGAATTGTCAGGGAAAACCAGAAATCGTTTAGCTGCGGCCATGCAATTGCGTGATATTTTCTACCTTGTAATATATTTTGGTCAGGGAAAAAAAAGGTATACGTTTACAACCATGGATAGAGAAGCGCAAAGGTTCATGTTGTTGCCTTTGTAAACTGTTTGTTGAGTCAGTTTTGTTGTATCTACATATTGCTTGTTCTCCGGTGAATACCAACTTCCATTGATATTCATTGAATTTTGTGGGTTCCCACATTGAAACAAACAGAGTAGCTGGAGAAAAGGAGGGAGTCTTGACTGCATCGGATGAAGAGTATATAGAAAGGTGCATGCTTGTACTGTTGTTTGATATTGCGTTGTTTTGTATTTCATTTATGGTATATATATGTGTTAACTAGTTGCGTGCCTTCCTACATGGTAAGTTATCTTGGTTACATACATTCATTCCTGCATACTAAGCTAGTTTATGTTTGTTGTGTTTGCGCTGCATTGTTGCATTTAAAGAAACAGAATCATTGAACAGGACGAAGGACTCTTTGGTGGGTAAATAGACCTTTTTATTTTTCTTTTAGATGTTTGTTTTCATAGTAACTTGCCTTCAGCTTGTTTGCATCTTCAACTTTGTTGCCTTGGAAAAAACAGGTTGCTTGAACAGGGAGATGAATTCTTCTGTGCAGCAGCAGAGGGTTCTATGGTACAATCTTCTAAAAGGTATACCAAGTGTGATGGTAAATTAAATATACAAACTGGGTGGGAGCACATAATATTAGACTTGAAAACGATGAATTTGCAGTAATGGGCCTTTATGTGCTCCATGTTTCTACTTTTTTCATTTTCTATTATCCATTTTGTTTTCTAATTCATCTGCTTAGTGTGGTTTCTGAAAATTCCCTCGTGCGCCGGTTGGTGGACTAACGGACTGACATATGTGGTCCTACTTCTACCTTATTCCATAGTTACCCACTTCATCGATTGCAACTGTTAGGTTGGCAGGTTGAAGATTTCTCCCCTAGCTTCCGGGGGTCTGCGATATACAGATTGGCCATGGTGACCTGTGGTCACGCCCTGTTTACTGTTAAACATTTCTCCAATTAAAAAATTAAGATGCATACAGTTTTACGGTTATTTGATCTTTCTGATGGACAATATACAATGCATATATTTGTTTAGTCCTGATGTTAATCTGCACATGCTTGCATTAGAAAAAGTTGGACTAGTGAGATGACCATGAGCAGTCAGTCATCCTAGACATCGGCAAACCGACAAGGCAAAAGGTAAATATGCATACGTTGTACTCTTACTATGTTTACTAAAAAAAATCCTAGGCTATATATTCATCTATGGCATGGTGGATATGTTGATTCCATTTGTAATACATGGTTTCCAGCTCACAAAAAATATCAACAAGTACAAGCAAAATGCCGAAAGTGTTGCATGTTGCGCAGACCAAGAGGTGTGGTTACGAAACTGTGGCTCCATAGTTCATCAATACTATTCGTTTACTTGTAGCACACTACCATTCACTTTAGTTTTCACGTTCAAAAAATGCCATCAGGTCTAGAGTTGTGACATCCAAAGTACTAACAATAGAGGGCTTGAACATCCGCCAAACTGGACAACTGTTTGTCGGGGACATAATGGTTGTCTATACCACCTACTTGGACAAGGAAAACAAAAGTAGATCCATTATGTGTGCTGATATGATAGACAAGGACGCCATGATGACAGTCACACTGATTTTTCCTCCACAACTTGTCCAGAAACATGCAGAAGAAATATTGCCACGTAATGAGATATCCATTACAAATTTTAATGTATTTCCCAAAACAGTATATGACCGTGGTGATTGCGATCAAATTATTTTTCTCAACGAAACAAGCATTTTTCTCGGACTCAACTATCAGGCAGCTTGCACAGAGCACTGATATTTACCCAATCAGAACGATTGGGGCTGTTGTGACACTGGCGAGAAAATTTGGGTCACAACACATTCTCCATATAAAGGATGGAGAATTGGACAACGACAAGGCAATGGTATTGCTTTTCATATTCAGTTTTGTTCTTAACTTTCACATCTACATGTATGTCAGATAAGTTACACAAATATTGCACTATTCCATGTTGCAGCTATAATTGTTCGATAAATATTCAGATTTGTTTTCGTCAATGGAACAAAAATTGCATAGAGGGCAGATTCCACTTATGTTGTTCAAAAATATAACAAAGAAGAAGGATGTTAGAGAAAGGATCTTTCGGATAACCAAGGCAATGTTTGTAATAGAGTTGAAAGAAGATATATTAGAGGATCTGGAGAAACTAGATAGCTCTAAAATTGTTGTGCGTATACATCCACAAAATCATCCTCAATTTGCTTATAGAAATATCCTTCAACAAATTTATGCACCTGTTTACTTTCTTTCTTTTTTTTTAAGGGAAAGTGGGGATGCAGTTGTGTATTATATTGTTCAATGCATTAATTCATTTTCTCGCGTTGTCAGGTTGAAGGTCTTTTAGTTGCAGCGAATGTGTACTCAACCCCCTTTGAGTCTGTATGTGCAAAATTTCATTCTGTTGCTTCTGCCTCTGCTTTGATAAGTGATGATACGGTTGATTGTCTGTGATGCAATGAAAAATGTCCATATATTTATGGACATTGCATCAATGGTGTTATCCGAACCGTGGGCAACACAATTGTGCAGTGCTTCCTGAATTGGCAGATTGTCGTATGAAACATATCTACAGAAAAAAGGCAAGCAGTGTCTATATGTTGCGGCAACTTCGGATATAGAGAAAATTCACCTTAGATGAGGACAATGCAATTTTGCATATCGGTTGAAGAAGGGCAAAAAAAAAATTAAGTCAAACTTTGGGAGGAAACAAAAATACCTCATGTCTGTCTATAATATTTGTTCAACATCCAGATGAATGTTCATTTCAAGAGAAAAGGAATGCGCTGACATCTTTTCTTTGTATATCAAATTGTTTGGTGCAAAGGTCGATGGGTTCTGCTCAATGGAACCTTCTGGGAACTTTATTCTGGGTTGTTTAAAGTATGGTTGGTTCTTGGTTATTTGGTTTGTCTGTCAATTTGTATACCGTGGAACTCCAACTCTTCTTTGGAGGACACGGGACAATATAATTGAATTGTTTTCACCAACTGGCACGCAGATCCGCTTGATAATTTCTATGGCGCTGTGACAGAAATGTACTATGTGACTTGTTTTGGCAAATTTCTTTGATCGATGAACTTGGTCAAATTATTGTTGTGAAATAATTTGAAATCACTGAATATATAGAGTGCGAAGTGCATTTGTCCTATCATACCAACAAGAAGCTCTTAAAATTTAAATTGATCGTTGTTTTTACAATTTTTGCTTATTCGATGAACTTGGTAAAATTAATATCCTGGAATAATTTGAAATCAATGAATATATATTGTGTGGAGTGAAATTGTGCTATCATATGAACAAGAGGACCTTAAACTTCAAATTGGTCCTTGTTATACTTGCAGTGATAAAAATTTACAAAAACATTCTTTTGTTTCCTTCATTTTTTTAAAAATAAGTGATTTAACATCCTTTAATAATTTAATGCAATTCACTTGTACAATAACAATAGTTAATATTAATGTTTTAGTATATGAAAATAATGTTTTTAGCTGAAGTTAGATAGGATGAGAATTGCTAAACAATTGCAATCTTGAACCCACCAGATGTGGAATCTGCATGTCCACCTGTCAATTTGTATATCGCAGAAGTCTAGCTGATATTTACAGGACACCAAACAAAAGAGGTTCAAATTTCAGCCCGCCAAGCCGAGAACCCGCGATCCAAAAAGTGCCCAAGTATGGAACGAGGGATCCGCATATGCTCTATAAAATCTCTTGTCCATAATTTCTAAAAGTACATGTTTACTATGTATTGCTCGTTTGTCGGAAAAATTTTATATCAGTCGCCTGACCAGATTGTACAAACTTTCTCGTTTAATTAAATTCTACAATAGCAAAAATTATTATTATTAATTAGTATTGAAAATCATGTTTTTAGATATATTAGATAGTTGATAGGGATTAGTATCTGTAAACAATGGAAAACTTGAACCCACCAGCCCTCATTTCCATCTGTCAATCTGTATATCGCAGAACTCTGAAGGCTATTCGGAGGACAAGGAACAATGAAAACTGCAATGTTGAGCCATGCAGCCCACAGGTCCGTTTGTCAATTTTTAAATCATGGAGATGTGCTTGGTGTTTGTACAATGTAGAACAATAGAGGCCCAATTTTCAGCCCGCAAACCCCACAGACCTGATCAAAAAAAATTGCTAGATATGAAATTCATACAGGATCACTACGAGACAATAAAACTGCAATGTTTAGCCAACCAGACCGAGTCCACCTGTCCACTTGTATATCGCAGAAGTCTGGGTGCTATTTTAGGAGACGGAACAATAGAGACTCTACTTTTGACCCGCTAGGCCGCAAACCAAAAACTGCCTAGGTATGGAATGAGGGATCCGCATATGCTGTATAAAATCTCATTCCATAGTTTATATAGAGACAATGTCCACAAGTTCGCGTGTCAACTTGTATATCGTGGAAGTCTAGGTGTTATTTGTAGGACACGAAACAATAGATACTTAATTTTCAGCGTGCTAGGTCGTGAACCTGTGATCCAAAAAGTGCCCAAGTATAGAATGAGGGATCTGTATACATTCTAGAACAATGTTTTTGTACAACGCAGAACAATAAAGGCCCAATTTTCAGCCCGCTAGCCCCAGAGCTCCCGATAAAAAAAAATCGCTAAATATGAAATTCATACGGGATCTTCGCATATGCTGTATAAAATCTCATTCCATACTTTATTTAGAGACTATGTCCATAAGTTTGTGTGTCAATTTGTATATCACGGAAGTCTAGGTGCTATTTGTGGGACATAGAACAGTAGATACTTAATTTTCAGCCTGCAAGGCTGCGAACCCGCGATTCAAAAAGTGCCAAAGTATGGAATGAGGGATACGCATATGTTCTAGAAAAATGTGTTTGTAAAGCATGAAACAATAGACACCCAATTTCCATCTCGCCAGCCCCAGAGCCCCTGATAAAAAAAAAAACGCTAAATTTGAAATTCATACGGGATCGCTACGGGATAATAAAAGTGTAATGTTCATCCAACCAGCCCGAGTCCACCTATCAATTTGTATATCGCGGAAGTCTGGGTGCTATTTGTAGGAGATGGAACAATAAAGACTCTATTTCCGACGCGCCAACCCGCAAACCCGCGATCCAAAAACTGAAGTATGGAATAAGGGATCTGCATATGTTGTATAAAATCTCATTCCATACTTTATATAGTGACTATGTCCAAAAGTTCGCGTGTCAATTTGTATATCTCGGAAGTCTAGGTGTTATTTGTAGGACACTAAACAATAGATACTTAATTTTCAACCCACCAGGTCCCGAACCCACGATCCAAAAAGTGCTCAAACATGGAATGAGAGGTCCTTATATGTTCTAAAACACTATCAATTTGTATATCACGGAATTATGGGTGCTATTTGTAGGAGACAGAACAATAAAGAGTCTATTTTCGGTCCGCGAGGTCGTGAGCCCACGATCCAAAAAATGCCTAAGTATGTAATGAGGGATCTGCATATACTATATAAGATCTCATTCCATACTTTATATAGACTATGTCCACAAGTCCGTGTGTGAATTTGTATATCACAGAAGTCTAGGTTCTATTTGTAGGACATGGAAGTCTAGGTGCTATTTGTAGGACACAGAACAATAGATACTTAATTTTTAGCCCGCCAGGTCACGAACCTGTGATCCAAAAAGTGCCAAAGTATGGAATGAGGGATCTTCATATGTTCTAGAACACTATCAATTTGTATATCACGGAATTCTGGGTGTTATTTGTAGGAGACAGAACAATAGAGACTCTCTTTTCGGCCCGCGAGCCTGTGATCCAAAAACTGCCTAAGTATGGAATGAGGGATCTACATATGTTGTATAAAATCTCATTCCATACTTTATATAGAAATATTCCACAAGTCCGCATGTGAATTTGTATATTGCGGAAATGTAGGTGTTATTTGTAGGAAACGGAACAATAGATACTTAATTTTCAGCCCACCAGGCCGCAAACCCACGATCAAATGCAATGTTCAGCCAAGCAACCCATAGGTCCTCTTGTCAATTTATATACCATGGAAATATGGGTGTTATTTGTAGGACACAGAACAATAGAGACTCTTTTTTCAGCCTGTGAGGCCACCAACCCACGATAAAAAAAGTGCTTAAGTATGGAATGACTATTTTTTATATTGTTCGTTTGTGGAAATACTTTTATATCACTCGGTTGACCAGATTGTGAAAACTTTCTCGTATAATTAAATTCTGCAATATAAATATTTAACAGTAATAATTTAGCACAGGTCAGGTTCTAAATTTGTATATCGCGGAATTGTCAGTGATATTTGTAGAGTGAAGAGTAATAGATGCCCAATTTTTTGCCCGCCATCTCAAGAACCCCCGATCCAAAAAAATGTCTAATTATGGAATTAATACGGAATCGCTAAGGACAAAAAAAATGCAATGTTGAACCAACCAACCTGCAAGTCCGCCTGTCAATTTGTATATCGCAGAAGTGTAGGTGCTATTTGTAGGACACAAAACAATAGAGGCTCAATTTTTAGCCCGTCATGCTGAGAACCATCGGCCCTTGACATGCCCTGGGTATATCTTCGCTCGACCTCTTTTCATACTTTGGTATTTCTTGGAATCGGTTTCTCCATTGCTACTGCCTTCGTACTTGTTTCCAGATATGCAATAATTAAGCTTTAATGCTAGTAGCCATCCTGCAACAACCATTAAAACTGTCATTAATGTCCGGAAGTCTGGAGAAGATTTGTCATTAGTACGAATTAAACTAAGATTTTCCCACAAGCATGTTATCCTTTCCAAGTATTCATTTCAAAGGCCACGCAATTTATTTTTTTGTGCACCGACGGGTTGGTGCTTTTAAGAAATTTATGATCCTTAATCTCTTTTCGTCATCACCGCCACGTTCGCACTTTTTTCTAATTGTGCAATTAGTGCATTGTGATGGTCACAGTGCATTTCGCATGAACCCTGGAAATTGTCATTGATCAGCGAAAGGCTTGAGGAGATATTCCATTGATACGCATTAAACCATAATTTGTGGAGGATTATATTATCCCTCCTCGATTTTCATTTCAAACATCATGTAAGTTGTAAGCTACTGAATATAAGTTGTGCTACTGAATCTTTTTGGACTATGCAGAAGCGGTTTCAGCTAAGGGCTATTCCACTTGCCCTACAACCATTTTCGTCTTCTTTCTGAGGAAAAGCTTCTGAAAAATATCAATTTCAGTAGAGGATGATTCATCGACAAGAAAACTCCAAGGATATTGCATACTGCATAACTTGTGCCTGTGTTTGTCGCAGATACCTTCAATGTTTTGGCCCGAACAACTGGGTCCAATTTCTAAGAATAGATGTACAATACTGGGTGTTTTTCTTATTTTTTTTTATTATTTTAAATGGATTTGCTATTAAAAAAAAATTCCTTTCACTCTTTGTTGCTACCTCTTTTCTGGGTTTAATGCATGTTCTAATTGGCATAGTTCGGTGCTCTCGTACTTCTTCAATCTTGTGTTTACTAATACCAATGTACAATGTTGCAACAAAATCGTTATTCTTGTTTATAGACGTGCAATTATTAAGTTTTAATGCTAACATCCCATAATGCAATAAGTTTAATACTTGAGTTAATATGTTGCAATGATGGTAGAATGTATCAAGAACATAGTTACATGCACACGTTCCAATAAAATCTAATCTTCCACAAAGCATTTGCTGGCAATTAGTAGAAAAGGAAATTTAGTGGTTAAGTTGATATGTTACATTCATGGAATAATGTATCAAGAACATAGTTGCAGGCATATGTTGCAATAAAATGTAATCTTCAACAACACATTTGCTGACAATTAGTAGATCATGGTTTTACAACGATGGTGCTTCTTTGAAACCAATTCGTGCTTACGAAAACTACCTTCCACCTCTCTATTTTCCCATTCTTTTATTCCCTCTAGTTTCTCTTTCTGGTTACTTAATCATTTTTTTCCCGACAATACGTTGCTCCACAGCTTCTTGAATTCATGCATTTTCGTTTCCAACGACCGCTTCCCCTTTCTTTAAATTGACTATCTACTTTTCCCTATCCCACAACTAGCACCCAAAGTTCCGCCATATACAAATTGACAGGAAGAATTGTGCGCTGGTCAGGTCAACATTGCAATTCTAGTTTTCTGTGACCTCCAAATAACATTCAGAGCTCCGGTATATACAAATTGACAGATATTCAAAATTGCAACCATTCTTAGATCATACACTTTTACGTATTACGGTCCACCTATCATGCCCTTTTCTGTGATGCACATTTTTGCACTGAAGAATTTCAAGAAATACAATTTAACCATTGGGTCCTTGCATATTTAGTGGAACTATTGTCACCCCATTTTGAAGCCCATCTGTCCACTTTCCATACTTTTCCATTTGTTCGAATTTCTTTGGCGAATCGTCGGATTGGCAGGTTGAAGAAATATTCAGTTCGTAATCGTTGTTTCCTGTATCCGTGCCCCTTTGCAATTAGCAGTTGGTAATTATATATAAGATCTTATTGCCACGTATGCAATTAGCAATTTCCATGTTCCATACTTAGCCACTTTGGAGGAATTATGCAAATATACAAATTGGTCACTCAACTGCCCCATCATGATCTCTTCCATTTTACACATTTTGCAATCAATAATTCTAAAACATGAAATTTCATCGTGCAACACTCGGTTGTCCTGACTATCCCCGTAACCCTTTTTTGAATCCCGTCCGACCACTTTTCATAGCTTTCCATTATTTCCTTGCTCTCTTCCCTCTCCGTCGCCTTCACACTTGTCCATAATAAAAGAAAATAAAAAGTTATATATATATATATATATATATATATATATATATATATATATATATATATATA
>ML792261.1:276092-292344 GCA_009831015.1 Picea engelmannii | reverse complement strand
TGTTTCTAAATATGGAATTACTATCATTTAACAAGTCATCATGCAGAAACCGTATATATTGTCTTTGATGGGCGAAAGGCTCGAGGACATCTTGTATTCATGCGCATTAAACCAGAATTTGCGGGCAGATTATATTATCCCTTGCGAGTGTTCATTTCAAAATCATGAAATCCCGTTCACACGGTGTGCCCTTCGCACATTCATGAAACCTCCATTCCTTAATTGCTCTTTGTCGCACCCACCACGTTCGCATTTCTAAATATGCAATAAATAAATTTTACTACTAACAATTCATCATGCACCACCAATACAAGTTTTCATTAATCAACAAAAGGCTCGAGGACCTTTCCCATTCAGAAGCATTTAACCAATATTTAGAAAAAAGTTAGATTATTCGCTCTAACAATTCATTTAAACCATCATCTGCAGCAAAGAAACCTTCTCATAAACCAATGGCATCAGCACAACACCAGTTCTGTGGAGATACAATGAACACCTTCAGGCGTGAGGAACAAAACTTCCACTAGTCCAAGGCATTTTCTTATTACTCAACCCCTACCGTAGAGAACCAAGTAATTTGGACCTATGAAATTTCTCATGCAGGTTGTCCCTGAGGTTTTTGACTCTAAGGACCTGGTCTCTCGGTGCACCAATAAATTTATTGCAGAGCAAAGAATTATTCCACTGCACGACGACTCTTCTATTTCTTTGTCACCTCAGGTCTTCCGCCAAATGCTGAAATTGCCCGAGCCAACATTGGGATTCAAAGGAGAAGATTGCAAACAATTCCTAGCAAAGCATAATAATGGATTGGACCTATTTCCCCATTTTTTGGAAAGGCCGAATCTAGTTCCTGAAGATATTACAAGTATGCAGGTTAGTTCATTTAGAAATCTATTTCGGGAAATTGCCTGGTTGTTTACAAGAATAACGGGACAGGAGTCCACGGGTACTGTTTCCCTTATGGCTATTTATATTTTGTATTTCACAGTGAATGAAAAAGCCCTTTTTGATTGGGGTAGGTTAATTTCCCATGAAATCTCTTCCCAATTGTCAAGCTACAAAAGGGAAAAGAAATTTTATATGTGATCCTATTTAGTTTTTGCAATAGCACATTCCTGTCAATTTCCGCAACTGTCTATGTCCAAAAAAGTCAACTGCGAATTCCAGCTAGTAACATTCTGGTACCAGGCCTTTTGGAAGCACAAGGCTTCCCACTGTTTTTATGAAGTTTTTAATGGCTTCCTGTCTATTTTCAAAGTTTTGTTGTTAGGAGAAAATGCTCCCCGCATATATGAACAGGCAACTAGTTTTTTGGACAATAAGGGGACACTCCAACATTTGGATAATTACACTTTCATAAGAATTTTTGGCTCCACAGAACAACCTGCTCTCCTTCCATTTCACGTTACAGACATAATTTTTATTACAGAAGTAGCACATCAATACGGCTACTGGTTCCATCTGTTCCAAAGGAAGAAAAAAAAACAGTCCATTCCTCTTCCTTGGAAAATAGGGGAGTTCATCCTGAAAAACATCAACAAAATTGATGATTTCGTAGCACATTTTAGCATCTCCAACCTCAGATATGCTGAATACATAAAAGTATTTAACCCCTATGATATTTTTAGACAACATTTACAATCACTTGGCCTCGACGATTGTTTTGTAAATAAACACTTGCCCAAAAACAAAGACACTGACGGTCTTGCCTCTGGTACCGGTGACGTAGAGATAGTGCAAAGCTACACTAAATTGTACATGCAATAGGGGAAAGTCCCCAGTGACAAGAGTGTTCAATCTGCAAATACCACTCCAAAAAGTACGACATCCCGGAGCATCGCTCCAACGGCCCATCATAGCAACAAAGAAACCTAGAATTCTTCAAACAGAGGAGGAGATAACAACCCTCCTCACTCTAAAATCGATAGTTCTCACAAGATTCCAGTAGAGAAGAAGAGAAAAAAAAATGTGGGTCAGGCAGAAGAGCCAAAAATTCAAAGTCAGCACATGGAAGTTGACACTGATATGGATGCCATGGTCCCCTTCCTTGATCATCCCCAAGATGACATCCACCATAGCCATCCAATGGACATATCCATTACCCAAAATTTTGACGAAGATGAATCCTTCGTGTTCCAGAGCGTTTTTTTTATAGCCTAAACAAAAGATTGATATTTGAGAAAAAAAATGTTAAAAATATCAAAGGCAAATGTCATTCAGAGGTTGACGTTGCCAACATGCTCCTGTCCCAAATCTATCAACTTCACACCACGACTAGAGAAGCACTTCATGATTCCATTGGGCGCATCGAGACCCAGAATGCCAAACTGAAGGACTGAGTCAAGGAATTTGAAGACGCTTTCATTCCTATGCCATTTCTTGTCGATCCTTTGGCAATAGCCATGCCTGGCACCCCTGCACCCAATGTAAAAGCATCCTCCACCCTGCTCGCATCCTGTAAAGGATATGTGGAGAAAAATATCAAAAAAATAATGGAACTGGTTACCCAGGCGTGGAAAATATCACAAACCATCGCTTCCCTCAGAACCAGGGCACATAGCTTGCTCGAGATTTTGCAAGCTGAATTAAAAGATGAAGAATTTTTTTTTTTAAAAACGGTCATCCCTTTTGGCAAGATTGTCAACAATATGACAGAAACAAAAAGAAGAGAAGAAGATCTTCCATCCAAAAACCAAATCGGCCAATTGACTGCATGTTGGAACCAAAAAGTATAGAACCTGCGTCTCATTGTTCAGTCATGTGAACAAGCCATAGCGAAGAAAGATAAATTATTCACAAAGCTATCAAATGTAGACTTAGCAGGGAAAACCAACGACTTCCAAGACCCCCTCTTAATCGCAAACTCCTTTCCCTTAACCAGGCAAGAGTTCAATAAACAGGTTACTATGTTGAATACCTTGTCTCTGGAAAATTTTTACAACATCCTTCAATTTGATCAAGCTCAAGTCCATGACTGGCTAATCAAATATGCAATACAGAATGAAGAATTCATCAGGCTCTCTATAATCTTTCTATTGACTTCCAGGAATTAGAAAACGAAGTTTTCAACATCAAAATCTGGAATGAGATCAATGTCGCCCCAATGAGAAGATACATTGAAGAATGGGTCGAAAGGAAATTGAAACAAGCCGCCAACGAAAGACAACAAGCAGTTCTCAGCATTCCAATAGCGGTGGAGAACATCCTTGAAACCGCAATCGTCACCGACATCAATGAAACGACAACCACAAGCAAATAGCCAAAGTGCTCATATGTTCCCTCACTGTAAGTTTAGTCATGGCATCTTTCTTTATTTCTCAGCCTGATTATTCCACTTTCTTAAATACAGATGTATATGCAAACACTTATACCTTTCCATTTATTTTCTTTTGTAGCTATTTCACTCTATCTTCTTTCCACAATCTTGTTTCTTGTACATATTTCTCTAATGTTCCACGGGAGCCCCAATCCTAGTCTACATGACAAACACATTGAAATTCCCATTTATATGTAATAGAATTTAATTTTTTGGTATATTTCAAAATTTGCAGTAGTTTGTAACAAACTTTCATTTTTTGACATACTTGAAATAAAAAATGCATTTAAATTTTTATATGTTACAGACTCTATTCTTATCTTTCTGCATTCTTTATAACAAATGCATTTGTTTTTTAATATGTTAGACTTGTATTCGTATCCTTCAACAGTGTATATGAAAAATGCATCTACTATTTTATATGTTACACACGTTTCTTTTTTTATATATTTCAAAATAAATGGTGTTCAACAATGCAAGCGTCATTTACATATACCCCATGTTCACAAATGCATTTAAATTTTTATATTACTTATCTCCTATTAATTTTATGCCATCATATATTTTTATCTTTCACCAGTCTATATGGAAAATGCATTTAAATTTCCAAATTTAATCTTGCACTGTTAACAAATTTTTTACTTTGTTATATACTTTCAAAAAAATTAGGTTTGTTATATACTTTCAAAAATTAGATGTTATTGTACCTGCCGACCATCATTTACTTTTTCCCTATCTTCCATGATATACATTTTGCACAACATTTCAGTGATATACATTTTTCACCAAACACTTTGTTTCATTTACAATTCAACCCCATTTTCCACAATTTTCTTTCTAACCTCCTTGGCAGGGACTGTGATACCACACAGCGTTGTTTAGAATTGTTTTTGTTTGGCTAAGAGGTGGTTTACTTGTGACATGTGTGAAAGTCTATCTCTTTATGGAACATCAACAAATAGATTATTTCAAGTGACCTAGTTTTGATTAAACAATGATGATGAAAAAACTACATTGAATATAGGAACCAATAATAATTGTCTCAATACTAATTAACAATTAAATTATGATAATTTTTCTCACTAATAATTGTCCCCCATACTAATTAACAACTAACTTATAATAAATTTTCTCATTATATAAAAAACATGTATTATAAATATATACAAAAAATTTAATTTTAATAAGAGTAAACAACTCTTATCATAATTCAAATTTTTTTAAATTACGTACCACTATAGTTAAATAATATAATAAAACAATTATTTTGTATTTTAACTTGTTAAATCTACAAGTGGAAAAAATAGTGCATAAAATATTGTGCTATATTTGAAATAACATTACGTTTTTTTACACTTTTGTTTGGAATTAAACAAAATTGTATATGGGCAAAGATCGTAGCATTACAACGAATTACAAATGACACATTATATATTTTATAAAAAAATTGAAAGATATCTATGGAGTAAATGGAAGAGCTTACCTATTTATTTATCAGGGATTTTTTCAATACAATGAGGAGGGCATTTCAAGTGTCACACCAAAGAGTTATAGGTTGATTTTGAGCAAAATCAATGTGTAATGTACCCTGCCATCTTAAGGCTGGGACATGCTACCAAAATCTCTACTATGTTCAAACTTTGATATACATATAAATATATAATGCAAATTTAACATATATAAACACTCTGCTCATACACCAATTCATGTGGAAGTGAGTAAAAAAATACATGCAATAAACACATGCAATTCTAATAACTTTGACATGTACTTAAACACAACATGTAAAATTAACATAGAAATAGTACTTATCATTTTATGAAAATCCACAAATTGTGTGCAGAACTTCCATGAGCCTCCAATCCTTAGACCACATTGCTCCAAGCTATCAGTAGTGGGTCACCCCCGAGCTTGGAATAAACTCCACTCAGGATAAGGCTAGGCTAGGCTAAGACTACAAAAATTTGCACAATGCAATAAGAAGGATTCCCTCCAAGGAGCCTACTTATGCTCACTGCTCACAGACTCTCATTCCCTACATGTTTGTCCCACCCCAAGAATATACACCTTCATTGTTCCTATAGTCCATTGGATTCTCCACTTCCCTTCTAGGGCTTCAACAACAGGCCAGATCAGGAATTCTTAGAGCTCTATAGTTGTTGTTGGACTCCCTCCAGGAGAAATCACTTCCCCATCAATCTCTCTCACCTGGAGAGAGTTTCTCATGGGCCTGACAACCTACTTCTTCAATCCATGGGCCTAACAACTCACCTCTTCAAAACCACAAGCCTGACAACCTGCATCTTCTGTCCAGCTCCTAAGTCAAATCGGTAACCACAGTAGCAAAATCGGGTATGGGTTCTGGTAATGACAACAAGCCATACTAGTCCAAAGAAAAATGTGGGTAGTACCAACAAAATGGCTAGGGCGCGATATGTCTCTAGAATTGTGCAGTCGTGTTGTGCCTCATAGGAAAAATGGGTTAGCTTTACATGTTTGTAGGTTTCAGAGGTTGCAGAGGTTCATGATGGAAGGAATGGTTGGTTGCGTGAATGCTCAATCTAAGTGCATGTGTGAGTGGGGAGCATGGAAAGAATGGCGAGCAAACCCCCACAACGATGGATTTTCCCCCATAAAACTACATGCGCCCAGGTTGACACATGACTCTCTTGGGAGATCATTCCTCTCCACTTGGAGTTCATTCCTCTCCCCAAAGGAACTTAGGATAACAAGGGTTATTTCCCCAAACCTTAGTCTTTTAGAAAAATGTATTATAATATTCCCTTGGTAATAAGCCCTCTAGCTTATCCCTTTTTCCCAGCCTCTCAGCCCCATCTGTTTCCCTACCTAGTGGAGCTTAGTCCCCAATAACTCTTTCTTTGTGGTTGGTCTACACGCAACGATGTAATTATATTAATGATGTGAGTATTTTCATATACAAAATTAGGCTCCATGGCCTTCAGCATCTAGGCTCTCTAGTCTAATAAACACATAACCCTCCCAGCTTATAAAAACTTGGCTCACCAGCTTATAAACATCATTAAACATCATTACAATTTAGAAGGGGCTCAGCCTTGGGGTATTACAATTGCCTCCCCTTATTTATGCATTTTCCTCAGTGCATCTTACTTACATAATATCAACAAGATTTCCAAAATCTTCGAAAAGATGTGGGTATTCTGCCCACATAGAATCTTCATGCTCTCAAGTTGCATCCTCGGTACCATACCAGGTCCATTGGACCTTTACAAGCCCTATGGCTCGATTTTGGAGTTGTTTGATTTTCCTGTCCAAAATGTGTATTAGATGCACTTGAAAAGTGCTTCCTTTCTCCACCTGAATCACATTCCAATCAATAACATGATTAGCATCAGGTATATATTTCTTGAGAATTGATACATGGAATAGATTATGAATAATCATAGATGCAGGTAATGCAAGCATGTAATCTATGGTTCCAATCCTCTCTATGATTTCAAACGACACACAATATATGGCTTCCAACTTGGAAGAGTTTCCCAACTTCGGGGAACTTTTGTTGGCCTTCACCTTCAAGAATACATGATCTCCCACTTTAAATTCTCTGTGAGTTCTTCCCTTGTCAGCATATATTTTCTGCCTATCTTGGGAAACCTTTAAATTTTGTTTAATCTTTAACATGTTCTCTTCCATTTCCCTGAGAAACTCTGGCCCAGCCATTGCTCTATCAGTTGGTTTATCCTAGCTTATTGGTGTGTTGCACTTTCTTCCATAAAGTGTCTAAAATGGGATCATCTTCAGTGATGCTTGGTACCCATTTTTGTAGGAAAATTCTACCAAGTGTACATAATCTTCTCATTTAGATGGTTTGTCCATCACGTACATCCTTAGCATATCCTCTATCACTTGGTTCACTCTTTTTGTTTTCCCATCAGACTCAGGATGATAAGTTATGTTGAAGTTCAGATTTGTTCTAAACCCTTTGAATAATCCCCTCCGGAACTTTGAGGTAAACTTTGGAACTCTGTCAGACAAAATTGTCTTGGGTATGCCATGCATGCGTTCTACTTCCCTCATATAAATATCAACAACATCGGTTTCCTTGTGAGTAACCTTCATAGGAATGAAATGGGTAATTTTGGTAAGCTTGTACACCACCACCATGATAGCATCATGTTGCTTGCTTGTTCTGGGAAATTTGGTGATGAAATGCATTGTCACCACTTCCCACTTCTGCTCAGGAATGAGAAATGGTTGCAGAAACCCAGTTGGGTGTATATGCTCAGCCTTGACCTTTTTACTCTCCAACCATTTAGCAATGTACTCAACAATCTCCTTCTTCATGCATGGCCAATAGTATTGGCTCTTGACTACTGCAACTATTTTCTGATATCCTGGGTTTCCAACATAAGGTACATTATGCATCTCATTCAAAATCATACTCCTCAATTCATGAGAATTGGGTACATAAAGTTTTTTCCTGTACAAGAGAATTCCATCATTTCCCAATTCATAATCTTCAAATTTCTACTACATTTTACCTTGGTGTGATTTTGTTACCAACTCTATGTACTACAAATCTAATTTTCCATCCCTGGAAATTCTTCCTTTAAGACCAGTTTGGTACATGTTAATGGTTGTAGCATGCATTTCATGCACTCTCCTGTTGAGTGCATCATCCACTTTGTTCTATTTTCTTTTGGTGTGCTTGATATCAAAGTCATACTCACAAAGGAATTCCAACCATCTTCTCTTCCTGGCATTTAAAGTTGGTTGATCAAATAAATATTTCAGACCATTATGGTTTGTCCTTAGCTCAAACCTATTTCCCATGAGGTAGTGCCTCCACTTCTTCAAGAAATGCACTATGGATTCCAACTCCAAATCATGAGTATCATAGAGCCTTTCATTCTCTTTCAATTTTATGGATTCAAAACATTTCACAAACCCATTCTAACTGAGGACTCCACCAAGTCCTTTTTTTCATGCATCAGTGCAAACTACAAAATATTCATTTGGATCAACAATCTTCATAATTGGAGCATTGGTTAGCAACTGCTTCAATCATTGGAAGATCTTTTCATATTCTTTTGTCCATTGAAACTTCACCCCCTTCCTTTGCAAGGAAGTGATTGGGTGAGAAATATTTGAAAACCCTACAATGAATCTTCTGTAGTAGCCATCTACACCCATGAAGGATATGACTTTGGTCACATTATTAGGTTTTGTCCACCCTTTAATAGCTTCAGTATTTTCTAGTTCCAATGCTATCCCTTCTTCGGATATGATATGCCCCAAATAGTGAATTGGGTTTTGATAAAATGAGCACTTGCTCAATTTGGCACACAACTGGTGCTCTCTTAATACTTGTAATACCCTCCTCAAGTGATTCTCATGTTCTTTTTTTGACTTGGAATATTCAAGGATTTCATCCAAAAAGGCAATGACAAACTTGTCTAAATATTACCGAAAAACACCATTCATTAAGCACATGAAAACAACTGGTGCATTTGATAACCCAAATGGCACCACTATGAACTCATAATGACCTTACCTTGTCCTGAAGGTGGTCTTGATAATGTCTTCATCTCTGATCATTACTTGATGGTATGTCGACCTGAGATCGATCTTGGAAAATATCCTTGCATCCTTTAACTGATCAAAGAGATCATCGATCCTTGGAAAATGATACTTTTTCTTTATAGTCACTTTGTTCAATTGTCTAAATTTAATGCACAATCTCAATGTCCCATCTTTCTTCCTCACGAATAAAACTGGGGTGCCCCAAGGTGACACACTTGGGTGTATATACCCCTTCTCCAAAAGTTCTTCAAGCTTCATTTGTAGTTCCTTCGGATCTTTTGTACTCATTATGTAAGGATTCTTTGATACTGGAGTTTCTCCCGACATTGAGTTTATTGAAAAATTAATATCTCTCTTTGGGGGTAGTCCTAGTATCTCTGTAAACACATCCTCAAATTCTTTTAGGACTGCATGATCCTCAAGATTTGGCACCTTATCCTTAGGTGCTTCCTCCATATGGGCTACAAATATTTGGTATCCATTCCTGTAACACTTAATCAATTGCATTATTGAGATCTCTTGGATAGTAACTACCCTAGGAATTCCTTGGACTATTTTTGGGTTCCCTTCCTCATTTAGGCAAGTAAATGCCTTGTTATGATAGTCTAAGATGGCATGGTTTTGGTCCAACCAATCCATGTCAATTATACAGTCATATGAACCCAATGCCAGGATGTTAAAATCTTCCTTGGTACTTATCCCATTCATGTCCACTGGACATGATTTAACCATCTCAACAACTTTTCTCTTGGCTCCTGTAGCCAGTTGCACCAGGAAAGATTTCCCATGCTTGATTATTGGAAATTTCAATCTTTCCACTACCTTAGGATCTATATAGTTGTGAATAGCCCCTATATCTATTAAAATATTAAAGGCATGGCTATTGATCATACTTTCTACTTCAATCATGTGTGATTGAAACTCAGTTTTCTTTTTATCCAGAGCTGCATAGATCCTTGGTACATTTATGCCCATGTCCTCCACTGTTTATGCTTGTTGTACATTGTGGACGGGTCTCACTTTGTCACTTTTGTGAGAACAATATTTATACTTATGGTCTCCTTTACAAATCCAAAATTGAATAGGTTTTTGCCTTGGCCTTTTCCCACCTATCTCAACCATTTTGTGCTCTCTAAAAGATGGTTTTCCTTGAGGACTATTTCTGAAAAATGGTGGCTTGTTCCCCTTCTTCCTCTGTTCCCTCTTAAACGTCTTCTTGTCTTCCCAAGCTCTTTGGAAAGTAGGATTTCCTTTGTGAAGATCATATAAGCACTTGGATCTCCTTATGGTTTCCTCCAAAGTCTTGGGATCATAATATTGAATCTTATCACTGATGAAAGATGGCAGCCCACTCAAATATATTTGAATATTTACTGTCTCATCTTTGATGAAGGAGACATACTTCAACAATTCTAAAAATATCCTTTCATATTCATCAATGGTCATGCTACCCAGTTTGATTTCAAAGAAAGATTTCATATTTTTGCCATAATACCTCTTGGTTAAGTATTTCTTCTCAAAATGTTTCTTCAATTCCTTCCAAGTAACATTCTTCTCTCTGATGTGTTGCACTTGCACAAGTTGATCTCGCCACAAGAATGTATTTCCTTTAAATTGGTAGATAGAAAATCTTACTTCTGCATGAGAAGAATAGTTATGCAATTGGAAGTACTTCCTCATGCCTAGAAATCATGTCTCATCATCTTCATCCTTCTTTTGTTCATCATCAAAAGTAGGAGGTTTGATCTTGTTCATTTCTCCTTTCAATTCATCCACCCAAGACGTCCTATGTTTCCTGAAAAGGGAAGGAATTGAGCTTCTATGTGTTCTCCTATTGGAATGTATTTGGGAGTGATGGTGATGTCTGCTATCACTCCTTGATATTCCCTTTCCCTCAGGGGTCCTATGGCTTCCTTATTTGTTGGAGCCACTCTCCTTATCCAACTTATTTTCAACTTTGTCCAGGCTTTTCATTAAATTAGTATTGAAGTCTTCTTGTTGTTCATTAGATTTCATAAGCCTTTCATTATCATCCTTGTGGCTCTAGACATCTTTCTGTAGTTTCCTGATGGCCTCAACCAGATTTGTGTCTTCCTCCTTTTCTCCTCCATGTCCATTGGAGTTGGTTCCTTCCATACCCAACTAGACATTTATCCCTTTGATTTCATATTCTTGGTTGTAGACTATCTTTGTGTCATCCATCCCTCTGCACTTTGTGATAACTCTATTCCATTATCAAAGCTATTACTTCTACAAAAAATGTGCAACCAACATAACTTTGTCAGGCTAATTGTTCTTAATAATCTCATGAAAATATGAACGATTCTGATTCATTAATATATCAGACTTATTTTCTACTGATTTCCTGAGAAATTGATTGTTCAGATCCAATTTTTAGGTGAAAATTTATCTTCTACTATTCAAGACCTTTCCAATTCCTACTTCCATGCTCAATTCTGAGTTTTAAGAAGAAAGTTATGGATACTTGAACAAATGTCTTTATGGGGATGCAATCCTTGTACATGGATTCTTCCATATTGTAGTTGAATTGGCTCTTGGATCTATTTTGGATCCTCTCTTCAGGTTTACAGGCCTTCCTTACTTCTTTAGTTGTAGGTATGTAAAAATTAAAAACCCCATGGGCTCCTTCTCTAATCCTTTCTCTATTTTCAAAAACAATTTTTGGGCCCTTAGTCCTTTTTATTTCGCCCCCCATCTCATGTGACCATAGATTGTGACCTAGAACTAATAGATAGGTTCTTATCCAGAGCCTTGGGAGCTTCAGGGCTCCATAAATTTGGGCTTCAGAAGCTCTTTCTACTTCATACTTCTAATCCCCCTAGAGTGTCGAATTGGCAAACTCGCAAAGGATGGTCGATCAATGGTTCATGACTTCCCAACATCCAATGGCCATGATCAACTTCGATATTTTGGGATTCAACAGTTCTGTACTATCCACACTCTCAATCCTTTCAGAGTACCAAGTCTCTGGACTACAGGATCCATTGCCACATATCCTCTTTCGATCAATGACTAATATTTTCTCTGCAACTCCGGGCTTCGGGGCTTTCCAAAGCACCTCTCCATAGATCTCCAACAGTGTCAAATCTCTAAATACTCGGAGGACATATGATTGATAGTCCTCATTCCTTGTTTATATCAGCGGTCAACAGGAGCTCCAGAACTTTGGGCTTCGGGAGTTCTAAGGATCCATCTTGCGTTGCCTTTTGAATTACCGAATGTTGAAACCATGAAGGGATAAGATCTATGGTCGACATTCACCTGTCAATGGACAGTTGGGATTGACTCCAATTTTAGAAACTGAGAAAACTTGTTCATTTTTCAATCACTTTAATATTAATGGTCTTGGTTGACTGCAGACCTTGAACATGCTTAGGGTTTAACAATGACCCCAACTTCGACAATGGAAAAATGTGCGATGGAGCGGGAATCACATCCACCGTTGATATGAAACCCTGATGGAGATCTACGATCCCAATGTATTGTGGAATATGAATTAGTGACTTCATTAATTCACCTTTGGATTTCTCCAATGAAAGATGCACGATGGAGAAGATATCAACGTCCATCGTTGATCTTTCATCTTGATGGAGATCTATGATCCCAATGGATTGTGAAATGTGAAGTATCTCCTTCATTAATTATCCTTTGGATTTCCACAATTGTTTATGACCATTGATCTAGTCAGCAACCACATGCTAGTGGGGTGCTACATGGAAGAACAAAGAAGAGAACACATGGCCCAATCCGAGGGGTGACACGTGTTAAATTCTACATGGAAAAAATAGTCTTTTAAAAGAATAAAAAACACTCACACGTGGCATGCATATTGTGTTCCCATGTCACCCCATGTGACCTCATCAAGCCACATCACTTCGGTGCTTCGTGACTTCGTAACTTTGGGACTTTGGGACTTTGGGACTATGGGACTTCAGAGATCCAGAAGTTCTTCCCTCATCATCCATTATTTCCTCCAAATGTTGAATTCCCGAACCCCTTAACTTTTTCAGGGTCCACATATTACTACTGTCAGCATATAAGATGGTGGCACATGGCCCCACTGCTGAGTGACACATGGCAAACTTAGCGTAGGTCTGTGTCACCATAGGTGACATCATCATGCCACGTCATATCTGGCACTTCAGGACTTCGGAGCTACAAGACTTCAAAGGATTTCACATTTTCACACCCAAAAATTACCGAACTTAGAATTTACGAACACTTCCACCTCACCCTCAGTGACTTCATCATGTCATGTCACTTCGAAACTTTGGGACTTCAGGGATTTTCTCCTCCTGCGCAACACAAAAAAAATTCTTTTGGAGTGTCGAATTGTCAAACTTCCAAACACTTGATAATCCCATGACACGTGTCTCTAATATTAGATGGTTCATATTGGTTCTAGACTTTTGGACTTCAAGGTTCTAGGAGACTTCCCCATGCTACACCACAGATTCCCCAAATGTCAAATTCTTGAATGGGTTGATCTCCCAACACGTTTCCTCAAACATGAATGGTCCAGATTAACTCTGGAGTTTGGGACTTCGGGAGATTTCTCTCCTTACAGCTTAAGGAATCACTTCTCCTAGAGTGTTGAACCTATGAACCGTCGTGAGATCTACGGCTCATTTCGCTCATGCATAGATCTGACAGTTGGGATATGACCTTCACCATTGTGCCCCACCTCTTGATCTGTGCTTGATATGGAGACTCATATCTTTCTTTAGCCAAATCCAATGGTCAAGTACTCATTCTAGTGATCTACATCATAGATTCATTCCAGGACTTCGGAGCTTTGGGGCCTTTGCCTCCTTTCTGTTAAACAATGAAAACTTTTGGACTAGCAAAGCCTGAAGGACTTTGGTACTTAACTACCATGCACCTTCTTTGGATCCGATGACTGTGAGGGATCTATCTTCTTCCGAACAAATCCAAAGGCCCAAATTTAAACTTTGTGGCCCAATACCATAGTTGTCATGGTTTATCAAATTGTTATGCCTCATGATCTTTTGAACACAACCAAGGTGTTCCCTCAACACCCTCCTGGAACTTTGTAATTTTAATTATCTGAAACGTTTTCTTCAAAAACCACTTATACGGCCCAATTCAGGCTTAGTGTCAAAAACTGGGCTCTAATACCAGATTCTAACGTACCGCGACATCCCAGGGTCGGGGCATGCTACCAAAATCTCTACTCTGTTCAAACTATGATATACATATAAATATATAATGTAAATTTAACAAATATAAAAAATTTGTTCATACACTGATTCATACAGAAGTGACAGTAAAAACATACATGCAGTAAACACAGGAAATTTTGATAACTTCAAACATGTTCTTAAACACAACATGTAAAATTAACATAGAAATGGTACTTATGTTTTTATTAAAATCCACCAACTTCATGCAAACCTTCCACAAACCTCCCAGCCTTAGACCACGTTGCTCCAAGCTATCAGCAGTGGGTCACCTCCAAGATGGGACTAAATTCCACTCACGGTAAGAGGAATCCTAGGCTAGGCTGAGATTATGGAAAGATACACAATGAAACAAGAAGGATTCCCTCCCAGTAGCCTACTTACGCCCACCTCTCAAATAATTTCATTTCCCACATGCCTCTCCCACCCCGGGAGTATACACCTTCATTGTTCCATAGTCCATCGACTGCTCCACTTCCCTTCCAAGGCTTCAACAACATGCCAGATCAAGAATTCTCAGAGCTCTATAGTTGTTGTTTGACTCCCTCCAGGAGAAATCACTTCCCCAACACTCTCTCTCAACAAGAGAGATTTTATCATAGGCTTGGCAACCTTCTTCTTCAATCCATGGGCCTGACAAACTGCCTATTCAAAACCACGGGCCTGACAACCTGCTTTTTTTGTCTAGCTCCTAAGTCAAATGGGTAACCACAGTAGCAAAATCGAGTATGGGTTCTGGCAATGCCAACAAGCCACACCAGTCCAGATAAAAATGTGGGTAACAACAAAAAAATGGATAGGGCGTGATATGGCTCAAGCACTACGCAATCGTGTTTTTCCTCACAGGAAAAACGGGTTAGCTTCATGGGTTTGCAGGTTTCATAGGTTGCAGAGGTCCATGATGGAGGGAATGGCTTTCTACATTAATTCTCAGTCTAAGTGTGTGTGTGAGTGGGGATCATGGAAGAATGGAGATAGAACCCCCACAATGATGTATTCCCCCCCCATAAAACTGCATGCACCTAGGTTGACACATGGATCTCTTGCGAGCTCATTCCTCTCCTCTTGGATTTCGTTCCTTACCCCAAAGGAACTTAGGATAACATGGCTTATTTCGCCAAACCTTATTCTTTTAGGAAAATATATTATAATATTCCCTTGGCAATCAACCCTCTATCTTATCCCTTTTTCCCAGCCTCTCAACCTCATCCCTTTCCCTACCTAGTGGAGTTTAGTCCCACATAATTTTTTCTTCGTGGTTGGTCTACACACAGCAATGTAATTATATTAATGATGTGAGTCTTTTCATATACAAAATCAATCTCCCTGGCCTTCAACATCTAGGCTCTTCGGCCTAATAAACACATAAGCCTCCCATCTTATAAACACTTGGCTCACCAGCCTATAAACATCATTAAACATCATTACAATTTAGCAGGGGCTCAGCCTTGGGGTATTACAATGAGAGTAATTGTGGAATCCAAAAAATCATAGCTAGTATTAACAATGACTTAATACTATGCTTCTATAGAAGAAGGGTTGATTGCATGCTACCTTTTGCTAGGTCAAGTGATAGGACCTAAACCAAGGTTGAAAGTGTAACTAGAAATAGGTTTCCAATCATTGAGATAACTTGGCCAATTTGAATCTATAAATCCCACTAAGAAAGAGGACCCCCCTTTAGTATACTTAATTTCAAACTAATAAGGAACCCTAACGTATCGAATGTAGTGTTACTTAACCCTTAAAATTGAAATACAACTAGGTTTATAGAAAACATAATAGAAAAATATTCAGAAACAAGAGACAATAAGATGAAATATGTAAAATATGCACTTGTATATTGATAATGCGAAGAATGAAAACAATGTTCACTTTCCTCTTAAGGTGGGTCCATGATTCATTGAGTAGATCTCCAAATACACAACAAAAGAAAAACACTCCATTGTCTCTTATCTCTTTAATGTAACATCTCCATTATAATCCCCAATTTAATTAATGCTTATGCATATGTATTGTGTGGCTACAACCAAAGTGATGTAATATACAAATTTTGTTTATATGTTTTAATAATAAAACATGATGTCAGTTGCTAAGGGGATATAGACAAGAGATGGGGGTTGAATTAATCCACAAGAGAGGGGAGTGT
>ML792261.1:251766-263503 GCA_009831015.1 Picea engelmannii | reverse complement strand
GACTTACCACAGTATTGAAGGCGTTCAAATGCTCTGCCACCGAGTCTCCATCTCTCATCCTCAAGTTATACAGCTTCTTTCTCAGAAATAGTTTATTTTCCAGGGACTTAGACTGATACACCTTCCCAACTTTTCCCATAAATCTTTGGCTGTAGCTTCCTTTGAGACATTCAGTAATACTGAATCGGAGAGACACAGTCGAATTGTTCTCTTTGCCTTCCGATCCATCTTTTTCCAGTCATCTGTAGAAGTTCATGTAGGTGTCGTACCTGGATCTACCACGATCCACTGATCTTTGTCCACCAAAATATATTCCATCTTGAGCTTCCACAGCTCAAAGTGTTTCCCATTAAACTTCTCGATCTCCATCTTCGAATTGCTTGCCATTTCTTTTCACCTGAAAAACAATACCGTAGATCTCCCATTATAACAAGGCTTATCACAGTCTCGAGTCAAACCTTTGACGAGAAAGGCATCCCCTTGAAGCTAATAAAGCTCTGATACCAAATGTAAATTCTAACCTTGTACAATATCTACTGCAAACTGATATTCAGANAACATTACACAGAGATTTTTCACCTGGAAACCCAAACCGGGAAAACCAGCATATATTATATTCATACATCGTGTTACACTGTTTACAATACAATATACATATATGAGCCAACGGCATCCAAAACCCTAACCCAATGACCTGGATTAGTCCAAAACCCTAATTCCTTAACCGAAAATAGAAAACCATCGGAAAAAAACCATGTGCCGAAAAACCACCTAATATCATGTGGTCCCGAAAATATGTCGTCCCGGTAATATATCGTCCCGGAAATATGTCGTCCCAAAAAAAAAAATTGGGGGCGTTGCCCCCAAACCTCCACGCAAGGGGCTCCGCCCCCCTGCACCCCCCCATAACCCCCCTGCGTGCCCGGCACAGGCGCTCAGACTCTACTACTCGTGCAAAGAATATAACACATACCCAACAGTCCCTACATGTTCCTTAGTTGTTAGCTTCTGCAAATATGCCCTTCGCTCTGACCAACTTAGATCTGCACACATGGAGACACAAAAACATTTCATAAGATCAAGCTAATCATGTATAAATTAACGATAGATCTAATAATGTATCATAACACATTAAAACATTAATTCTCCACAGGAAAATATAACAATTACATGGACATCCAGGTAGAGGGAAACATATTGTACATCTTCTATTGATAAAACAAATGGATTACACCTTACAAAAAAATTGTTGCAATTCTTTCCCAAGTTCCTTGCCCAAGCTCTGTAATCAAACTATTAGAATAAGTTTTTTTTTTCTCATTTCTCCTCCCTTTTCCCATGAGAGACTCCTATTATTTATAGGATAGTAGAGATAAGATAAAAGGGTAGTTTGGATAAGATCTCTATTCCCAAGATGAAAATATTGTCGAGGTCGAACCACGAAGAATCTAGGGTTCAATCTCATCTCTTGAAACCAATCATAAATGGGGTGTAACAAACTCGGTCACTCCCTACATTCTTATAGGGAGTGATTGGTCACCCTTTGCAAGAGGAAAAAGAGTGACCACAACTTTTTGGTCACAAGATGTAAAAGGGAAACCATCAACCAAGAAAAAAGTTGTTGTAAACTAACGGGAAAGTGGTATAATTTAGTGTCTCGGAATTCTAACCCCTAGTTGATGCCCATCAAGTGATCAGGTGGAAAATAACTATATAACATATGCCCCCTAAAGTGTGAGGTCAGAAGAGGTGTTTGATGTCCGAAATACTTTACGAACAAAATCATAGAGCTTTGAGTGAAGGAACTTGGAAAGAAAGCATCATCAGTCTGACAAAATAATAACATCTTTGAGGCAGGCATACCCATGCTCGGTAATAAAAACTAAGCATAGCCACCAAAAATAATACACTACACTATGAAGCCATGCATGACGCAAGTGAATAGCTCATGGCCATGAAAGGATACATTGTGGATCCATGTCACAAGTGAGAGCATAGCCACGACCAAGTAGAAATGTGTCCCTGTGTCACAATATACAAATTAGTGAGAGCACTCAATGCTTGAGAAATATCTGAAGTACTCATGAAGAACTTCATCGCAACTTGGGAGGGAATTCCAGTGAGGAATGTGGTGCTCCCAACCCAAGGTATTCATCCCAAATCCCAAATGGTATGAATCTACAACATGCGAATAAAGGAGTTGAAGTCGATCATTGTAGAAACCATTTGATCACCGGTCATTAATATATCATTAACAGATGTGAGGTAATACATCAATCATGATGATGGACCCCAAGATACCTAGTAAAATCTACCAGGTGTGAATAAATGAGTTGAGCTTGAACACTCATAGATTCATTCAAAAGGATCCAATGATGTCAACCCAATGGGATTAAAGATATTAACTATTTCCAACTTAGTGGGATTGAATCAAATTATGTTTATGTAACGTCCCTCAACCAAACTTAGGGGCATTACAGTGTGGAAAACTCATAAAAATGAAATTTATGTTAACTAATTTAATTATTTTATAGCTAACTGACTTCCTATAGCTTACAACTATGATTTACAACTAGATTTAATTTTTAAATGTTACCATTATTTAGATGCATCTACAACATGCTAAAATGATCATGAAATTCAACCAATAACTCAAAAACAACAACATATAATCAAACTCATACACAAAGTTCATGCACAACAATTATACACATAAAATAACACATCAAGAAGATAAAACACTTACCTTTTAATTATGTTGTGCAACTTGATGCTTGGGATGGATGGTCCACCCAACCATAGATTGATTGTTCCAAATCTCAACAGTCAATCACCCCCGAGCTGAGGCTAGTAATACACAAAAGAGGATGGTCTCTCACAGTCCATTCACAACTCATATAACTCACAACCCATTGGTATTTTCCTACAACTATCTTGATTTTTCTCCATCTCTCTTCCTCTTGACCTGCCCAACCCAAATAATGTACCCCTTCACTGATATCGGTCCCTCGGGCATATCATTCATTTATTAGGGCCTCTCTAGAACAGGTAGCTAGGAATATCTCAACTAGGAACTTAAGGGAACTCACTACTACGAAAAAATATCAGCAAAAAACAACAAACACTTGTTTTTTTAGTACAACTCGCCCAGTAGTTCACTCTTCAGGCCTGAAAACCTAACTCTTCAGTTTCTAGCTCTAGATACGCTCTAACTTGCTCTAAAATTATTCCACCATGGTTTGCACCATCTCCAAGATCTCTTTTTTATTTCCACTTGATTGTCATGCACAAAAACTCCATGTGTAAAAATTGTTGTCCCAACCCATATGTAACAACCCAATTTGATTAATTATTTATCATGGTTGTTAATTTAAATTTAATTAATTATTAAAATAAATTAAATGAGTCTTTTTGTTATTTTATTATTAAAATGTAGGTGAAGTAATTAATGGGGGAGTAAGGTTGTTGGGGAATTAAGGTGGGGGATTTGAGAGAGGAGGATAAGGAAGAGGGGAGAGGACTTGGAGAGGGGTCTTTTCTTTTGAGAAAAAAATGGAGGAGGAGGAGGAAATTATGAAAGAGAGAGGGAAGAAGGAGGAAATTGGAAGAACAAATTGTTTTGGGGAATTCTCACAGGGCACTGTTGTTGCTGGGAACTTTGGGCTCAGGCATCAGGAAACCACAAGGATTATTGGAGCTAGGGAGCTAGAGAGGTTGTTCCTAGTTGGCTGGGAGGTTAATATTCAGTTTGGGCGGGACCAGGAACAAACAGAAAAGGGACTAAATCAACCAACTTGCAGGTCAAGGTATGTATTTTACTAAGTTTGTGTTGTTAATATGTTGTTGGTGTTATTATGTTGTCTAATTTGTTATTATGTCTATTTACCAGTTTATTCTTGGTATAGAAAAAATCATGAAATAAAATTATAAATATTATTGCAATTATTCAATAGGAGTTGAAGAGATAATTATTTATTATTTTATTGAGGCCCTGAAACCATGGCTTTACAAATGGTATCAGAGCCCAGTTTCAAAACTGAAACCTAGGGCTTGAACAACCACTTAGCTATGGAAAACCAGTTCCTAAGATAGCATGTAACCTACAACCTAGAAACCATTATTTACAAACCTCAAACCTTCGAGGATAACCCATAAATGACCCACTAAAGAAAAATACTCAAGAAATTGAAATCTTGATGAAGAGAGAGTATAGTAGGAAAATATATCTTGTAGTTTATGTAGTTGGTTCCAACATCTTGTTTCTTATTGCAGAGCTACCTGTTAACATGTAAGAAAATTCACCTGTAAAAGAGACAAAGAAGTAATAAATATCAGTTTCTAAAAAAATACCAAGATGTATGTAAACTGGAGCAATATGAAAACAAAAAAAAAATTGTTATTAATTAATTAACTAAAAAAAAAACTGCACTTGCTTACCTCTCAGAATGAACTTAAGGAGGGTTGATTGAAACCAAGAGCCAAGCATACATACCCAAATCCCCTGGCCACCATACGAACTAAGAAAAAAAAAAAAACTTACACCTAAGGACTAAGATAAGCCCCCAGTCGCTCATGTCTTATTCCTCTGCCAGGATAAGCCCTTGGTCATGCTCATGTTGTGGTCCATACAATGAAAAGAATACCAGTGAAATAAGATGTGGAATCCCTATTTCCATTCATTTACCCACCCTAGGGAAGCTAAGTTCATAAATTCCAAGTGCAATAAGAGTCACTAGTGGGACGAATGAAAGAGGACTCAAATACCTTACAAAAATATCCCACATACCATTGAATCCCAGGATTACTTGTAGAGTAGAAGAAACAATCAGAGAGCCTTGTATTCCTCGCATCGTATGAAAAAATATCACACAGTTAGAAATAATTCTCTGGTTCCTAGTGGAAGATATGATGGAAACTGTAGGAAGGATAAAGGCATAGGTTCCTCCTATAACGACACACAACATAATACCAAGTGTCATTGGGAAATGAATGAAACCACTACTACATGATGCTCTTCTCTTCTCACGCAATAAATGGCGTAGTCTATTAAGCCCTGCTACAAACAGTAATGTCTAGATAACTTTATCCTTATCCTCATTGTTGCCACCCATCAAAGGAACAAGCATCAAGGGGATGAGAATAGTAGAACCCAACGTCACCAAATAGTGTTGGGAACCTAATAAAATGGCTTTCGGTCATGGAGGAGGTATGGTTATGCAGTAATCTATTCCTACAAGCTGATCCTTGGAGTCATTGGCCTAGATGGGTCACCCACCCATGGCGTCCACGCCATCCCCAAAAATCCGAGCCCTCCTTTGCCACCTAACACAAAACATCGGATCCCATAGACCAAGAGCCAACCCATGACCAAAGGAAGATCCCATGAGAGGCATTTCGTTTTCATTGTGCCTCCAAGTGTGAGGCGAGTGGAATCGAACCCTAACCACCCACAACACCCAACGCTCACAGGTCACAAACAATAAGATAAGACTAAGCGCCAAACCATCGAAGAGAGGAGCCACATAGGGAACTATTAGCATCCACACCAAGCACCAAGGAGGGAGACTATTGTAGGAAGCATGGTTGATGGACGCAATTGTGGGCAAGGAACGTGGTCCTCATGCAAGATTGCATGTTGCCCATAAACCCTAAATCCCTATGTTTTTAATTTACTTGAATATTATTTTTGGATAATGACAGACATAGAGCAATGTTATCGACTTGTGGGCTCGTTTGGTGCCTATATTGCTCATTGTGCTCTGACATATAGTGTGACTTGACACTTGGGTGATTTTGCTCTTAGTTATATGCTTGAAAACTAGGGCTCGAGTGCGTTTAGATAAAAACCCTAAAGCATTCCATGTTTAGATATATATAAGCATTTAAATTAATTTTTTTATTATTTAAATAACTTTCAAATTTTAAATTAAATTTAATGTATTTTTTTATAGTTGATTTTTTTTTATTAAAGTAAATTTAAAAAAAAATGGTATTAAACATGCTTCCGACATAATTAAATTATTTTTTTTAAACATATTTTTTTTATATAATTATTAATTTACAAATTTATTTTAATTTCATTTTTCTATAAAGAAGATTATAAAGTTGTAGATTTATTATTATTATTATTTCATGGAGTTAAAATTCTTTTGAATTCATTAACTTATAAAAAGAAAAATGCTTTTTTGGAAAAAAAAAATTATGGCTATTTATTAATGTTAATAAAGGGGATTTGATGCACACTAGCAAGTGTGTTATAGGGTTAGTATGGATAGCAAGGTAAGAGGGTTATTAACTTACCCAAACAAGTTACCAATCTTAGAGGCTTTCGACCCTGACCCTTAGCCACTTACCCTAAAGAGAGTAATGTATGTTTACAGACAAGTAAAAAAAAAAAACTTATGCCTAAACCTATGTTTGCTACTAAGTTTGAGCGAATGTGGAATGCCTTAAACTCTTCCCTCATAAGCATTTGGTTTGATGTAGATTCAATTATTCAATATGTTTAGGACTCAGGGAAATCAAGGCTGAGGGGCATTGTCGCAAGGACCACCAACGCCAACACTTCCACCACCATTGTCTAAATTAGCTCTCATTTTGTGCTCCTTAGAGCCTATTAATGAGACATTAAAGGGACGCCAGTCAGAAGATGTCGAGGTGGAACTCCCACCATCTGGAGTGGGTAACCCTGAAGTGTCGAGGGACTCAGAAGGAGGGCCTCCACGAGGGGACATCACCAGCGAACTACAGAATATCAAAGTCCCAGAGTTTGTTGGGGGCCATGCAAGTGAACGTGCAGAGGCATGGTTGGAAGGAATGACATGATGTTTCTCCTTAAGAGACTATGCTTCCACATCAAAGACGAAGATAGTTTCAGTTGAGGGACAATGCCTTGAATTAGTGGGGTAATATGGAGAGGCAGCTGCACCTTACCCCAGACACCGTCTCATGGGAGATTTTTGAGGAAAAGTTTTGGAGGAAATATTTTCTTGCATACTATGAGGAACAACAGGTAGGATCATTTCATGATCTTGTTCATGGAAACAGGACCATGGAAGAGTATGATATCAGGTTCATTGAGTTAGTAAAATATTTCTCGTACATGGATACCGATCAACGACAGGCGAAACATTTTTTCTATGGGTTAAAACCTAAGATAAGGGCCATGGTACTGATGTAGAAACCGTCATCAGTAGCCAAAGTAGTTGAAAATGCTCATTACGTAGAGGATCATATGAGCTTAAACGAAGGTACGAGGTCAACCATTCCACATCATCTTGGATTCATGGGGAATGCCCCTAGGAATTTCTCCAAGGGAGGCAGATCTAGGCCACGTCCTTATGGAAATAGAGTCGCACCTAGAGTAGTTACAACATGTATTTTAATGGAAGTGAGTGCAACATCCCACTCATCACCAAAAATGCAGGAAGGTCCACGTACTTCTCAGGGAACAACAATTAGGGGTAGGGGTTCTGAGGGAAGAAACTCATTTCAAAGACCATCACAAGGTAGTGTGGAGGCTCCATCTCATGTTACTTGTTGGGGGATGTGGAGGACCTCAGTACTAGTGTGATTGTCTAGAGTCACAAACAAGATTTGTGCATAGAGAAGAAAAGGCCTTGATGGGAAGAGCGAGTAGTAGCCACCAGATTTATGCAATCGTTAACAATCGCCAGAGATAACATCAACCCATAATGGTGGAGTCGTCAGGTATGCTAAATCATGTCAATGTTAAAATTTTATGTGATTATGGTGCTAGAGATAGTTTCATTTCACCTTGTGCATTAGAAAAGTGTGGTTTGGCAGCCTATGAGCATGACGACTTTAAACAAGTCGAGATGGCTTCAGGGGAAAACAAAGCGGTAGGACCTAGCGTCAATAATTTTCTAGTAGACCTGGGAGTGTGTACTACTAGGCTGAAGGTGTATGCCATTTCTCTAGGAAAGTATGACCTAATCATTGGAATGGACTAGTTAGAATCCCATCGATCTATGGTATATTTTTTCACAAAAAGGGTGCTTTGTGTTAATGATGAAGGAAGGTCAGTAGAGATCAATGGTGTATGGAGGAAGGTGTCTCTATGCTTTATCTCGACCATGAAGATTAAACATTTCATGAGGAAAGGTTTTCAATTATATGTAGTGGAAGAAGTCAGAGAAGGGAAAGGACCCTACATGGATCAATATACAGTGTTATCAAAGTTTAAGGATGTTTTTCTAAAAGAGTTTCCAGGGTTACCTCCTGAGAGGGAGCTTGATTTTACCATTGAGCTAAAACCTGGTGTGGAGCCAATTTCCAAGACTCTGTATAAGATGACAATGCCAGAACTTTGTGAGTTGCAGATGCAGTTGAAGGAACTACTTGACTTGGGCGCATAATAAGGCCTAGTGTCTCACCTTGGGGTGCACTAGTAATTTTTGTCAAGAAGAAGGATGGTTCCTTACGACTGTGTATATATTACAAGGACTTGAGCCATGATACAATGAAAAATAGGTACCCAATTCCACAGAAAGATTGCCTCTTTGATAAGATGAAAGGATCAGTAGTTTTCTAAAAAATTGATCTGTGATCAGGGTATCACCAATTAAGGATTAAGGAAGGTGATATTCCTAAAACTTCCTTTCAAAATCGGTTTGGGTATTATGATTTCATTGTATTACCTTTTGGTTTGACCAATGCACCAACCGTATTCATGAGCCTCATGAATGGTGTATTCCGAAAGTACTTAGACCACTTTGTATAGGTCTTTCTGGATGATATCCTCATCTATTCCAAGAATGAAAGAGAACATGAGGAACACTTGCGAGTGGTGTTGTTGTTTCTTAGAGAGAACAAGTTGTATGACAAGTTTTCGAAGTGTTCTTTCTTCCAAAAATAAATTCACTATTTAGGTCATATCATTTATGGTGAAGGAATCTCTGTGGATCCAAAAAAGGTAAGGCCATTATGGAATAGCCAGTGCCAAAAAATTCTCATGAGGTGAGAAGCTTCATGGGTCTAGCTGGTTATTATGGAAGGTTTGTGGAAAGGTTCTCTAAAATAGCAAAACCCATCACCACCTTGCAGCACAAGGGGGTCAGGTATGAATGGACAGAGGAATGTGATACTGCATTCATCGAGCTTAAGAGGTTACTAACCAAGGCGCCTATTCTACGAGTGCCAGATATGGAAAAAGACTTTGCAGTCTGCATAGATGCCTCGAAGCAAGGATTGGGGGTCGTGATAATGAAGGATGGGGGAGTGATAGCATATGCATCAAGAAAGTTGAAGCAACATGAGGAGCTTTATGATACTCAGGATTTAGAGTTGGCATCTGTAATCCTATCTATGAAGCTTTGAAGGCATTATCTAGTGGGACAAAGCTTTGAACTCAAAACATACCATGAAATCTTAAATCATATCTTCACTCAAAGAGATCTCAATTCCAGGAAGAGGCGTTGGGGTGATTTTATGAGTGAGTATGATTTTGGAATTTCGTACATCAAGGGAAAGGAGAATGCGGTATCAAACTCCTTGAGAAGGAGACGACGTGTCTTCTCCTTGGTACCCTTAAAAGTTAATATGAGGGAGCGTGCGTTGGGGAAACTTCTTGGAGATAGTTGGTGGTTAAATGTTACTTCAACCCTCCAGAGTGGGAGGAAATTAGATCCAGAGTATGAAGGATATAGCCTAGAATAATATGGATTGTTAAGATATCAAGAAATTATGTACATCCCCGAAGGTGGGGATATTTGAAGGATCATAGTCAAGGAATCCCATAGAGCACTTTATTGTGCACATCCAGGTGTGAAGAAAATGTACGAAGACATGAAGAAGCTTTTATTTTGGGTAGGCATGAAGCGTGATCTAGTCCATTTCATTTCCAAGTGCCTAGAGTGTTAACAAGTGAAGGATGACCACCACCACCTGAAAAGTCTCCTACAAGAGGTGTTGGAGTGATTTTATGAGTAGGTATGATTTTGGAATTTTGTACACCAAGGGAAAGGAGAATGTGGTCGCATACACCTTGAGAAGGAGACCACATGTATTTTCCTTGGTACCCTTCAAAGTTAATCCGAGGGAGCATGTGTTGGGGAAACTTCTTGGAGATAGTTGGTAGTTTTAGGTTACTTCAACCCTCTAGAGTGGGAGGTAATCAGATCCAGAGTATGAAGGATATAGCCTGGAAGCAGATGGATTGTTAAGATAATTGGGAAGGATGTACATCCCCGAAGGTGGGGATATTCAAACAATCATAGTCAAGGAAGCCCATAGAGTACTTTATTGTGCACATCCATGTGTGAAGAAAATGTACGAAGACATGAAGAAGATTTTCTTCTAGGTAGGCATGAAGCGTGATGTAGTCCATTTCGTCGCCAAGTGCCTAGAGTGTCAAAAATTGAAGGTTGACCACCACCACCTGACATGTCTCCTACAATCGCATGATGTTCCTATGTTCAAGTGGAAAGTCATTTCTATGGATTTTTTTGTGGGATTTCCATTCACATCACACAGATACAATTCCATTCTTGTGATAGTTGATAAGTTCACCAAGATTTCTCATTTTATTTAGGTTAGAGACACTTATAATGTCACTGATGTGGCACACATGTTTATAAGTGAATTCATCTGTCTGCATGGGTTAACCAACAAGATCATTTCAGATAGGGACTCTCAATTCACATCTAGGTTTTGGACAAGTTTGCAGTTAGCATTGGGAACTCAGTTGAAATTAAGCACAACATATCATCCTGAAACAGATGGGAAAACTGACAGAGTAAATCAGGTTATGGAAGATATTATTAGGATGTATGTTATGGATAATCAAACCCATTGGGAGAAGTACCTACCTTTGGTATAGTTCACCTACAATAATAGTTTTCATAGATGCATTGTAATGCCACCCTATGAAGCTCTGCATGGAAGGCCATGTAGGACACCGTTAAGTTGGGAAAGGTTAGAAGACTGAGTGATAGTTGGGCCAAAATTGATTCAAGAGATGGAGAAACAGGTGATTCAAACTAAGCAACAACTAAATGAAGCACAGTATAGAAAACAAAGTTATGTTGATGCACATAGTACTGACCAAAGTTATAAATTGGGAGATCATGTTTTCATTTGTATTAGGCCTAATAAGAGTACCATTAGGTTCGGGAATGGGATAAAGTTTTCGTCTCAATTTATAGGACCATTCAAAATCCAAGAGATAATTGGACTAGTTTCGTATCATCTCTTATTGCACCCCACTTGCATAAAAATCTTAATGTTTTACATGTATCTATTCTACATCATTATGTTGTTGACAAATCTCATAAACATAATTGAAAGGAATTACAGGTATCCGACACGGGAATCCTCATGGTCGAACCATTACACATATTGGACCATAAGGTCCAAAAACTCATGAATCATATGGTAGACCAAGTTAAGGTCTAGTGGGACAAGTATAGCCCAGGATTTGCTACTTGCAAAGATGTAGAGACCTTACAAAGAGATCATCCCTCACTTTTTTGACCACCTCGGGAATATGTTTTCCAAAGGTTGGGTGTATGTAATGCCACCTTTTGACTTAGATAGCTAGAATTACTTGAGGCCTAATCATATTTATCTTCTATTTACTGTAAAACTATTAACGATATACTTGAACTTTTAATACATATGGACCTATGTGAATGTCAATTCTATGAATGTTTATCGTTATTTGAATTATGATGGATATTATGCAATCTATTCTAACCTGGAAATTTTGACATTCAAA
>ML792261.1:227287-241772 GCA_009831015.1 Picea engelmannii | reverse complement strand
TGTTGATCCACATAGTACTAACCAAAGTTATAAATTGGGAGATCATGTTTTCATTTGTATTAGGCCTAATAAGAGTACCATTAGGTTCAATAAGGGGACAAAGTTGTCACCTCGATTTATAGGACCATTCAAAATCCAAGAGAGAATTGGACTAGTTTCCTATCATCTCGTATTGCACCCCACTTGCATAAAAATCTTAATGTTTTACATGTATTTGTTCTACATCATTATGTTGTTGATGAATCTCATAAACATAATTGAAAGGAATTATAGGTATCTGACTCGGGAATCCTCATGGTCGAACCATTACACATATTGGGCCATAAGGTCTGGCAGCTCATGAATCATCTGGTAGACCAAGTTAAGGTCTAGTGGGACAAATATAACCCAGGATCTGTTACTTCGGAAAATGTAGAGACCTTACGAAGAGATCATCCCTCACTTTTTTGACCACCTCGGGAATATGTTTTCCGAAGGTTGGGTGTATGTAATGCCACCTTTTGACTTAGATAGATAGAATTACTTGAGGCCTAATCCCATTTATATTCTATTTACTGTGAAACTATTAATGATACACTTGAACTTTTAATACATATGGACCTATGTGAATGTCAATTCTATGAATGCTTATCATTATTTGAATTATGATGGATATTATGCAATCTATTCTAACCTGGAAATTTTGACATTCAAAGTTGTTGGTACGTGAATACTGAATTGAGGATATTATTAAATGCATTAACATGATGATAATGCATAAATGTGTATGAGTTTGTGTTATAGACTAATTTGCAGTTCAATGGGATATGAAATAGCTAAAGGATAATGATAATAAAATGTTGATGTCATGAAACAATATGGTATGAATCTTTGTATGTGAAATTATATTGGTTCAAATGCATTACTATGATGTGTGGACAAGTGCAGGTTTTTCAAGTGGAGAGACTGCCTGAAATTGAATATATGATGACAAAATTCCTAGCAACATAGTGCCACTATCTGGTCCATGGTAGGGTGTTGACCCTAGTTCTATTAGGAGGGGTGGAGGCATTTCCCACTGTGTGTCCTCTTAAACTTGGAGTCATGGGATGATGGTGTTATCTCACGCTCCCCTAGACGTGTGATGATGACTGCTAGATACCCGCTGGGGAACCTTGGTCGAAAGATTTGACACTTTTGCTTACAGGTTGTATATGGAATTAGGTCAATATAGTTGATGCTCCAAGATAGTCCAGCAAAGGAAGGATAGGGATGGAAGATGAAAGTAGGTTAGGGAGTAAGGATGACTAGAAGTAGTTGAGAGTTTGTGGGGCTTTCGCCTTATGGTAGAATTTCTTGATTTTCTCGTTTTGAAAAATATGTATATATGTATTTTTATATTTTCTTAACTGAACAACAAAGTATCTAAGTGAATGTTGTTTCTGCTAAATTATTATAATTGAGGGATTTCACAAATATTTTTAAATGGTCTACTATCTTTTATGAAATGAATGGTATTGTTGATTGGTTTGGATGCATACAATAATTACTTTAGGAGTGACAATTATTGTCATGAGTGCATGTGCAATTCATATATGTGCTAGCTACACATGCATGCCTTGCACATGTACACTAGTATATATAAGTGTTTTAAATTGGTGATGTTGTTTATTTGATATGGATGTATGAATCATGTGTCATTACCCATGTATTGTAAATTAATCTAACTTCGGGATGAAGTTTCTTGAAGGGTGGGTGTATGTAACAACCCAATTTGATTAATTATTTATCATAGTAGTTAATTTAAATTTAATTAATTATTAAAATAAATTAAATGAGTCTTTCTATTATTTTATTATTAAAAGATAGGTGAAGTAATTAATGCAAGGATAAGGTTGTTGGGGAATTAATGGGGGGGGTTACGGTTGTTGGGGAATTAAGGAGGGGGATTTGAGAGAGGAGGGTAAGGATGAGGGGAGAGGTATTGGAGAGGAGTCTTTGGTTTTGGGAAAAATTGGAGGAGGGGGAAGAAATTCTGAAAGAGAGAGGGAAGAAGGAGAAAATTGGAAGAACAGATTGTTTTGGGGAACTTTCACAGGGTATTGTTGTTGCTGGGAACTTTGGGTTCAGAGGCCAGGAAACTGCAAGGATTCATGGAGCTAGGGAGCCGAAGAGGTTGTTCCTAGTTGGCTGGGAGGTTAATATTCAGTTTGGGCAGTTTGAGAAGGAACATAAACAAACATAAAAGGGACTAAATCAACCAACTTGAAGGTCAAGGTATGTATTTTACTAAGTTTATGTTGTTAATATGTTGTTGGTGTTATTATGTTATCTAATTTGTTATTATTTATATTTACCATTTTATTCCTAGTATAAAGAAAATCATGAAATAAAATTGTAAACATTATTGGAGTTATTCAATAGGAGTTTAAGAGATAATTATTTATTAATTTATTGAGGCCCTGAAACAAAGGCCTTACAAAAAGAAATTATTTCCTTTGGATTTTTTGCTTGACTCACACACTTCCCCAAGATGATTGTACTCAACCCCCATGTGCCCAATAACTATGGGATGTGACTACTCACACCCACCATCTTACATGTATTCAATGATTGGCTTTGGGAACACTCAATCAAGAACTAGAAGGTTCATATATCAATAGAAAATTTAGGAAAATGGGTTGAATTAATATACATGGGCATTTCCCCCTTGAACTCCCTCTTAACCATTATCCTAGACTCTCCCCCCTCTTGTGGATTAATTCACCCCCCATCTCTATCCATGTCCCCTTAGCAATTGGCATAACATTTTATTATTAACATTCATAAATACAATTCTCATATTACATCGCTTGGCCATAGCCACACATTATATCTACATAAGCATTAATTAAATTGGGGATTATAGTGGGGATATTACTGTTTACAAAATACAACTTCTACCTTAGTTCAGACTTTATCTAGGTCATCAATTCTTTGAAGGTGAAACTATAAATCAAGAGAGATGACCATTCCGATTAATATATGTTCTCTGTAATTTTTATTATTCTATTTGGATTTCTTTTCAGCATTAGTGGGGTCTTGTTCTTTTCCCAAGGTAATATGGTACAATCCTTTACTTCTTTTTACATCTTGCATATGGTAATTCTATGAGAAGTAGTTGGTACTAGTAAAAAAAATATCACTTGGAGAAGCCATATTCAAATATGCCAATAATATGGATTCAAAAGTTGAAAATGATTGTTAAGCCCCTAGACAAAATCCCTAGACAAAACCCCATATTAAGCATATAACCCCATGTAAATCCTTAGATATTGAGTTTTTATATTTCTATTGTTATATTAGTATTTTCAGCTAGACCTTCTAATTCTAATCATATCCTTCATTTGCTATATATATATATATACACACACACACACACCAAAGAGACCTAGTTTTAAGATCAACACATCTTGTACAATTGTTCTATTATAAAAGGATGTGTCCCCCTTAAAGAGACTTCATATTAATTCTTTCGTCTTTATCAAGTTGTAGAGTTAGTTCTCACTCTCTTTTTATGTTATCTTGATCATTTGTAGCATAACTTTTGGTATCAAGACATATGATCCTGAGGTTTTGCTAATTCAAATGAGTCATATTGGCATTTTCACTATAACATTTTTTTTGAGACATTTCATATTGTAAAATTTTCATGATACTAAGGAGACATAACAAAGTACTTCTGGTAAAAAGTTTAGATATTGTTTCATTACAATTTCTAAGATATATCCTCAAGAAGTTAGGGTTTGTGGCTAGTCCTAAACTCAATTTCAAACAAGTCATCTTGGAATTTTCTCTATAATATATATATTTTTTACAATGTTTCAAGATGTGAAATTTTCAATATCCTAAGGAGACATAGTGAAGTACTTATGGTAAGAAAACTATTTTTTTTGTATTTTTAATTTATGAAATACAAGCTGTAGAAATTACGGTTTTTTTACTAGTCCTAAAACTAATCTCAAATAAATTTTGGTCAAACTTGTGGCATTACAGACAAAAAATATCAAAGTATACATGAATAACTTTCAAACGCCGAAGAGCCAACATTTTAGAAATACATCAAGACAAACAACAAGAAAGTCTCAAAATTAGGGTTTTAAAGGTACATAACTTACAATTGGCTTAACTTTTGAGGGGAATATATATATTTGTTAATTCAAAATTTGTAATAAAGAGAAAAAAAAGAAGTATTATTATTTTTTTCTCACATGGAAAAGGGTGCTCCAAAAATTACTTCTCCAATTAAACTTCGATAAAGCTCAATCAAGACTCATGAAGAAAATGAAGAAATACAAAACCAACTATCCAATTTGGAAAATCAAATTAATGAATTGAATGATAGGTTAGTGAAAATGTATGATTTGATGATTTGATAATTGTACGAATAGAAATGGATGAAATATGGAAAATAACATGAATAATAATAGGAAACATATGGAAAAGAATATGGAACAAATGGAAAAAAAAGATGGACTAACTCTAGATGAGATATTCCCTCGACGTGACATCACACAAACAAACTCAGAGGTGACACTCTGCTCACCCTCTTGGGTTTCCCAATAGGTCTCATAACAGAACACAACCAAATATGAATTAGGAAAAAACACTCTGACAAAGGATTGGGAAAATTGCGACACTATCGCTACAGTAAAGGAAATCCTCACATTTACAAGAGCTCCAAGGTTAATATCTGGTTCAAGAGAAGATGGTACAGTTACACCCCCTGGAAGCGTTTTAAAAGAAATGGACCCATCAATGAGCGACATCAAACGCATCCTTCGCAGACACGAAGACATGGCAGAAGGAAGCCAGATAAATTTGTCCCAATTCTCGAAATCAATAGCCAACTAGGATCAAATAAGCCTCTACTTCAGAAAAAAATGTTAGAGGAAAAAAAGATGACGCAACAACGAACTGGAGCAATCAATAAGGATTCTATCACAACGAGTGGAAACTCTGGAACAAATAAATTATCAATTTTGAGGCCCAACGTTAACACCAGACTGAAACTCGGGATCAAACAGTCAGCCTATTTTAGAATAACAAGCAGCAACATCGGAAGGAAGCCAAGGGAACCAAGGCCTCACTCCTATGGAAATTGAGGATGACGAGCACAACCATGAAAACAATCTGGAAACAATCTGAAAATAATGAATCAAAACTTTAAATATGTAGGTTCAATGTATTATTTTTCACTAACATAATGAAAAAGTATATAGCATAATGAAAAAGTATATAGCTACAGAGTTACTAGTTTGTATAAGGAATATAATAGTCTTTTTGAAGAAAAATTAGTAGCAAGGGCCTAATCAATTTTGAGGGCAATTTTGTAATTCTCAAAATGTTGTTTTGCTCAGCATCTCTTATATAATACAAGTTTCAGTCTTAGAAAAAAAAAAACATTCCTTCAGTGATAGTAAAGATACATTTCTTTTGGTTTAGGGAAATACTATATTCTAATAGTAAAGATACATTTCTTTTGGTTTAGGGAAATACTATATTTTTTCCATGCATAAAAATGGAGTTGAAATGGTTGATATGGTCTAATTTATTATCATTTATTTATTTTGGTTTAGAGAAATATTATATTTTTGCAATGCTTAAAAATGGAGTTGAAATGATTGAGATGGTCTAACCTATTATTGGGGTACAATAAGTTATATGGGGGTACATTAAGCTATTATGTCATCCATGTACATCACCACACTTTTATTAATCATACATTTTAATTTAATGTATATGGAACACTAGAATGTTTTGCATTGATCAAATCAAAGGGGAATGATGAAGTATTGGGTTACTAGTTTATTCCTAGTCTAAAGAAAATCATGAAATAAAATTCTAAATATTATTGCAGTTATTTAGTAGGAGTTTAAGAGATAATTATTTATTATTTTATTGAGGCCCTGAAACCAAGGCCTTACAAAACAAACTTCGTTCCTTTGGATTTCTTGCTTGACTCACACACTTCCCCAAGATGATTGTACTCAACTCGCATGTGCTCAATAACTATGAGATGTGACTACTCACACCCACCATCTTACATGTATTCAATGATTGGCTTTGGGAACACCCAATCAGAAATTAGAAGGTTCATATATCAATAGAAAATTTAGGAAAATGAGTTGAATTAATATACATGGGTATTTCCCCCCTTGGACCCCCTCTTAACCATTATCCTAGACTCTCCCCCCTCTTGTGGATTAATTCATCCCCCATCTATGTCCATGTCCCTTTAGCAATAGACAAAACATTTTATTATTAACATTCATAAATATAATTTGCATATTACATCACTTGGTCATAGCCACATATTATATCTACATAAGAATTAATTAAATTGGAGATTATAGTGGGGATCTTACTGTTTACAAAATACAACTTCTACCTTAGTCCAGACTTTATCTGGGTCATCAATTCTTTGAAGGTGAAATTGTAAATCAAGAGAGATGACCATCTATTATTTTTATTATTCTATTTGGATTTGTTTTCAGCATTAGTGGGGTGTTGTTCTTTTCCCAAGGTAATATGGTACAATCCTTTACTTCTTTTTACATCTTGCATATGGGAATTCTATGAGAAGTAGTTGGTACTGGTAAAAAAAATATCACTTGGAGAAACCATATTCAAATATGCCAAGAATATGGATTCAAAAGTTGAAAATGATTGTTAAGCCCCAAAAGAAAACCCCATATTAAGCATAAAACCACATGCAAATCCTTAGATATTGAGTTTTTATATTTCTATTGTTATATTAGTATTTTCAACTAGACCTTTTAATTGTAATTGTACCCTTCATTTCCTATATATATATACCAAAGAGACCTAGTTTTAGGATCAACGCATCTTGCACATTTGTTCTATTTTTGTTCTATTGTAAAATGATGTTTCCCCCTTAAAGAGACTTCATATTAATTCTTCTGCCATTATCAAGTTGTGGAGTTACTTCTCACGCTCTTTTTATGTTAACTTGATCATTTGTTGCATAATGTTTTGTATCAAAACATATGATCGTGGGGTTTTGCTAATTCAAATGAGTCATATTGGCATTTTCACTATAACATTTTTTTGAGACATTTCATATTGTAAAATTTTCATGATACTAAGAAGACATAGCAAAGTACTTTTGGTAAAAAAAATAGATATTGTTCTATTACAATTTCTGAGATATATCATGTGGAAGTTAGGGTTTGTGACTAGTCCTAAAGTCAGTTTCAAACAAGTCATCTTGGAATTTTACCTATAATATATATATTTTTACAATGTTTCAAAATGTGAAATTTTCAATATCCTAAGGAGACATAGTGAAGTTAATTTTTTTGTATTTTTAATTTATGAAATACATGTAGAAATTAGGGTTTTTTAGTAGTCCTAAAACTAATCTCAAACAAGCGTTCTTGGTAAACTATCATATCTTCAGATTAAACGGTCCAATTTGACTACCACTAGTGCATTTGTAAATAAGATAGAACATTTTATTTTAGGTAATAATTTCAGAATCATAAATAAAAAAATTGGTCACTTGACATTCTATACAAATTTGTTATTGGGAAAGGGACAAGAACTAGTAAATTTTGGGAAAGTTACTATAACTTTCACTTGACACATCAAATTTTGGTCAAACTTATGGTAACAATAAACTAATTAATTTCCAAAATCAATAAAAGGAAGTTTGTTGGTAAATATTGTATAACATGGATATTCCATATAAAACAATTCTTTGATCTAAACCAAATACCAACCTTACAAAAGGTAATTCTTGCATCCTTTCTTTATTTTTGAAATGCCTTAATTTGAAACAGATATTAAACACTAGAGTAATCAATTCACAACACAATATTATATCAAGTATTAGATGTAATCACAATCCCAAAGCAATATTTTTCACAAGTAGAAAAATACCACTTGTAACAAATGACATGATATTATATTAAGTATTAGATGTAATCACAATCCCAAAGCAATATTTTTCACAAGTAAAAAAGGACCACTTATAACAAATGACATTGACAATTTTTATTTTTATTTTTTTCTAAAATTTAATTTAGAACCACATAATAATAGTCCAATCACACAAATTAACCAATCATAAATGAAACTTTTAATTTTATTTATTTTTAACAAAATATTATCTTAATATATAAATCTTATAAAAACTTTATTTTTTTTAAAATCAAACTAATTTGACAGTATCTGCACTTATAATAACAATCCAAATACAAATATGGCTTAGAACAACATAGATTGATTAAAAGGGAAAAAATACTAAATGCTTAGCTGACAAAATGTACGAACTTTTTTCAGCCATACCAGTAGTCATTTTAAAAGCATACAATGCATTGTTGGAATTGTCTCTGCTAGACAAATCTCGTGAAACCACTGAGATTGTTGGAATTGTCTCTGCTAGACAAATCTCATGAAATCACTGAGATATTAAACACTGGAGTAATCAATTCACACAAAAAAAAATTAAGTATTAGATGTCATCACAATCTCAAAGCAATGTTTTTTTTTTACAATTAAAAAAAAAATTGATAATAAAGTACAGCAATATTATATTATTTTTTTATAAGTTAAAAAAAATATTTATAATAAACTACATTGATATATATATATATTTAAATTAATTTAAAACGATATAAAAAATAGTTCATTCACACAAACTAATCAAACATAAGATGAAAATTTGAATTTGATATTTTTTTTTTTACAAAATATTCATTTTAATATATAAATTTTATAACCTTTATAAAAACTTTAACTTTTTTTAAATCAAACTAATTTGACAGCTGCGTGTCGGCAGGTATAATAACAACAACAGAAAATAATCGACATACATCTATGCCTTACAATAACGGACATTGAACGGAAAAGCGTAAATACTAAATGCTTAGCTGACAAAATGTACGAACTTTTTTCAACCCTACAATGTCTCAAAAAAACATGCACTGCATTATTGGATGTGTCAGCTGAGACTTTTGTTCCTTCCTCGAAATTTCCAGCCTCACTTTATGAACATACTACAGGCTTCTCTCTTCAATTATTTGTATTTGCAATCTTACTTTATGAACATACTACAGGCTTCTCTCTTCAATTATTTGTATTTGAAATATAACTACAGGCTCGGCCCACTAAGCCTAATTAATGATTTGCTGCTCCATTCTCTTGGGAGGCTGCTAGATCTTGCCATTGCCATGATTCCTGTGCTACTCTTCAGATTTTCTCCACTGATGTTTGTTACACTGACGCTGTGGATTCCACCCTCAAGGCGTTTAACAGTTATATGCACCAGAGTTCCACTATTCTATTCTTACTTCATGCTTCGCTTGACCAGGCGACTCCTCCACAGTACCCGGATTGAAAGATTTTGCAGACGACTGTTTCGTATTCCGCTCTTATTGAGGGCCAGATTGCGAGCTCCTCATGATAATCTCAGCCACAGCCTGCATGAATCGAGCTTACAACAGCTTTCTATGATTCTTATGTGATGGAAGAAGAAGGAATCACCTGTTTACTCCATGGAAGCAACTGGTTGCCCATTTCATCCCAGTGGAAATGGAAGTTATATTAATCGGAGAGATGGATCTCTATTGTAAGAGTTTTAAGTTTATATATATGTGCGTGCGAGAGAGTGTGATGAAACAGAGAAATCGAGTGCGCTATGAGTAAGTAGTACTGTTAACTTAGACTATCAGTTGAGATGAATATTAGCTTTTCTCTTCAAACATTTCTTAGGGTTTGAGATGAATATTAGCTTTTCTCTTCAAACTTTTCTTAGGGTTTGCAAATTAATATTTCAATCCGTATTTGCGAGTTCTTTGCCTTATTTGAATGTTTGTGTGTTTTCATGAATGTGCCTACTGCAAACATAAAAACAATTATATGGTGAGGACAATGTCTACAGATCAGTTGTAAAATTAGTCTATGACACAGGAGGTGACAGGACTTCTGATTTTCTTTTCCCCAGCCCACTATCTGTCCAATGGGATTTTGAAAGACATTTTGCTGAAAATACTAGAGCACCATCTAGAAACTGCATTTTGTTTTTATTTGTAAATAGGATAGCTGTCTCAGTTATCTCTTTTATGTATATATAGATATGTGTTGTGAATGATAAAAGTGCAGCGATGCAAGTTTATTTTGCATATATTTCTGTGTCTCTCTCTATTTGTTGCGATTGTGATTTTTCCAACATCCTTAACATGGTATAAGANTGTTTACTCCATGGAAGCAACTGGTTGCCCATTTCATCCCAGTGGAAATGGAAGTTATATTAATCGGAGAGATGGATCTCTATTGTAAGAGTTTTAAGTTTATATATATGTGCGTGCGAGAGAGTGTGATGAAACAGAGAAATCGAGTGCGCTATGAGTAAGTAGTACTGTTAACTTAGACTATCAGTTGAGATGAATATTAGCTTTTCTCTTCAAACATTTCTTAGGGTTTGAGATGAATATTAGCTTTTCTCTTCAAACTTTTCTTAGGGTTTGCAAATTAATATTTCAATCCGTATTTGCGAGTTCTTTGCCTTATTTGAATGTTTGTGTGTTTTCATGAATGTGCCTACTGCAAACATAAAAACAATTATATGGTGAGGACAATGTCTACAGATCAGTTGTAAAATTAGTCTATGACACAGGAGGTGACAGGACTTCTGATTTTCTTTTCCCCAGCCCACTATCTGTCCAATGGGATTTTGAAAGACATTTTGCTGAAAATACTAGAGCACCATCTAGAAACTGCATTTTGTTTTTATTTGTAAATAGGATAGCTGTCTCAGTTATCTCTTTTATGTATATATAGATATGTGTTGTGAATGATAAAAGTGCAGCGATGCAAGTTTATTTTGCATATATTTCTGTGTCTCTCTCTATTTGTTGCGATTGTGATTTTTCCAACATCCTTAACATGGTATAAGACCAGGTGCAGAGGGAGAGAGGATTTCCATAAGGCACTGAGATAGCTTGATATGCTATGAGCTGCCACGAAATGGTTTTAAAAAAAAGTTTGAAATGTTTAACAGAAAAAGCTTGTTAAAGCTATTTAAAATCTGCTGTAATGTTTTTTTTCATTTTACGTTGGATGAAGAGCTAAGAAAGGTGAAATTTCTGTGACCAGTCTCTACTCAACAAAAGACTATCTGCCTCTGAACATGGAGAACTATTTTGGGCATTTGAAGGTTTTGCTTAAATGGGTTTTGTTATTGTGAACACATTATGCGTCTTTGCTTCCACAGAGGAGATGAGATGGCTATTGCTGGCACATTCAAGGGTTCTGGCTAGAAGAAGAGGTGCATGCAATGTTCACAAAACTGATCCTATTTTCACCAATGGTTAAATGTATGGATAGTTTCCTGTATGTGAGGAAGGTCATTTGATACATTGATAATGTAAGAAGGCATTGGTAATTTTTGTTTCCAGGAAGTCATTTCTGATTCTATTACTATTGAAAATTATCTCAGTTGAAAATTATTGATATTTCATGAGATTTTAAATTGTTTCAATTATTTCTTTAGGTGTTAAACTGTTTCAACTATCTTTTTGGTGTATATATATATTAGCATATACTCATCTTAAGATGAGAAGGATCAAATCTCTTGTGCAAATCTTTTTTATTTTTATTTACTTACATTTTTATTATTATTATTTAAGAGTGATACATATTAGCTCCATCTTGAATTTAGACATGGAATCACACATTGACATAATACTGGACTGCAGAATGAATCTCTTTACTCGAAAAAATTATTGTCAATAATAAAAACCCCAAACTACTTTCTTTTTCTGTTTACTATAACTGTGATTTTTACCATCTTTAAAGTATCTTCATTATTTCAACTTTGTAAACCAAACTTTCATTTCATTTTCCTGATCCAGTTCTCCAAGACACTAAAACCCATTCTGGATTCCTCTTTTCCCTATATAACTTAAATGGGTCTAAAAGATCACAAATTCAAATACAGAGAAATATAAAATTATTATAATTATAATTATAATTATTATAAATCAGAGAATATCTTCACCATCATTACAGGGTTCCAACCATCATTACAGTGTTCCAAAGAATATCTTGATTCTGAATTGTGAAATTAGATAGTGAAATCAAAGATTTTAGAACAGTTATCTACATTCAATCGTAAGCATAAGGTGATAAACTTATATTAGTGTAAAGATTTTTATTCAAAGCTCTTTCATAAAGGTGATTAAGGCTCACATTAATGTAAAAACTCTGATTCATATGGAAATCAATCTATTCAACTACCAATTAAGAAATTAGGCTTATATTAATGCAGAGCCTTTTACTCAATTTTCTTATTGAATCTAATGATGATTTTTATTGAATCTTACCATTTTTAATTAAGGGCGTTAACTACAGGTTTTATAAACAGGATTTCAATTTTAAATTGAGAATATTAATTACAAGTTTGTTTTTTTTTAATATATTTTAATAAGTTTTCTTCTTAAATTATGTTTTTTTATGGATTAAAGATATACAAAAGTTAATTAATGTTTTTAAATTAAAAAAATAAGATTAAGTGAAAAGACTTTTAAAAGATTATACTAAATAATTCCATGACATGTATACACATATAGATCAAAGTGTATCTTGTTTTTCAAACTTAAATGATCTTAAAGTGTTGTTTCCATCTTGAGGAATGTGGAGTTTTTATTAGTGATTAAAATTCAATTCCTATGAAGGAGTTCAATCCTTAAGGGTTTAGTGATTAAAATTCAATTCCTATGAAGGAGTTCAATCCTTAAGGGTTCCATGGGGGCACCTAGAGGGAGTGGTGGAATGTGTGGCATTTGCATTGCACTATGTGTGCACATACAAGTGGATGAGAGCCCACCCACTTGTCATCCTTAAGACCAAAAACTAATTGTTATGGTTACATCCATAACTTTTATCTAAAGGGGTTGGATCTATTGGTGAGGAGCAAAGAATTTTTCACTAGTAGGAAAGGTTCATTTCTATGACGACTTTCCCTGTAGCCATGGGGTCACATTGAGGTAATGGCCGAACATGTACTTGCACCTAGAGAGAATTTATTAAATGATCTCATGACTCATGCACACAAGTGAATCAAAGCCCATCTCCATGTCCCTCAAAATTTTACTCGAAAATGGTTGGATCCATTAGCGAAGAATGTAAAGATTTTCACGAGGATTATTCTCGAAGTCATGGGTCACCTTGAGATAGTGGTTAAATGTGTAGCTACACCTAGAGAGATTATATTAAGTGATCTTGTGACCCATGCACACTTAAGTGGATCAAACCCACCTCCATGTCCTTCAATTTTTTAGTCGTGTGGTCATAGCTCGAACGGTGGGACATGAATTTCTTAACCACCCTATGCAGATTCAAATCCCGACAGTGATGTGTTGTCCAATAATGTCACGATGGCCCTAAGTGGCTTGGCTAAAAGAGTAGGCACCCTCTATTGGGATGTCTTGACTCTAAACTAACTTAGGAGATTATGATATATATATAACTTGCAAATTGTTGTATATATCTTAGGAGTATTGTGACAACCATTAAATTTGATTTTAAATCTAGTGTAAATCACTTTATCTAGTTATCAATCTTTTTAATCTTAAAAAAAATCCATTCTATTGGGATGCCTTCGCTCTAGACTAACTCAAGATATTCTAATATATGTAACTTGCTAATTGTTGTATATATCTTAGAAGTATAGTGTCAGCCATTAAATTTAATTTTAAACATAGTATAAATCACTCTATCTAATTATCAATCTTTTTAATCTTAAAAAAAAATTCTTATAAAAGAATACTCCAAAACAAAACAATTAAATTTTTTATTTTCAAAAATATGAACTTTCACCACCACCACTATTACCTTTATCAATCTTTTTAATCTTAAAAAAAATTCTTATAAAAATATATTCCAAAACAAAACCATTAAAACTTTTATTTTCAAAAATATGATAGAAAATTTGACCATTCACCACCACCACTACTATTGTCCTTGTAAGTAACCCTACACCACATATATGTATGTGAGGGATCAACAAATTGTAGTGACTCGGATTTTGAGCCTTTGGTTTAACCCAACGTGGTAGACTTAAATAGTATTTGGCTTTAGTGAATGAGTAGTTGTCATGGTCGTGTGAATAGGGGATGTGAGATCGCAAACCTCTTATGTATATACTTCCATAAAATGTTTGTATGTGCTGATACGTGATTAATGGAATTTAAATTATCATAAACCTTATGTCCTAAATATGATATATGAATGGAAGTTTATGCAATACTTAATAGGGGATGCTGCAATAGTGTTAAAAAAATAAATACTTTTATGTGTTCATGACATCGTTGGGGACTATGAATGTTTATAATACTTATAAACATTGTAATTGTTATGTTGTGATCACTATAGTGATGTGATATGGGACCAGTATATATATATATATATATATATATATATATATATATATATATATATA
>ML792261.1:213207-227204 GCA_009831015.1 Picea engelmannii | reverse complement strand
ATGTTCATAATATTTATAAATATTGTAATTGTTATGTTGTGATCAATATAGTGATGTTATATATATATATATATATATATATGTGGTTTGAGGTTGTTTATAATACTTATAAATATTGTAATTGTTATGTTGTGATCATTATAGTGATGCTATATATATATATATGGTTTGAGGTTGTTTTTTTATTTTGGTAATAGTTTATTGATTAAAAATTATTATTTTTTAAATTACATATTGATATATATGACCTTTGGTTAAAGGGAACGATTATTTCATGAAATAAAGACATGATTACAAGTTATGTGTACTAGTGAGGATGATGATATATAAAATGAATTAACATGTAGATTTAGGTTTCACGATAGTCTACTTGTAACAATGTCACACTTAAATTAATAATTAGTAAGTTTTTGAGTGAAATTGGAAAAACCATAGTGGATCTATATAAGGATCCATTATGAGGATAAAAAGCTTGGGATAAAATGTGAAATGTGAGAAGATATGGTTATAAGTATCTAAGTTAGGTGGGAAAATTTAGTGTTGGGTAGAGTTTTAGGTGAAATTTTTTAGATTAGGTTTATTTAGTTTGATTAAATGTAGGAGTTTTTTTTTTTAATTTTTTAAAAAAAATTATTTAAAATTCTTTATTAAGATGTTTTAAATTTTGTTTTAAATAATTTGTAAATAGGTTGAAGGAAGATTTTAAACACTTAAAATTTTTATAATTATTAGTATTGTTTTATTTTGAAAACCCTAATCTAATTAATTTAATGGTGTTTTTAAGAGATTATGAGGTTAAATTGTTTAATCAATTAACCATTATTAAAGTTTTATTCAAGGTTTTCTTTTTACAAAAGAAAGTTCTTTTGTGTTAATTTAGAAAGGTAGATTTTAAGTGTTTTTTTAATTATTATTTTTTTTAATTAAATTATTAAATATTTATTAGTTTTGTTTTATAACCCTAAAAATATTTTAAGGTGTTTTATAAGAAAGTTTAAATTTTTTTAAAAAGAGTTGATAGGTGGTTCTAAATGTTTATGAGTGAAAATTAAGTTATCTTAATGTGGTTTGTGGTTTTTTGAATTTCACCCTAAAACACTCCTCACCACAGAAATCTTAGCAATTAAATTAGTAAGTTATTTATAATTTTTATTTATTATTTATAATAAAGATAAATGCTTGATTTTTTGAGAAAGTATATGTTGTGTAAGATGCTAGAAAATTTCTTAAATGGTTTATCACATGGATGTGATTTAATGTTAGGATGGATGGGGAAAAGCGAAAGGGTTTGAGAGGGGTGTTGAGGCCTAGGACCTTTTGAGAGCTTAAAGGCCTATTTTATGTGGAGGGGTAGAGTGAGCCATTATACATCCTCAATTGATCATGTTATCCTAAGATTGGGCGTAGAGGTTCATTGCCCCTCGATGGATGTGGTGGATACCCATGAAACTTGTTGCATGTTGTAAAGGATTGATTGTCTCCTCCTCAAGGGTATGGAAATATATTGTCTATATATGGATTATAATACTATTAGTGGGAGTGGTCCTTGCCATGGCAAGCAGATTTGGTTATGGGGGGTGATCTGCAATGGATCATTATATAATTTATCATCTATCTTGGTACTGTTTGGGTGGAAAAATTAGAGGAATTGGCTTGTAGGGCCCATTTTAATCGTAGTTCCCAGTTTGAAGATTTGGGGTATGAAACCTTCCAGAGCCAGTTTGAGGCATCAAATGACACTTTTGGGGTGAAACAATTGTGAGCATAGCTATTATCCCCTCGATGTTATTCTACACACTGAGACCTTTCCAAAAACATGGAAATCACCTCAATCAGAGCTTATATGTGAAAGTTATTCCTCCTGCAAGTTTACCTACCTTTTTAAGCATCGTGGTACCAACTAGATGCCATGTCCAATACTCATGTGTGGGGCTAGTCACATGCATTGTTTCAAGAATATTCTAGAAGGTCCAAAGCCCTAACAGTAATTGAGGGTTAAGGTATGAAAAAACCCCAACCCAAGATGTCTATCAGACTATGTTAAATACTAGGTTGTGAAGAGGAGAGGAGGTTCCATTATTTTAGCATTCTATTTGTCCCATAGTTGAGAAAAGCATCTACGAGTGGGATTTGAGAGCATAGAAAAGGATGAAAAATATTTTGTAGCAACCATTTAGGTAATAATGTCATAGGAAACTCCATAGTGAGTACCCCTTTCTTTGTATTTGCATTCTCATAATTGAAGAAAAGAGAGAAAATCATAGACCTCACCTTCTAGATGGTTTTTTTCTCTTGTATTGGGTTTCCCAAGATACATCTATGTTCATTTATGTGGATGGCATATTCATTTAATTGTTCTTTGATTTTTGTATTTCAATTATTTTTATAAATTTGAGCAATAAGCTAGTGATAATAAATCTGAGATCCAAGGAAATAAACCCACATAATAAAATATTTTAGAATAATGCAAGATATGTTGTGATGAGTTGTTCTAGTGGAATATCCATGACGATTTACAGATCATATTGGTATTAGGGAAGTTTTCTTTGGGGTGTTTATGGAAAGTTGCAGGATCTTGAAATTGGATTAAGAAGGAAGTCAAGCAACCCTATCCATGATAGTTAGTCCATTCATAACAACCCTATGGATGCAACATAAGAGAGATTTGTGAGGTTGGAAGAGAAAGCCACTAATATATCTCACAACATGGCCCTTGTCCTGTTGACTCTAACAAACAATTTCATACTTTTTATGGAGCTCTATGGCTCTAACTCAGAAGTTGGATTAGATGAGAAACTAGGAGTAAGTGAAGACCCTAGAAAATGAGTAGAAAAAAGAGTGTGTGAGAGAGAAACCAAGTTCCAGTGCCATCACTCCTTCACAACTTCTATTTAAAATGGAAGTGAAAGTGGACATCAAACCATACCAAGGTGATATTGATGTTGTTAAGTTTAAGCATTGATTGCAATAGTTAAAAGTGTATTTTAGTTACCATAATATAGATGAAGAGAAAAAAAAATAATTTTCCCCAATGAATGTAGAGGGCCATGCACTAACCTGTTTATAAATCCACACAAAGACACTTAGGCCATAGGGTGACCCATTAGTAACTAAGTGGGAGGTGTTTAAAACCCCCATCAAGTCCTAGTTTTACTCTATTGGGTATGTAGAGGGCCAATGGATCTATTAGCATTACTTCAAGAAAAGGTAAGGGAAGAGTGTGCAAGAGTGCACTGTTGATTTTAGGAATATGGTGATTATGTTAGACATATCTCCCAAGAACCTACATGTATTCCTCAAGTATCTTGGGGGTCTACAAAGTCATTTGTGAAATCAACTGAAGCTTTGGCAAACCAAGGACTGTTGATGAGGCCTATGTCTAAGCATAGTACTTGGAGAACGTAGGCCATAAAAAAGGAAAACAAAGTGGTTCTAAATAGAATGACCACCAATATGCTTCCAAGGAGACGATGAAGAATTGGAAAGGAAAATACAAGAAAACAACAACTACTGCACATCAATGCAAGGATCAAAACAAACACTACAACCATTATAATATTGATGGTCACACCAAAGATAAGTGTTGGAAGATACATCCAGAGCTAAGAACCATAAGAAGGATGCCAAGAAGAAATTGTTAGCCACAGATTCAAGAAACATGGTATATGGAAATTCGAATGTGGATGAGAAGATTGTATGGAACTAAGTGAAAAAGGAGGTGAATCTAAGTAGTGTTTATCACAAGGAAGAGAGGGACATGACTAGACCCTTCCATATTAAGATCTAGGTCAAAAATACCAAGGTGGATCCTCTATTCAATTCTAGCTCATAGTCCGACCTTATATCAGTCAATCTTGTTAACAAGCTTGGGTTGGAAATTCATGATCATCCTAGCTTGTAGCCATTGGCATGGGTACAAAAGGATGCAGAGCTCAAGGCCACAGAATACTATAATATTATTTTTTCTATAAGTGTATATTTTATTGATGAAGTGGATTTAAATGTAGTACCCCTTGACATGTGTGTTGCAGTGTTTGAAAGAACCTACATGTACATAAGGGAAGTGATCTTCATAAGAAGAGAAAACCAATACCACCTAATCAAGAAGGGGAAATATTACATTATCAACACACACAAAGTTAAGTCAAAGATCTCTGTGATAAGTGCCAACCAAGCCAAAAAGTTGATCAATTCTAGTAAGAAGTATGTATTTCTTTTCTTAAGAGAGAATCAATCATGTGATGAATTAGCAAGAGTAAAGGAATCCCTGGAGGGATGTACTAAAGAAAATAAACATTAGTTGGAAGAGTTGTTGCAGGTGTAAAGGGAGTGTTCCAGGAGGTTAAAGGGTTACCACCTAAGAAGGAATTGGAGAACGAGATAAAGTCATTTCTTGACCGCCCATTACCAAATATCGGGTTGTATAAATAGTCTATTCTAGAGGTACATGAAGTGAAGAAAGTGTTGTTGTTGCTACTAGAGTACGGAGTAATTCAACCAAGCACCTCACCTTGTAGGTCAACTATCATAATAGTGCCCAAGAAGGATGGGAATTGGAGAATGTGTATTGACTATATATATTTGAACAAGATTACATTCAAGAATTTGTACTCTCTACTTAGAATCAATAATTTGTTAGACTAGTTGCAACATGTCAAGTACTTCACCAAGTTGGATCTGAAATTGGGATACCACCAAGTACGTGTTAAATAAGAAGATACCTGGAAGACCACCTTTAAGACAAGGTAAGGTATGTATGAATCATTGGTCATGCCTTTTGGTTTATGTAATGCACCAATGACATTTTTGTGATTGATGAATGATGTATTGCATCCTTACTTAGATTCATTTGTAAAAATGTATTTGGATGACATATTGGTGTATATCTCTACCTAGAAAGAGCACATCTCACATATCACATGTCATGTAGGTGTGAGAGACTCTAAAAAGGCATCATTTGTTGGCTATCCTTAATAAATGTGAGTTTTCTTAGCAATCATTGGTGTATTTGGGGTACACAATTGTCGGAGGGGAACTCAAAAAATATCCCGGAAAGAGGGAAGCCATCCTCAACTAGCTAGTTCCTACTAATGTCATTGAACTTATGATCTTTGTTCGAGTATTCCAATACGTATGGGAGTTCATAACATCCTTTTTAGTGGTATTTGTGCCACTCCATGCCATAACAACTAGTGGTAAGAGTTTCTAGTAGGGAAAGAATCAACAAAAATATTTCAATTTGATGAAATGGAAGATCAATTAAGCACCAGTCCTCAAATTGCTTGGCTTGTAGAATCCTCTCGAAGTGGAGATAAATGTAAGTGAATATGCTATGGGAGCGGTCTTGATGAACATAAGTAAGTCAATCTTCTATCATTATGAAATTTTTAATGGGGGATTCCTAAACTACCCTACATATGATAAAGAGCTATATTCCTTGACTCAAGATGTTAAGAAATGGAATCACTATTTGATGGGAAATCAAACCATTCTCCACACCGATCACCAGCCACTATAGTATTTTCAATTCTAGAGTAAGCTTCAACAAATCAGACATTACAATTCGATGGGGTTTTTGCAGCAGTTTCATCTAGTCATCAAGTATAATAAGGGGATCACTAATAAGTTGATAGACATGATTTCAAGGCCACTCACATCCAAGATTACAAATTTGGGAACTATTATGCACATGGATCCTTTTACCCATGATGCATACATAATGTTATGATCCAACGGCCTAAAATTGATAAAAAGTCAATAATTGCAGTCCACTTCTAGGGGAAAACCTCCTTATACAATATATCCACCTTAGAGTATGATAAGAGATGAGATAAGATGATCCTAATATTACATCTCCTTGATATATATATATATATATATATATATATATATATAGGAGACAAAGGGTTACACTTATGATGAAAGGGTGCAATGAAGGGTTCTAGTTGACCTACTAGAAATGTAATGAAGTTGTAGAACAATCGCCATCAGAAGTGGTCCACATACCTGCAATAGTTTAATTTGAACATTAAGTACAAAAAAGGTAGCACCAATAATGTTGTAGACTGTCTCAGTCGACCACCCATCGTGGCGCTAACCACTGTGCTCAACTCTTGTGGGCACGAGACTTCCGATTGGCCGCTTCTCTACACAAGTGATGCAGAATTCGGCCACACATACAATACACTCTTGGAGGGTAAGCAAGTTCCCAATTTTCACCTCCAGGATGCCCTGCTTTGTCACTTGGGACACCTTTGTGTTCCTTCAAGCGAGCATGCCAAGATGATTTGGGAGGCACACTACAGTTGAGTCACTGGGAATTTCGGGGTCGAGAAAATCGTGGCAGTACTGCAAAAGTATTTCTATTGGCCGAACCTTCGACAAGATGTTGGGAAGTACATCAAGTCCTGCACTTCTTGCGCCATTTCCAAACCAACCATCAAGAAGCAAGGACTCTATACTTCGCTTCCTACCCCCATTCGACCTTGGTAATCCATCTCTATGGATTACATGTCGGGCATTCCTTCTACTAAGCATGGCAATGACTATGTTTTTGTGGTTGTCGACCGATTCTCGAAGATGTCCATTATGATGGCCTGCAAGAAAAATATCACAGCAGAAGCTACTGCTAAACTCTTCTTTGAACGAGTGTGGGTACACTTTGGGATCCCACAGTCTATCATCTAAGATCGGGACTGTAGGTTCCTTAGTACATTTTGGTTCAGCCTCTGGTCGATGTTGGACACCAAGCTCACCAAGTCCACAACTTTCCATCCGCAAATTGATGGCCAAACAGAGGTCGTCAACCGGATGATCGTACACATTCTGCGCATGTACAATTCAATGCATCCACGCACATGGGATGAGAGCCTCCCCTATGTACAACACAACTACAACCGGGCTCTCCATAGCTCAACTAGCCACAACCCCTTTCAAGTGGGCTTGGGATTCCAGCCACTCTGTTCCATTGACATAGCCATGCCATTTGTGGCTACTCAGGAAGATTTAGCTCATGTCAAGTCTGAGGTGGATAAGGCAAACAACTTCATTGAGCACATTCAACACATCCTCCAACAGGTTCATGAAATATTGGACATAGCCAATGCTAAGTACAAGCAACGACATGATCAACATCGGGTGCCACACAACTTCCAAGTGGGCGACAAAGTGTGGTTGCATTTGCAAAAGGAACGCCTCGCTGGACCCCACCGCAAGCTTCGTCCACTTCGATATGGGCCACACACCCTCACCAAGGCTGTAGGGGAAAATGACTTTGAGCTCAACATTCCACCATTCCTTGGTATGCACCTAGTTTTCAATGTGGACCGCCTTCAGCCCTACTTTCCACCTCTACTAGACACATCTGACATGGCAGAACAACTCACACCAACAGAGTTAAATCCAGACTGCATGGAACAAGCCAGAATTGATCATATCATGGATACACAGATTAAGCACACCCGAAAACAAAGGATACCGCTATATCGAGTTGTCAAAGCAGGCCAACTCCTTCACCAAGGCAAATGGCTGACTAGGGACTAAGTTTAGCAGAAGTTTCCTCATCTCATGGAGGAACTCAATGAAATGGGGACCATTGCTTCCTAAGGAGGGAGGATTGATCGATGTGGATATCAGTGGCCACCCACCTTTTCCGACTGGCTCAAAATAGTTTTCTGGCAATTTTGGCAATTTACTATTTTTAGCAGGTTTTAACTTCCGGGGCCATTTTGAGGGCCTAAATGAAGTTTTTTTGAGATCGATGTTCCCAATGATATTCGAAGGAATGATTGAGCCCCCAAAATGAATCTCCTCGATGATACCTTTCCAACGAGCTATCACACGCCTAAAACGGAGATCGTATGCAAAAGTTACGACCCCGGGAAATTGATGTACTAACTTACCCAAACGGGGCCCACATGACTTTTGGTGCTTCATCTCCTAGGGTTAGGTTTTTATATGTCTATGAATTTTGACATTCTCATATATTGTAAAAAGGCCTCTAGAGCCTCATCGTAATCATCTTCTAACGGATGCGAGTAGCAGCCACATCTCTTCTCAGAGATAAGCTACCAACGCCCTAGCTAGTTTATTTCCATTCTGTCTGTAAGCATATTTTAGTCATTTGTTATTAATGAAATGAAGTCTTATTTCCGCTGCATCTCTGAGTTTATGTGTATTTCTATATTTCATTTTGTTTCTACATAAATCCGGATCAGTGGTATCAGAGCGGTCTGCTCATTCTCGATCCTTCTTTGCATGTCCCCAACGAGATCGGGGTATAAGGAGTTGGGGCTTGATCTGGTTGAACCTTTGCAAGATCAGCCTCGCAAACCCCGACGAATGCCCATGGAGGAAGAAAAGAAAGATGAGGGAGTAGGATATCCTATCAAAATGTTTCTCGAGGAGGCCCTCGAGAAACAAAGGAACGCGATGATGGACAACTTTGCCCAGATTCTTCAACGGATTCCGACTGGTGGTGCATCGACACCCAGAAGCCACTCTGGAAGTGTCACTCCTTTTAAGATACAAGTAAAATTTGACATTCCCATATTTGATGGCCAAATATATGCAGATGTCGTAGATAGATGGTTGAATCTGTTAGAAGGATATTTCTCGGTTCATGACTTTTCCGATCGAGAAAATATTATTTTCGCACTCCTCAAAGCTTCCCCCCATGTCAAGGACTGGTGGGAAACCTACTCGGAGAAAGAGGGCAAGGGAGAACCCTCTTTTTTCTTGGCCACACCCACTTTTAATTCTTTCCGAGATGCCATTAAGGAACAATATTATCCCGTGGGGAGCTATGAGGACAAATACATACAATGGACTACATTGCGGAAACAAAGCGACCAAGATGTGCATGAGATGACGAATCTGTTTCATACCCTATGCACAAAGTTGGGTATCAAAGATTCAGAGAAACATTTGGTGTTAAAGTACCGCATTTGTCTGCACAGATACATTCAGGAGGAAATGGAGTTCCTCGACATCTCCTCACTTGGTGTGGCATACCGATATGTTGCCAAGATTGAGTAGAAGTTCAAACAAAAGAAGCGAGACTTTGGGTCTACAAATCAGAAGCACGGGAAATGTACTCCCAAACCGCAAAACAAAGGACCAAGCTAAGGCAGGGCAACCTAGAACAACCCGCCAAAGCCACAAGCAAATAACAACACCACGAATCCAAAAAAGGACACGGGGAAGTGGTGTGAGTTCCATAAGAGCTCCACTCACAACACAAGTGAGTGTCGGCAGCGGGAGCCAGAAGAACCTCATCTCGGTAGAGGTTGTGAAGCAGTTGGGCTTGTTGACCACAACACACCCACAACCATACACCATCGGGTGGTTGCACCAAGGACGGGACCTCCGCGTCAGTCGACAATGTCGCCTTCCCTATAGCATCAAGCCCTTCACGGATGAGGTATTATGTGACATTGCTTCTCTTGATGTTTCTGATGTATTATTAGGCCAACCGTACTTGTGGAAGTGACATGTTGTGTATGATTCTAGGCCTCGTGTTGTTATTATCACTTTGGGCAATAAGTTGTACAGGATACCGGAGATAGCACCGCCTACCACCATCTCTTTGGTTACTGCAAAATAATGCAGTAAGCTCATTTCCCAAACCAGGAATTTTTTTTTCCTGATGATCCACCCTCAGCGAAAGACGAAGACTATGGCCATGACCTCCAGAAAAGGCCACACTGCACAAAAACAACAATGGATAAGGTCATGGAGGAGTACGAGGACATCTTCACCTCCCCCGCAGGGGTGCCTCTACACTGCCAGGTTAAGCACCCCATCGATCTGAACCCAGGTGCACCGCTGCCCAATGGACCCATCTACCGGCGCTCTGTCCTAGAGAATGACGAAATCCAGAGGCAGATTCATGAGCTATTGCAGAAAGGTCACATCCGACCGAGTTCATCGCGCTGTGGGAGCCCGATCGTATTGGTGAAGAAAAAGGATGGGACTTGGAGACTCTGCATTGACTATCGGGCACTGAACAAGATCACTGTTCGGAAAAGGTACCCGATCCCACGGATTGATGACCTTCTAGACCAACTCAAGGGGGAAAAATATTTCAGCAAGATCGACTTGAAGTCTAGGTATCACCAGGTACCAATCGAACCTTCTGATGTGTGGAAGACTGCATTCAAATCCAAGGAGGGCCCTTTCGAATGGTTGGTCATGCCTTTCGGGTTGACGAATGCCTCAGAAACCTTCATGAGGCTAATGGACAACATCCCGCGGCCATTCACCAACTCATTTGTAGTGGTTTACTTGGATGACATTTTGATCTTCAGCCAAACTTGGGAAGAGCACCTCCACCATATCTGACAAGTCCTCCAAACACTGCGGCAACACAAGTTGTGTGCCAATTTGGAGAAATGCACTTTGGCATAACCCAGGTTCAGTATCTGGGATACATTATTGATGAGCAGGGGATGCATGTGGATCCAGCAGAGATCCAAGTCATTCGGGATTGGCCAGCCCCAACCACCCTAACAGAGCTCCGTAGCTTTTTAGGTCTTGCCAAGTTCTACTGCAGGTTTTTGTTGGGATTCTCTCATATCACTTGGCCCTTGAGTCAAGTCACCAAGGGAGGAGCTAAAGCAAAATTATTTTGGTCTGAATCTCAATAGAAGGCGTTCGGGGAATTGAAACATCACCTCTTCTCTACACCAGTCCTCATACTACCAGGCTTGCAACAACCATTTGAGATCGAGACAGATGCCTCTCACTATGCTATTGGGGCAGTCCTTACTCAACATGGGCATCCAGTGGCATATCACAGTGAGACACTTTCCGACACAGTCCGAAAGTATCCCACTTATGACAAAGAAATGTATTCCATTGTGCAGGCTTGTTGGCAATGGAAGCATTACATTTTGAGGAAGGAAACGGTCATCCACACAGACCATAGACCCCTGCAGTTCATACAGACACAAGGGAAGTTGCAGAACGATCGCCATCAGAAGTGGTCCACATAACTGCAACAGTTTCATTTAAACATTAAGTACAAAAAAGGTAGCACCAATAATGTTGCAAACTGCCTCAGTCGACCACCCATCATGGCGCTAACCACTGTTCTCAACTCTTGTGGGAACGAGACTTTCGATTGGCCACTTCTCTACACAAGTGATCTAGAATTTGGCCACACATACAATACACTCTTGGAGGGTAAGCAAGTTCCCAATTTTCCCCTCCAAGATGCCCTGCTTTGTCACTTGGGACACCTTTGTGTTCCTTCAAGTGAGCGTGCCAAGATGATTTGGGAGGCGCACTACAGTCGATTCGTTGGGCATTTCGGGGTCAAGAAAATCGTGGCATTACTGCAAAAGTATTTTTATTGGCTGAACCTTCGACAAGATGTCGGGAAGTACATCAAGTCCTGCACTGCTTGCGCCATTGCCAAACCGACCATCAAGAAGCAAGGCCTCTATAATCCGCTTCCTACCCCCAGTCGACCTTGGGAATCCATCTCTATGGATTACATGTCGGGCCTTCCTTCTACTAAGCATGGCAATGACTGTGTTTTTTTGGTTGTCGACCGATTCTTGAAGATGTCCATTATGATGGCCTGCAAGAAGAATATCAAAACAGAAGCTACTACTAAACTCTTCTTTGAATGAGTGTGGGTACGCTTTGGGATCCCACAGTCTATCATCTCAGATCGGGATAGTAGATTCCTCAGTACATTTTGGTCCAGCCTCTGGTCGATGTTGAACACCAAGCTCACCAAGTCCACAACTTTCCATCCGCAAATTGATGGTCAGACAGAGGTCGTCAACCGGATGATCGTACACATTCTGCACATGTACAATTCAAAGCATCCACGCACATGGGATGAGATCCTCCCCTATGTACAACACAACTACAACTGGGCTCTCCATATCTCAACTAGCCACAACCCCTTTCAAGTGGGCTTGGGATTCCAGCCACTCTGTCCCATTGACATAACCATGCCATTTGTGGCTACTCAGGAAGATTCAGCTCATGTCCAGTTTGAGGCAGATAAGGCAAACAACTTCATTGAGCACATTCAACACATCCACCAACAGGTTCATGACATCCTAGACAGAGACAATGCTAAGTACAAGCAACGACATGATCAACATCGGGTGCCACACAACGTCCAAGTGGGCGACAAAGTGTGGCTGCATTTGCAAAAGGAGCACCTCGCTAGACCCCACCACAAGCTTCGTGCACTTCGATATGGGCCATACACCCTCACCAAGGCTATAGGGGAAAATGCCTTTGAGCTCAGCATTCCACCATTCCTTGGTCTGCACCCAGTTTTCAATGTGGACCGCCTTCGGCCCTACTTTCCACCTCTACTAGACACATCCGACATGGAAGAACAACTCTCACCAACAGATTTAAATCCAGACTGCATGGAACAAGCCAGAACTAATCATATCATGGATACACAGATCAAACACACCCGAAAACAAAGGACACCGCTATATCAAGTTGTCAAAGCAGGCCAACTCCTTCACCAAGGCAAATGGCTCACCAGGGACCAAGTTCAGCAGAAGTTTCCTCATCTCATGGAGAAAATCAACGCAATGGGGACCACTGCTTCCTAAGGAGGGAGGATTGATCCAGGTGGATATCAGTGGCCACCCACCTTTTCCGACTGGCTCAAAACAGTTTTCTGACAATTTTGGCAATTTACTATTTTTAGTAGGTTTTAACTTCCAGGGCCATTTTGAGGGCCTAAATGAAGGTTTTTTGAGATCGATGTTCTCAATGATAGTCAAGGGCATGATTGATCCCCCAAAATGAATCTCCTCGATGATACCTTTCCAATGAGCTATTGCATGCCTAAAACGGAGATCGTATGCAAAAGTTACGACCCCGGGAAGTTGATGTACTAACTTACCCAAACAGGGCCCACATGACTTTTGGCGCTTCATCTCCTAGGGTTAGGTTTTTGGATGTCTATGACTTTTGGCATTCTCATCTATTGTAAAAAGGCCTTTAGAGCCTCATTGTAATCATCTTCTGATGGATGCGAGTAGCAGCCACATCTCTTCTCAGAGATAAGCTACCAGCGCCCTAGCTAGTTTATTTCCATTATGTCTGTAAGAATATTTCAGTCATTTGTTATTAATGAAATGAAGTCTTATTTCCGCTACACCTCTGCGTTTATGTGTATTTCTATATTTCATTGTGTTTCTACATAAATCCAGATCAGTGGTATCAGAGCGGTCTGCTCATTCTCGATCCTTCTTTGCATGTCCCCAACGAGATCGGGGTATAAGGAGTTGGGGCTAGATCTGGTTGAACCTTTGCAAGATCAGCCTCACAAACCCCGACGACAGCCCATGGGGGAAGAAAAGAAAGATGAGGGAGCAGGAGATCCTATCAAAATTTTGCTCGAGGAGGCCCTCGAGAAACAAGGGAATGCGATGATGGACAAATTTGCCCAGATTCTTCAACGGATTTCGACTGGCGGTGCATCGACATCCAGAAGCCACTCTAGAAGTGCCACTCCTTTTAAGGTACAAGTAAAATTTGACATTCCCGTATTTGACTGCCAAATAGATGCAAATGACGTAGATAGATGGTTGAATCTGTTAGAAGGATATTTCTTGGTTCATGACTTTTCCGATCGAGAAAAGATTATTTTCGCACTCCTCAAAGCTGCCCCCCATGTCAAGGACTGGTGGGAAACCTACTCGGAGTAAGAGGGCGAGGGAGAACCCTCTTTGTTCTTGGCTGCACCCACTTGGAATTATTTCCGAGATGCCATTAAGGAACAATATTATCCCGCGGGGATCTATGAGGACAAATACATACAATGGACTATGTTGCGGTAGCAAAGGGACCAAGATGTGCATGAGATGAAGAATCTGTTTCATACCCTACGCAAAAATTTGGGTATCAAAGATTCAGAGAAATATTTGGTGTTAAAGTACTGCAGTTTTCTACATAGATACATTCAAGAGGAAATGGAGTTCCTTGGCATCTCCTCACTTGGTGTGGCA
>ML792261.1:161096-211039 GCA_009831015.1 Picea engelmannii | reverse complement strand
TGTTCCTTCAAGCGAGCGTGCCAAGATGATTTGGGAGGCGCACTACAGTCGAGTCGCTGGGCATTTCGGGGTCGAGAAAACCGTGGCAGTACTGCAAAAGTATTTCTATTGGCCAAACCTTCGACAAGATGTCGGGAAGTACAACAAGTCCTGCACTGCTTGCGCCATTGCCAAACCGACCATCAAGAAGAAAGGCCTCTATACCTCTCTTCCTACCCCCAGTCGACCTTGGGAATCCATCTCTATGGATTATATGTCGGGCCTTCCTTCTACTAAGCATGGCAATGAGTGTGTTTTTTTGGTCGTCGACCGATTCTCAAAGATATCCATTATGATGGCCTGCAAGAAGAATATCACAACAGAAGCTACTGCTAAACTGGTAGCCGAGTTTAAGGCTTCTGAATCGGATGCATGCTCTGACTCTGAATTAGAACTTGACAAGGGGAATGACAGGTGGAAGAATATTATCGATGTGGATCCCAACATCATCGTTTCCACCACGAAAATCCAGAAGGAGGAACCAGAAGATCCAAAGGAGGCAGAATGTCTCTTCCATTCCAAGATGTGGGTAAAGGTTTCCCCGTTGTAGTTCATTGTCGACAGTGGGAGCCAGAACAACCTCATCTCGGTAGAGGTTGTGAAGCGGTTGGGCTTGCTGACCACAACACACCCACAACCATACACCATCGGGTGGTTGCACCAAGGATGGGACCTTCGGGTCAGTCGACAATGTCGCCTTCCCTACAACATCAAGCCCTTCACGGATGAGGTATTATGTGACATTACTCCTCTTGATGTTTCTGATGTATTATTAGGCCAACCGTACTTGTGGAAGTGACATGTTGTGTATGAGTCTAGGCCTCGTGTTGTTATTATCACTTTGGGCAATAAGCTGTACAGGATACCGGAGATAGCACCGCCTACCACCATCTCTTTGGTTACTGCAAAACAATGCAGTGAGCTCATTTCCCAAACCAGGAAATTTGTTTTCCTGATGATCTGCCCTCAGGGAAAGAGGAAGACTGTGGCCATGACCTCCAGACAAGGACCCACTGCACAAAAACAACAGATGGATAAGGTCGTGGAGGAGTACGAGGACATTTTCACCTCCCCCGCAGGGCTACCTCTACACTGCCAGGTCAAGCACCCCATCGATCTGACCCTAGGTGCACCGCTGCCCAATGGACCCATCTATCGATGCTCTGTCCTAGAGAATGATGAAATAAAGAGGCATATTCATGAGCTGTTGCAGAAAGGTCACATCCGATCGAGTTCATCACCCTGTGGGAGCCTGATCGTATTGGTGCAGAAGAAGGATGGGACTTGGAGACTCTACATTGACTATCGGGCACTGAACAAGATCATTGTTCAAAATAGGTACCCGATCCCACAGATTGATGACCTTCTTGACCAACTCAAGGGGGAAAAATATTTCAGCAAGATCGACTTGAAGTCTGGTTATCACCAGGTACCAATCGAACCTTCTGATGTGTGGAAGACTGCATTTAAATCCAAGGAGGGCCTTTCCGAATGGTTGGTCATGCCTTTCGGGTTGACGAATGCCCATGCAACCTTCATGAGGCTAATGGACGACATCCTGCGATCATTCACCAACTCATTTGTAGTGGTGTGCTTGGATGACATTTTGATCTTCAGCTAGACTTGGGAAGAGCACGTCCACCATATCCGACAGGTCCTCCAAACACTGCGGCAACACAGGTTGTGTGCCAATTTGGAGAAATGCACTTTTGGCATAACCCAGGTTCAGTATCTAGGATACATTATTGATGAGTGGGGGGTGCATGTGGATCCAGAAAAGATCCAAGTCATTTGGGATTGGCCAGCCCCAACCACCCTAACAGAGCTTCGTAGATTTTTAGGTCTTGCCAATTTCTACCGCAGGTTTGTGTTGGGATTCTCTCATATCACTTGGCCCTTGAGTCAAGTCACCAAGGGAGGAGCTAAAGAAAAATTCTTTTGGTCTGAATCTCAACATAAGGCGTTCGGGGAGTTGAAACATCGCCTCTGCTTTGCACCAGTTCTCACACTACCAGGCTTGCAACAACCATTTGAGATCGAGACAGATGCCTCTGACTATGCTATTGGGGCAGTCCTTACTCAACATGTGCATCCAGTGGCATATCACAATTAGACACTTTCCAACACAGTCTGGAAGTATCCCACTTATGAAAAATAAATGTATTCCATTGTGCAGGCTTGTCGGCAATGGAAGAATTACAGTTTTGGAAAGGAAACGGTCATCCACACAGACCACTGACCCTTGCAGTTCATACAGACACAAGGGAAGTTGCAGAACGATCACCATCAGAAGTGGTCCACATACCTGCAAAATTTTCATTTGAACATTAAGTACAAAAAAGGTAGCACCATTAATGTTGCAGACTGCCTCAGTTGACCACCCATCGTGGCGCTAACCACTGTTCTCAACTCTTGTGGGAACGAGACTTCCGATTGGTCGTTTCTCTACACAAGTGATCCAGAATTCGGCCACACATACAATACACTCTTGGAGGGTAAGCAAGTTCCCAATTTTCACCTCCAGGATGTCCTGCTTTGTCACTTGGGAAACCTTTGTGTTCCTTCAAGAGAGCGTGCCAAGATGATTTCGGAGGTGCACTATAGTCAAGTCCCTGGGCATTTCGGGGTCGAGAAAATAGTGGCAGTACTGCAAAGGTATTTCTATTGGCTGAACCTTCAACAAGATGTCGGGAAGTACATCAAGTCCTGCACTGGTTGCGTCATTGCCAAACCGACCATCAAGAAGCAAGGCCTCTATACTCCGCTTCCTACCCCCAGTCAACCTTGGGAATCCATCTCTATGGATTACATGTCGGGCTTCCTTCTACTAAGCATGGAAATGACTGTGTTTTTGTGGTCATCGATCGATTCTCGAAGATGTCCATTATGATGGCCTGTAAGAAGAATATCACAGCAGAAGCTACTGCTAAAATATTCTTTGAACGAGTGTGGGTACACTTTGGGATCCCACAGTCTATCATCTCAGATTGAGATAGTAGGTTCCTCAGTACATTTTGGTCCAGCCTCTGGTCGATGTTGGACACCAAGCTCACCAAGTCCACATCTTTCCATCCGCAAACTGATGGCTAGATAGAGGTCGTCAACCGGATGATCGTACACATTCTGCGCATGTACAATTCAAAGCATCCACGCACATGGGATGCGAGCCTCCCCTATGTACAACACAGCTACAACTAGGCTCTCCATAGCTCAACTAGCCACAACCCCTTTCAACCGGGCTTCGGATTCCAGCCACTCTGTCCCATTGACATAGCCATGCCATTTGTGGCTACTCATGAAGATTCATCTCATGTCCAGTCTGAGGTGGATAAGGCAAACAAATTCATTGAGCACATTCAACACATCCGCCAACAGGTTCATGACATATTGGACAAAGCCAACGCTAAGTATAAGCAATGACATGATCAACATCGGGTGCCACACAACTTCCAAGTGGGAAACAAAGTGTGGCTGCATTTGCAAAAGGAGCGCCTCGCTAGACCCCACCACAAGCTTCATCCACTTCGATATGGGCCATACAACCTCACCAAGGCTATAGGGGAAAATTCCTTTGAGCTCAGCATTCCACCATTCCTTGGTCTGCACCCAGTGTTCAATGTGGACCGCCTTCGACCCTACTTTCCACCTCTACTAGACACATCCGACGTGGAAGAACAACTCACACCAACAGAGTTAAATCCAGACTGCATGCAACAAGCCAGAATTGATCATATCATGGATACACAGATCAAGCACACCCGAAAACAAAGGATACCGCTATATCGAGTTGTCAAAGCAGGCCAACTCCTTCACCAAGGCAAATTTCTCACCAGGGACCAAGTTCAGCAGAAGTTTCCTCATCTCATGGAGGAACTCAATGAAATGGGGACCATTTCTTCCTAAGGAGGGAGGATTGATCCAGGTGGATATTGGTGGCCACCCACCTTTTTCGACTGGCTCAAAACAGTTTTCTGGCAATTTTGGCAATTTACTATTTTTAGCAGGTTTTAACTTCTGGGGCTATTTTGAGGGCCTAAATGAAGGTTTTTTGAGATCGATGTTCTCAATAATATCTGAAGGCATGATTGATCCCCAAAAATTAATCTCCTCTATGATACCTTTCCAACGAGCTATCACATGCCTAAAACGGAGATCATATGCAAAAGTTACGACCCCGAGAAGTTGATGTACTAACTTACCCAAACGGGGCCCACATGACTTTTGGCGCTTCATCTCCTAGGGTTACGTTTTTTGATGTCTATGAATTTTGGCATTCTCGTCTATTGTAAAAATGGCTCTAGAGCCTCATTGTAATCATCTTATGACGGATGCGAGTAGCAGCCACATCTCTTCGGAGAGATAAGCTACCAGTGCCCTAGCTAGTTTATTTCCATTCTGTCTGTAAGCATATTTCAGTCATTTGTTATTAATGAAATGAAGTCTTATTTTCACTACATCTCTGCGGTTATGTGTATTTCTGTATTTCATTATGTTTCTACATAAATCCAGATCATCAGATGATGACAGTGAGGATGAAAATCCACCTTCATTTGCTCACCTTCCTCCATATGAGTCCTTTGAGCTTGAACCAACACCAACTCCTACGCTTCCTAGATGGGTCTGTTCAACACGAGAAGAAACTGGTGATCTTGTCGGTGATCCTTCAGATCAACATCAAACACATTCATAGTTCTAGCGATCCTCTTCTCTTTTGGCTCAAGTTTCAGAGACTCATCATCCAGAGACATTTGCAGAAGCTTCAAGTCATCCAGATTGGGATACAACAATGAATGATGACTACTGTTCTTTAATGGAAAACAATACTTGGGATCTTGTGCCTCTTCCAAAAGGAAGAAATATTGTTAGATGTAAATGGGTCTACATAACTAAGTATACATCAGATGGAAGTGTTTAAAGACACAAGGCTCAGTTAGTTTCCAAAGGATTTTTCCAAGTTGAAGGAATTGACTATAATGAAACCTTTGTCCTTGTAGCCAAAATGAATTCCATCTGCCTTGTTCTTTCCCTTGATGCCTCACATAAATGGGAGGTCCATTAGATGGATGTTAAACCCACCTTCTTGCACGAAGATTTAAAAGAAAAAATCTACATGGAACAACCTCTTGGATATGTCCAAAATGACTCTAGCCTTGTTTTTCACCTTAACAAATCTCTTTATGGTCTTAAGCAAGCTCCCTGACCTTGGTATGCCAAAATGCACAACTTTCTTATAGACACTGGATTCAGTAGATGTCATTCTGATCCTAATGTCTATACCAAGAAAGTAGGAAGCCATCTCACCATCCTTGTACTTTATGTTGATGACCTTATCCCTACTCGTAGTGACTCAAAAATTTTAAACCATGTGAAAACCAACCTTAAGAAAAAATTTGAAATGATAGACTTATGATTTTTTCACTATTTCCTTGGCCTCCAAGTTTTGCAAACCAATGAAGGAATTTTTCTTTCCCAGTATAAGTATGCTTGTGACCTTCTTCATTGCTTTCACATGGACAATTGTAAACTAGCCCCTTCTCCCTTCCATTCTAGAGTCAAGCTTAATGCCACCTGTACTTCTCCCAAAGTTGATGCCACCCTATCCCATCAGTTAGTTGGTAGCCTCTTATACTTGCCTCATACCTATCCTGATCTTTACTTTGTTGTTGGTATTGTTTCCTGGTATATGCAAACACCCCATGAAAGCCATTGGAAAGCATCTAAAAGGATACTTCACTATGTCTATGGTACAGTTCAGTTTGGGATACATTATAGTTAAGGGGGGGCTCCTTTATTGGTTGGTTTCACTGATTCAGATTGGGTCGGTGACCCTGATGATCAGAATTCTACTGCAGGTTATGTTTTTAGACTTGGTTCAGGACCTATCACTTGCGATTGTAAGAAACAACAAGCTATTGTACTTTCTTCAACAGAAGCAGAGTAGCGAGCAACGGTAAATGTGAGTCAGGAAGCCTTGTGGCTTCGACAGATCCTTTCAGAGTTTGGATTCCAACAACAACATCCAAACAGCCTTTGGTGCGACAATCAGAGTGCCATCAAGCTCGCCAAAGACCCAGTTCAACATCAGCATAGAAAACACATCGAGCTACACATGGACTTCATCAGAAAGCTCATTCATGATCAAGTTATTGAAGTGCTCTTTTTCCTTACATAAGATCAATTTGTAGACATTTTCACAAATTCTCTTACAGAAGTGAATGTTTTCCAAAATTTGATCTATGTTAGGAGTTCAAGAAGTTGTCATCAAGGGGGGATAGGCTCTAATTCCTCCTTCCTTATCCTATTGTGTCAATATTGTAAATCTTTCAATCCTATCCCAAGTTGTTCTTAAGGGGGGATGTTAGGATATTTAGACACTTAGGAGTTAGTTAAGATCTACTTGGTTTAATGTGTCGTTAGGTAAAAGTGTGTTTCTTTAGTATGCATTAGTATGAATTTGTAGTTATGAAATCCGACAGTCACGATATGTTCCCGACATAAAGTGATTTGATGGTTCATATTCTCCTCGATCTTAATGGCCATTGATTTGTGGCTTAACACTTGATTGGTCTATGATCTATTTTTAAAGAGAATGGAAGGTCATTTTCTGATGATCGATTGTGAGAAACTCTCTTGTAAAATCTCTCTGTTATCTTTTTCTTTTGCATTAATAAACTGCTCCAAGTGGCCGCGTTGATTGGGGTCGTGAATTTTTTCCCGTAGGGGTTTTACCACGTCAAAACATCTGTCTGTTGATCTTTGATATAGTTGTGTGAGTGGTTACTGAAGGTGTTCATCCTCTATTGGAATACTTGTGTTGTCGAACATACACAAAAACTAACAAGGTGCTAAGAGAGGGATACTATTTTCCCACCCTCCTCAAGGATGCTCACACGTACTTAAGAAGTTGTGAAGCATGTCAAAAAGATGCAGGAGGGAACATAAACCTTCTTTTGATCTCCAACCTATAGCAGTGGAGGAACCCTTCGAGCAGTGGGGCCTAGATATCATCCGTGAGATAAATCCTCATTCATCCAAACAACACAGGTATATTTTGATCGCAATTGATTATTGAACACGTTGGATTGAAGAAATCCCTTTAGTCAAAGTGAACGAGGAAGTAGTGATAAATTTTCTTGAGCAACACATTATCACGATGTTTGGTATGCCTAACTCTTTAGTATTTGATAATGCTACTTACTTTTTGTCTTTGAAATTATCTGAGTAAGCATTTGAAAAGGGGATTTTTTTTAAGTATTCAACCAATTATTACCCCTAAGGAAATAGCCTGGAAAAATCCATAAACAAAAACATCATTCATATCCTAAAGAGAATCGTGGTTGATCACCAGAGAAATTAGCACAATGCATTACAAATTCTCTCTAGGCGGATCATGTCACCCCAAAATCGTCCATCAGAACATCACCTTATTTTCTTATGTATGGAAAATAGATTGTGTTACCATCGAATATTTATATTCCTTCTCTCCAACTTACAAAACAGTCCCAAGGAAGAGAATAGTCAGTCATCCAAAGTCATACAAATACCTTGTTTAACCTTGAATAACTACGTGACAATACCAAAACCAAGTTTGAAGCTCACTAGCTAACAGTAAAATGTTGGTTTGATAAGAAATCTGCAGGTGAGAAACATTACCTTATCAAATTTGAAACATTTGAAATTTCGACAACTTTGACTTGGTCATTACCTTATCAAAAAGAAGATTGTCCAAGGCACTTTTTTATTACAAAACCTTTAGGGAGAAATCGACTCTCTTCCTGTAAATGGCCAAGTCCCAAAACATTATATCAGTTATCCATTAGGGCTATTGGTCACTTGTACATAAATAAAACTTGTTTCTAGTTTTTGCTTTTTGATTTTGTTTCTTTAGTTAATTTGAGTTTTCTTGATCTATTTGATTACTAGTCTTACCTTGTCCTTCTTGTTGGATGCCCTTGTGATTTTGGAGTTCTCACAACCTGAAGAAGGTCACATGCTTAAACCTAGCACATTTGGTACATAGGGCCTAAACATCTATGTAATATGATGTCAATTCTACTTTTCTCCCCAAACATGCAAACCCTTTGTGAACTATCAAAAGTTAAGATATGATGGAAGAACGTAGCTTGTCAATACGAAGAGACACTAGGAAAATTAGGGAGAAAAGAGACTTCATTAAACAACATATTTTCCATGTCCCAAAAGCTAAACGAAATGGTTTGGATAAAATGTTTGTAGTAGGTTAGGAATTGTGACTCATGAAGTTTTCTCATTTATAATCAAGTTATCATATATCATGGTCATAGGTTTCATCCCTAGTGCCTTTAAAGGTTAACTGGACTCCCCCCATTCACCTGTATCTCTAAATAATAAAAAATCAAATATTGTAAAAGGTAAAGTATTGGGGAAAGGATTTTCAAATCACATGGGACATGCAAGTATCTCCTCTAGGTCTATGGATGCCCGTTGGAAGTAGAGCAAGGATTGTGACACCAAGGTAACTTTGTCAGGGCTATGGATGCTCGTTGGAAGCGAAGCAACACTAGAGAAATGCATTACACTTGTATTCTCAACATTTTTTATGTTTAATTTTTACTTTACTGTCTACATCTTCCCTTCATCCATTCACCATAAAGTTTGATATAATGTTGAAAGTAATCTGTTAAATTTGAACATGTCTCAACCCTTTTTGAATCACCTCGGTATTTTCAATATGCAATTCATGGGACCTATCTTTTATCTTATGATTTTGTGTGATGGAGTTTCCTTCCCAATAAAATTATGAATGGATGTCATTTTGCAGAGATCCAAGGCTTCACCCAGTGTATCGCCATTTTTTGTGACTAGCACTACAACCCCTCCATTTCAACTTTTTATTTCGATACTTCCATAAAAATGGAGTCTTATTATTTTTGAAAATAAGAAAAAAATATCATAAGCCCCTTAGTCATTCAAGAGATTCTCCTGATAACTCATGATTCACTTGAAAAAAAATGAGAAAACATTTAAATTTGAAATTTTAAAAATTTGATCTGCAAAGTTAATTTTAACTCCTCCAAACTACTCGGAGGAGTTACTTCAAACTCCTTTGAGCTGCTCAGAGGAGTTCTTTCCAATCGCTATGATAAAGAAAATACTATCACAAGAGTTGAGACTAGTTCCCTCGAGCATATCAGGGGAGTTACTTATAACTCCTCCGATATCCTTGGAGGAGTTAGTGTTATCTCTTCCAAAAAAAATTGACAAATGTTTTTTAAATCCTTTAACCTAACCTATCGCATTAAATTTTATTTATTAACCTAGGGATATATAAAGTGAAATAGGGTTAAGACCATTATCGCTAGACACCAGAGAGAAAGAGAGCTGGGATAAAACATCGTTTGAACAAAATCTTGTTCCTTTACCCTACACGTGGAAACATTTAACTGAGTAAGTATGTCCTCCCTCTCTCTCCTTTTCTTAAAGATAGGGTTAAGATATTATTTTTTACTTATTCTCTTGCATGCCTTTAGCCCTAGACTGTTTCTCTTTCCTTCCCATACTTTCTTCACTTTGTTGCTTCACTGATTCCAGGCTCTTTTCACTTTTTACCAACCTGACCCATTCATGGATATGGATTGAGAAAATGAATGATTTGCATTCTATCTTTTCCCAAACTCTTCTCTCACTTTTAACTATTGAAACCCCCGCTCCAATTTTGTCTAGGGAATGAATTTGTGACCTAAGAGGACCCTAAACACCCTTCTTGTTTCTTTAGGTTGGTCAAATTATTCATCACCATGCTCGTGTTCGTAGAAAAATCTAAGTCCGGAAACCTGTTTAGTAACTCTCAGAGCATATCGGAGATGTTACTACTAAATTCTTTGATATTCTCAGAGTTAGTATTTTATCCTTCAAACACCTTCTAAGAAATTGGAAGAAAATCCTTTGATTGTATCAGAGGAGTTGATATTAACTCATCTGATACGATCAGAAGAGTTCTTTGTAAAACCTCTGAACACCCCAACACTAGTTGAGACTCTTCTGAATGTTTCTCGGAGGAGTTAATATTAACTCCTCCGATCTGCTCGAAGGAGTTACTCTTTTTCCCTCTGATTTTCATTTAAAGATTTTTTTTATTTTATTAGATTAACACCCAAGTCTTTCACCCTCAGAGTCTCAATAAGAAATTTATTTCTATTTGACATATACGAGGAACAACATGTCTTGAATAGTTTTCATTAATTCTTATTATTTTTTTAAACATTCAAACTTTTTTTTTTAAATAACATGCTCCAAATTTATCTTGTATGAATATTCATACATGTCACCATGAAAGAAAACAACAATGAATCCAGTAGGGGTTGAACCATATGGAAGTTCCCAGTAGACAGATATATGGAAAGTGTTAGGACCATATACGATGATACATAGGACTTATGGGAAAAAAAAAGAGGCTTTGAAATGGGGGGAAGTCTATTACATGTTCAAGAAATCAAAATTCTCTATAGAAGCATAGTACCCACGTAAAATCCAGGCATTTAAGAACATAAAAAAATCAGGAATTTTCAGAATGGCTACAAATCCAATATTATTCCATGTCTTGGATTTTGAAGAATTCAAACGTATATAGTAGGTACATATTTAATGTAAGGAAGGAGCTGATAGCTTCATTCAGGCCTCTTGATTTAGCCAAGTGTTATCATCTTGAGTCCAGAAATAAAAGGATAGATGGTTAGATCCTTAGCGAAGTGGATCTCACACCAAAGAATTTGTTCCCCTCTTGGTATAAAGAAGATAAGCAGTTCAAATATTGGCCCAAGAGTCGATGTCCCACAACCAATATAAGAAGACCCTACCAGTATATGGTATCCATGTTGTGCAGGTTGTATGGGGAACTGGACGCAACACACTTTTCTTTGTCATATTTTCCATTAATTTATTTCTATGTAGATCTAGGGTCCTCATTCAACTAGGTAGAGATATTGTTTGAGAATCTTAAAAATACAATTCCAGTTGTTACACAAGAACAATCGGGTAGCTTCCTCGGATTCCATATGTCTTCATACCTTTTAGACATAATGTGCATCGCTCAAAAACACCCGAACATGGGATGGAGTTGGTTACCCGTTGATTCCTCTATCCATATTTACTGCAAAGTTCTTTGGGAGAACAAATACTGAACATATGATCAAAGGATCTATTAAAACTTCCTTGCCCCACTGCATGAGTTCATTTTTTTCACCTCCCTACCTTGTATGACCGACAAGGCCATAGTAGTTATAAGGAGGATTGGGGATTAGTATATATTGGAACATGGTACATATATCAGGATATATGGTGTAATGAAACCACCTCATATACTTCCTAGGTTTGTCCCATATTAGCTTGTGCTCCAGGAAGTAGCATATCAAACCATCATACATGGGGTCATAGAAATGTTATATAGATTGAAGAAATACATTTGGCCTCCATTGCCTCTTTACATTGGGAACTACTTCTTTGAAAACACCAAACCATCATAGACAAAAGTAGACGTCTTTCTCTCGTACCATTTTGGAGAGGAAATATTCAAGAGACGCTACCCCAAGAACATTCTCAAGGATAATTTTCATAGAAGGAGACTCCCTTACGAATACACCACCAAGTTCTGGAAAGAAGAAGGAGTACATCAAAATTCCAGAACATATGATGAGGTTATTTTCAATAGGATAGGTCAACCAAGAGGTAGGATCATGGACAAATAAGCTGTAAGAGAGGCGACCAAAAAATATGCAGAGAGAGATGAAGTTGAGACATCTTCCCCCATATATCTCTCAAGTCATTTGGGTTCTACAGAAGAATATGAAGAAGAACCAACTGGTAAAAATAAGAGGGAAAAAGAGAAAGTTTTGAAGAAGAGAAATGATTCTAAAAAGAAACAGAAGCTAGAAGCTAAAAAATCAAAGGCCGGTGAAGAAAATGAAGCAAGAGAAAAAGTGGAGGAAAAAGTGAAATCCACGACCAAAAAAGAAAAAGAGTTAGCTAAAGCAACGATAGTAGCGACATAATTAGCAGAAAAAGAAGCAACAAATAAAGCTATTGAAGAATAAAGGAAGAAGAAGGATGCAAATGATAGAGAGGGTGACATGCACCCGATGGAATTGGATGTCCCTGGAAAATCAATTGCAGGAGAAGGAACAAAAAAAACAAGTGGTGGTTTGGATCTCGGGCATCTGTAGTTTCATGTAGTTTCATGTATGATAGGTAAAATGGTTGGATCAAATAAGAAAGGGTTAAAAATGTTCTAGCAACAGAAGGAGTTCCTTCATCAATAGTAACCCAGGTGCCCGTTAGAGGAGATGTCAGGGAAGAGCCTATGGAAACAACTAGGAAAGGATTTTCATTCATGGATGAAACTATGGATAATATACAAAGGTTGTGCTAACATATCGATGAAAAGGAAATGAGGATCAAAGAGATAGAAGAGAAGCTCCATAAAGTTAATATATATGAGAGAAGTCTTCTCAATTTTAAAGCTAGTGTAGAAAAAGTGAGAAATGAGATAGAAGATGCCATCATCGATATGTATGCCAACCTGCATCTATTCCAAAATGTGGCTGCAACAATTATTAAACAAAACGAACATACACAGATGCAGTTGACGCAATACAACACTATATAGGAAGGTATAGAAGACATTGATACTTGGATAGAAGAAAATACCCATGCACCTCCAGAGTTATACAGACCCTCAAAATCAACAATGAAGATAGATTTGTATGCGCTATACCATTTCCAACATGTAGGGAAACGAGAAAACAAAGAAGTAACCAAAGCAATGGGGATTTTTCAATAACTCACAAAGCTACTCAAGAGTTGATAAGGCATGTTTGGATCCCAAGGTTAGACGAACTTGGGAATAATTTAGTCATGGAAGAATTAGTGAATGCAATTCGGGAAAGTACAAGTAGAAGTATACATATAGTTGAAACATCAACTATGGTCTCCACATATCTTATTGATCAACATTTACTACAACCAACGAAGCTCCATACCATGATATAGGATTACATAAAAAGATTGGAGAAATATATGAGTGCCTTGGATGATAGCATTTCCATGATCGAAGAAATGTTGGAGAAACTATCTTACAAGAGGATTGAGTCACTATACAACCAATTGGAAGTCTGGACGGCTTATCTTCAGAGAAAAATCTCATAGGAAAATGCCAAACCCTTTTTTTCCCTTTCGTCTTTTCCTCGGTACCTCAATTTTTGGCCTTTCTTTTTGCCACTTGTCATGAGAGAAGGGAATGTGAATAGTTTTGTAGCTCCCTCTTCAAGAAGAAGAAGAAAAGACAAATAGGAGTTACTATTTTTAGTATAAAAGAGACTAGAGACTCTTTGAGGAAGGACTTTGTTTGGATTTTCGAGCATTGTATAGACCCAAGATCTGTTTCAATAACTTATACAGTGTTAATGAATATTGAGAAGCCCTTAGGGCTAGTATTTAATAGAAGGAATTATGTGTATAAATTGACCGAATCTTTGAACTACTTCAAGTGAAGATATTTGTTGTTTCTATGGACTGTAAGAATGCTTTGTTTGTTGTAAACTAATTCTTGTGCAATCTTAATATTTTTTTGGCATTTATTGGTATTTCTTTGAATATTTCTATGCCTTGAGTTTTGTGAGTTGTTACAGTATATATTTTTGTAATGTGGACTAATATGATTATATACTTATATATGTTATTTCTTCCAATATTTCTATTTTTATATAGCTAATTGTATTAAAGTTGTTTTAAGTTTTGGTTGCATTATAACTCACCAGTTACGTTAGCTTTGCTCCTAGATAGGATAGTTTAGCATGGATTAGTGATAGATTAGTTGTCTTTACATACATGGTATTCATCTACATCTTTGCATAGCATTGGTACATCATACCATAACCGGTAATAAAATCAAAAGTTATCAATAATGTAAGTCGGGCCAAATTCCGAATGGGACTCCTAATCCAAACAATGTGTAGTATAATTGGGATTGTATACCGGGGAGGACCCCTTGTTGTTGTTGGGTGAATTTGGACCCCTCAGCATAGTAATAAAGATATAGAAGTTTTATTCTATCATGTGTTTGTTATGAATGAGTAGCACCTATGCATGTATAGTTTTAATTCTTAGTCCTTATTATAATATCATACATGAGTTACATGGATGTCATCTGTAGTATTGTTTGGTATGTTTGATCCTCCATTCTCGACACAAGACCTTATGGTCACAGGGATCCTCTCTGCATCTCGGGTGAGACATTCCTCGGATTTGGTCGAGGACTGATATGTCAGTGCTTAGGCGTTTATTTTGGACATGCTCTGAACGAACCTTGGGTCTCAAACCTCCTAATGTTAATAAGTTTAGTGCACGTGCAAGCATGTAATGAAACACCAAAAATGCACAACCACAAAAAATTTTTCTGTTGCTAGGACCCGAAGTCTTGTTGAGATTGATGGAGGAAAAGAGAAATGTGGTGACATCTATCTAAGGATAAGATTCAAGACTATATAGAAGTGAACGAGGACATGTTTTCCCGATAAGAGATGAAAGGATTGTGGATGAATGTGAAATAATGGAAAGGTAGATACCATTACTCTAATATGCATGGACTCTTTTTTGTGGAATTTCCATGTTTGCTGCATGAATGGTTAAAAAGGCAAGAAAAAGTTAATCCGACTGTGTTAAAATTGGAGTCAATAGTATGGGATCAATCCAATATTGATATTCTGAAGGAAATGGATAATAAGTGGATGCGGGATATTGATTTTTGGTTTTCTCGAGTGAAGGAAGGCTACATTATTGAGTTTTCCATAGAATATAGTGATTATTTCTGTGAGGCTGAAAGAAAGTTTGAAGAAGGTCCAAGAAAGTGGATGTTCTGAGATATTCCCCTTTCGATCAAGATGTTGTTCGTAGAAAAAAGAATGATGTGCATGGAGCCTGATAGGATGGTTGAGTAAACCCCGTAGCACTGGGGGAGTTCTGGAAAAGGTGGGGGGAAAAGAACTAGAGCATCTATCCAAAAAGGAGGATATAAGAAGTTCTTGGGATGAGGTGAAAAATGGAATGGACTCAAAAGAGAAGACGAGAAAAACAATCGAAATGTACGCAAGAAGAGTTGAGACGAGGGAGAAATTTGAGCGGAAGAGTAGAGAAGAGTTAGTTGAGGGTGAAAAACAAGGTTTTGGGTCCATAATGAAGAGGAAGCTCACACCAGGACGTGGTGTGGGAGAGGATGTTGTGCAAGAGTGGAGTACAAGGGGTGAAAATCTTGCAAAGAGGCTTGGAGTCAAAGATACCAATAGTGACAGTAGTAGTAGTGAGGGCCTAGGTGATGAATCACTTACCCTTTGGTTGTTGTGATATGCCAAAACCTTGAGAAGAGGTAGAGTACACATGCGTGGTGCGTGGGTGCAAATTTGTGGGGTGCCAATGGACTCAAAAGAGAAAGCGTCACACGATTACGCGCTAATAAGAAGAGAAGTTGTCACATAGTATGGTGGGGCACCAATAAGATGGTATTTTGTCTCTCAGCGTAGTGACAATACATTGACCAGGCTTGCGAGTGATGCATGGAGAAGTCATGTGCTGAGTGGAGAAACCATTTTTTCACAAGGTGACAGTGCACAGATTAGATCAAGAGATTAATCATGTAGTGATAGTACGTGGATCAGCCTGGAGATAGGCATGCACATTGCTGGTGCACATTCATATCAGGAAGATAAGGCACTGGATGTGGATGTTTCAGAAGTGAAGGTAGATGGAGGCTCTCCTAGTGGTGGGGGAGACAAAATGATAATTTTGAATAGTCTTGCGTGGTTGCAACTAGATATATATTTGGGTTCTCTCACAAGAAATTTTAGGAGAAGATGGTCTTACCCCCCCCTTTATTCCACCCACTTGCACATTTTTAATTAACAATAACACACAACAAATAGTGAATAAGTTGAATTTTAAGAAAGAGAAGAGGAGGAAATAAGTGATGACATAAGTAAAGGAGAAGGTAGATTCAACAATACTTTACCCCAAATGATAGTGGTGTGGAAGGATCCATACCATTGCAATCAGAAGAGTGGAACTAACTTTGGTTAAGAGGGAAATAATGAAAATATATATAAATTCAAGAGGATCTGGATTTTGGGACTCAGTAGTAAGTAAGCCTTGGTACATAAATACCTCAACGAACAAATCCAAAACTACAAAAGAAGAAAAGAGAAACAATTCAATAGAATTAAAAGCAATCCAAAATGGACTTTCAAACCGAATCAAAGAAAATATGGGACACTGCACCTCTTCTAAATTATTATGGCTCCATCTAGAGAGTTATTATTAGAGTAAAGTAAAAAACATACAAAAGAAAGACAATACCATCAGGGAATTGATGCAATCCCCAATCATCAATAAAGAATACAACTCAAACAAGGAATTGATGCAATCACCAGTCATCAAAGAAGAAGACAACTCAAACAAGGAATTGATGAAATCCCTAGTCATCAATGAAGAAGACAACTCCATCAAGGAATGGATGCATACCTTAGTAATCACCGAAGAAAAAATATTGTATCTTAAGACTTATGTTATAGTTTCATTAGAAGAGATTTGTATGGAACCGAGAAATGTTATGTATATTGAAGTTCCTATGTAGGCATTTGACAATCTCAAATACACAATTATGTGCACTCTAGAAGAGTTGGAGAAAGTTTAAAAGAAAGATATGTTTCTACTACAACAGTTAGATCAATCTAAGAACCATGAATAGCAAGAACAAAAGATTAATCTAGAAGACAAAAAAAAAGAGATCAATAGATTAAAGACTGAAGTTGTTTATCTAACAAAAGAAATGAATGAGTTGAAGGAATATGACAAACTCAATAAATGCACACAAGAATTAGAAGAAACAAAAGAAATGGTCAACATTCTAAAGAATCAACTTGAAGAAGCTAATGAAAGTGAAGAAACCCTGAAGAGCTAGTTGACTAAAAAGGAAGAATCTTGCCACACGTTGGAATTGGAAGTCATCAACCTCAAAAGGATTCAACTACAAAACAAGGAAGAAATCAAAAGATTGAAGACTGAAGTTGTTGATCTAACTAAATAAATAGAAGAGTTAAATACATCTGAAAAAACCAATAAATGAACATAAGTCTCCAATGACACAGAAGAAATAGTCATCAGTCTAAAGACTCAACTTGAAGAAGCTAAGGAAATAGAAGAAGACTTGAAGATCTAGTTGACTAAAAAGGAAGAAACATGTCACATGTTGGAATTGGAAGTTATCAATCTCAAAAATAAGAATGAAAAGACAAAAGAAACTATCAAATTTCGGAACAACTCATCCATCCTGGATAAGATTTGGAATAGTCAAAGACCAACCAATGAAAAAACTAGTCTTGGGTACAATGAGAAATAATAAAGTGGCAAGTAGAACACCATTCACAAACATGAGTGTTGGCACAGGGGAAAACCTAGGGTTCAACAATAAAAAAACGCACCAACAAAACCCTAACTACCGACCCTTTCGGCAACACCTGGAAAGCAGTTGAAGTCTCACCCAAGGTAGAGGAACGGGTGGTTGCAAGACTCAAGTGTTTTCAACCTTAACTGGGACACACATCTATGATTATGATACTTAATATAGAACTTAGCACCGTTGGATCCTCAATATGCAATCAATATCTACTTCGCTGATAAAACCGAGATTCACAACATTCACACTGATCTAAGGTAGTTAAGTACTTAGCACAAACAGATGGATCAGATCTAGCAAAAGCAAGCACTAAGCACATTCATAGAAATCAAATCTAACATTCTTACACATCATTAGCACAAAGCATGAACAAATTTGTCTATCTCTATCAAATAACTTAGCAAGAGAGTCATAAACACATTAAGACAAGAACAAAGCATAACAACACAGTGTTTATGTGGTTCACCCCCACCCTGGGGATACATCCACCGACTCTTCTTCTTTCTTGTCTTCAGTCAATCGGTTACAAGCACAGAGCCTCAAAAGCCTTATTCCGCACAAGACATAATATCTGCGCAGCTCGCTAGATCCTTCTTCCTTGCATTCCAAAACTAAGCCTTCCACGATCTTTCTACAACGACTTTCACTTAACTCTGCAATTCTCACACAGTATGCAAAAAGCCTTACAATTCTTGATCACACAGATCCAACTCTTAGCACTTAGCCTTCTTTCATACTAACATCACATAGATGCCTTCATTCTCTTATTTCTTTTACATTGCCTATACATCTATTTATATATTACAAAATAGGCTTAAACATGGGTAAACCCATGGGACGACATCCCAATCCTGTTACATAATCCAAAAAACCCAAAAAGGACCTAAAAAGGGGTCAAGATCCCATGATATCTTCTTCGTCTTGTGCTCCTCCTTTGATAGGCTGTCAAAGTCCAAAAATAGGTCAAACTTGACCAGATATCAACAAAACCTTGTCAAGGGCCAACAGGCCCGCAACACTCACCTATGACTCATCCCAAGTCACTCTGATGTAGGAAGTTCTACTTCAAATGCTTCGAGATTGGCTCAAACTTCTTCGACTTGATGTTGTTCTACAGGCTCTTTTTCAGCAAATTCTTGAATGACTGCATCATTCACAGGTCCTTCCAGGCACTGTTCTACTATGGTGCTAACCTGCTCCAGTTCTGTTCCCTGGCCTTCCACCTCTGTAAACAACTGATAGGCCTTATCTTGTCCCGATTGGGGTTTCTAAGTTAGCTCCATAACTCTGCTCTGGATATTATGGATTTGTTGTTGGGCGGTTCGTTGATCTTGAGATCTCTTCATTCTCTCCATAGCTGACAAAGAATTCAACTAGGCGTGTAGTGTTTCTGCGTGTTACTTCGCTTGCTAGAGTTGTGACTCCAGTTCCTACAACTCTGGGTTCTCGATAAGTTTATCATATGTCTGGGCATTGTGATTAGTGAATTGCTTGCATTCTAAGGTAAGGGCCTTCAGTCTGTCAACTGCATTGTCGGCAGTGGCTTCTCGCTAATCTCTTACCTCTTGTGGAGTCTCTGGTATAGTGCGTAGATCTAAATCTACTATGTGATGTTGGAGCTCTTATTCAAGTTTCACTACTTTCTTCATGACTTTATCCTCTACCTTTAATTCTATGATAGTCACAGAGCGAAGTGATCTGTTGACTGTTTCCTTCACTTCGAGTTGCTTAGTGAGCAACTGTTCCTTGGCTTACTGCAGTTGTGATTTTTCTTCATCGAACTTCGCTTGGAGAGCACTCTTTTCCTGTTCGGTAGCTCAAAATTGTTCTACAAGTACTCTTTGTACTTGTACCAAAGCTTGGGTGGCTAGTGTTGTTTCCTCTTGTCCTCGTCGAAGATGAGCTTCAACTGTATGAGTTATTTAGTGGAGTTGAGCTGGCTCATCTCCCTCTTCTGGCTCTCCCAACATAGTGAATACTGTGCGGCTGGATTGTAGGGCTTGATTCAATCATACATCTCCTCTTGATTTGCTTCTTGCTTCTCTACTATCTCCAGCGAAACATCATTCATGGCTGCTACAAGGAAGTCGAAGTCATCAGAGGTGAGGATGGTCTGCATCTTCATCATAGTGGCCTTTGATTTCTTCCAGGAGGAAGGTTTCGGAGGTGAACCTTTTCTCTTTTTCAGGGGATCATCCTCGTCACCCTGTTGTTTCTTGAACTCTGTGTCATTCAACTCTGCATCATCACCTCCTTTCTCAGGTGATATGGAAGCGGTCTTCACAAATGAACTCTCTAAATCATGGACCTCTTCGGTCTTCTTTGTCTTACTCGACCCAGGTGTATCCTGCACAGTTTATGGACTGTCTATATCAAATATCTCTTTAGGGTTTGGTAGAATGAGGAGGATCGCCGAACAGTCCTTGGTGACCTCCTCCAAGTCCTCCTCTGTTATCTTGTAGTAGGACTGAAGTTGTTTCTTGTGCTCATCGGCTCATGTTGTGATATAAATGAAATGGCAGTTTGCACTAAACTTCATCAAAGGCCTAAACCTGTGTAAAGTATTCAGAGTTATGTGAGGCTCGGACTGTATGGCTAGATTCAACTAGTTGTAGTATGTATGGAACACGACATTTGACTTCTATTGCTTATTCATGTCACCTAAGTACCACAATGTACTGAACTTCGCATCCAATGGTTCAAATGGCTCGATGTTCAGGAAGGTGGCACCTTCCGGCATCTCCCAGATGATGAAAGCGATCAGGATCAATAGCCAGCTGAAGTGAAATTCATACCCTTGATCTTGTGCTTCTCTGTAGTCAAGTTCTAATTGGTTCACCAGGTACTGTGCCCAATTCATTTGTAGGCCCTCCGCGCACTTCCCTGCGAGGTCGACTACAAAGATAATAACTTGGGTGGGTCGATTCTTACGTACTAACTTCCCTACAATCATCTGACAAGAGAGGTGCACTATGCCACTCTGGATAGAAGCTACCTTGTAGCCTCACGTTCCTCTCTCGATAGCTCCATAAGTGTCCTTGATCCTTTGAGCGAGAGCGCGGTCCATGGATTTTCCAGGATAGAAACCCTGTGGGTCAGGTCCTTGCATACTAAGCCTGGTGATCCGATTTATCAATGTTGGATCCACTGTTATGCGACGGTTTAACCATATATAACCTCCATGGTAACAAGACAACAAAAATTTGACACATGCATTCACCTCCTGGTGTTTTCCGAAGTGCAAAATCTTCATAACGTTCAATAGGGTGGACTGCATGAGGTTATGGGTCCATGACTGAGGGACAATATTCAAATTATTTCCATTTGTTCTAATCAGGTACTTATGTGGGGTGAGCATGTTGTAGACCTTCTTGTCACTGAGGTTGAAGTTACTAAACTTCAACATTGCAATCTTATCTTGGTCTACGCAAACTATGCGTATCCCCTTCGGGAGGTACGTCATGACCAAGGCCTACTCAAAATCTCTAGGTACACTGTCACGGTTTACAACACCACTCAAAGGTGGTATATAGGTAGGTAATATGCTCGGAATCAACTTAGCATTTGCGAGTTCATCCATGTGCTTAGGCCGCTTCTCATATAATGGTCGGGATGGTCTGGCTCGAGTAGTGGATGGAGAAGATGATAGTCCTCTCGTGGATGATGCTTATACGTGTAGACGTCGACCTGACTCTTTCAGTCATTAGGTTAATAAAAAATTCCTGAACAAATATTTCTACAATGCTCAACTCGTCCGACATACACGCTCGGGGTTAACAATCTCAGGTTCAGGGGGGTATCTTAGACACAGTAATGAGAGAGAGCAGAAGCACAATGATAATGGTACAACCTCAACTTAGTCTATGGGCTCAAATTATCAATTGGAAAAAGTGTTCTGGGTGCATGGCGCGGTGGGATAAATAGATAACTCGACAACATGTCGCTTACAATGGGTATGAGGTCTTCATTAACTCGGTTTTTTCTGTTATGTCGTGGTCCAATAGTCTGATAATAAACCATAATTTCATTTCTTCCCATTCAGAGCATCGATCGAATGATTATAATATCTCAACCGGCTATATTGCTTCACCATGGCAAAGTGCCATGTGTCGCTGTCCTGATATCCTCACGAAGCTCCAATTTTGAAAATTTTCCTTTTGTGAGGTTCCCTTTGGAACCTTCTGTAACTTTTCAATATTAGCCCTCTTCATACTTAGATTTCTAGCCTTCTTTCCAGTGAGCTTTGTCTTGGTATGCCTTTTTCCCTTCTGATTCTTATCTTCGTTTGACATAGTCATTGCGCACTGTTGAGATTATTTCCTAGGATTCGAGGGTAATACTTTTTATTTATCTGGGATAAGTACTCCAGTCTTCTGTTGGTCTTCTAGGGTTCTTGCAACTTCGACATCAGGGTCTCTGGTGTTAAATAACTTTGATTTGTTCTCATGTTCTGCAATCAAATGTGCGATCCTTCTAGTCATGAATTATTTTAACTCCTACTTATGTTGTTCTAACACTACTTCTTCTTCTTTCCTTCTAGCCTGGTCTCTTTCAATCCAAGGTTTGGCTAGTAACATGGTAAATGGGGCGTTTCCTTCAATAAATTTAATAATCTCAAAATCTTCTTTCGTCGAAGTTCCATTAACATGCATAGGTACACAAGCGACCTTCCCACATAGTTTTACCAGTTTTCCTATGAATAATCCTATTCCTCCTAATGAAGGAATCATAGCAGGCTTCCCTATATCTTCCCAAGTTCTCTCTACCATGATCTTCACCTGTGTTTCCTTATCCAGAACATAGTCAATGTTGAAGTCTCCTATTCTTTCTTCGATGAATTATTTTTCTTTGAATATCCCCAATAAGCTGATATATCAGTGGTCATTCAAGGTTTCTTTCATCTATAACAATACTTTCTCTATTTCTTTCTAGGATTTTTCCATTTCTGGATTTGCCTTAGGGTTTTCATTGTTCAGATTCATTCCCTCAAGCTTAGCAATCATTCTAGGTAAATACAACACTTCATGGTCCATAGCTTTGAAACAAAGACAAGTAGATCTTCTTCTAGGGAATTCCTTAGCAAGATGTCCTAGTCTTCTTCAAATATAATAGAGGGTTAATCCTCTCTTTATTTTAAATGATCCCCAACCTTTCCCGTACTGCACGCTAGGATCATAGGAGCTAACCTGCAAAAAAAACTTTTTAGGATCCTGCATCCACTTGTTAGTCCAAACATTCTTTCTATGCATAGGTATAACATATATTTCACTATTCTTATCAGATCTATTAATATCAAATGTTCATTCATCTATCAATACCCTAGTTTTCGATCTAGGATAGGCTCTATTAAACATACCTAGATCCATACTCTAGAAACAAAAATTTCCACTTATCTTACTTCTATAGAGAAAAAAGCTTCCAGATCTAAAACTTTTCACCATTCTTACCTTTATCAGAGAAAAAAGCTTGCAGATCTTACCTCTTTTAATAATAAATTATCACTTTTACCTTTCTTAGAGCACAAAGCTTTCAGATCTTGCTTCTCTCCTTCATATCCAACTTCTTTTCTTCAGATCGGGCTTCTTTCTTTTAGCACAGAGATATATAAATCAAGTAGAATACTTTGCACTAGAGAGACAGATCTATGCAAAGAGCTTTCACAACTTTAGGACGAATATTTGCACAAAGCTTCTTCTTTCTCAGTTCCCAACAATCACAGTTTCAGTCCTGGCAAAGGAACCATTTGTTGGCACAGGGGCAGACCCAAGGTTCAATGCTACAACAATGCACCAAAAAAACCCTAACTACCGGTCCTTTCGGCAACACCTGCGACGTAGATGAAGTCTCACCCGAGGTAGAGGCAGGGATGGTTGTGAGACTCAGGTGTATGCAACCTTAGCTGGGATACAAATCTATGATTATGATACTTAATATAGCACTTAGCACAGTCGGATCCTCAATATGCAATCAATATCTACTTCATTGATATAACAGAGCTTCGCAACATTCACTCTGATCTAAGCTAGTTAAGTACTTAGCACAAACAAATGGATCAAATCTAGGAGAAGCAAGAACTAAGCACATTCATAGAATTCAGATCTAACATTCTTACACATCATTAGTACAAAGCATGAACATATTTATCTATCTCTATCAAAACACTTAGCAAGAGAATCATAAACACATTAAGACAAGCAAAAATCATAACAACACAGTGTTTACATGGTTCACCCCCACCATGCGGCTACGTCCACCAACTCTTCTTCTTTCTTGTCTTCAGTCAATCGGTTACAAGCACATAGCCTCAAAAGGCTTATTCCGCACAGGACAAAATATCTGCACAGCTCACTAGATCCTTCTTCCTTGTGTTCCAACACTAATCCTTCCACGATCTTGCTACAACGAATTTCACTTAAATATACAAGTCTCACACAGTATGCACAAAGCCTTACAATTCCTGATCACACCGATCCAACTCTTATCACTTAGCCTTCTTGCATACTAACATCACATAGATGCCCTCATTCTCTTTTTTCTTTTACATTGCCTACACATCTATTTATATATTACAAAATAGGCCTAAACATGGGTAAACCCATGGGCCGACATCCCAATCCCATTACATAATCCCCAAAACCCAAAAAGGACCCAAAAAGGGGCCGAGATCCCGCAATCTTTGTTTCATCTTGCTCTCCTCCTTTGACAGGATGTCGAAGTCCAAAAATAGGTCAAACTTGACCACATATCAACAAAACTTGGTCAAGGGCCAACAATGAGAAAGGATTATCCTCCTCAAAAGGAAAAAGTGCAATCACAAACCAAATACAAACCATGAAATTTTTTAGAGGAAGCTATAAAAGTAAAAAACAAGAAACATATCAAAAGGAATTCTTTTGATGTCACAATAGACTCATGTATGGAAACACCTTCAATGGTTATTTCTTTTCTTGTAAAAAATTTGGTCCCAAAGCATTGGAATTCAAGATTCCTGGAAAGAACAATTCAGGAAGGTGTAATAACTTAATGAGATGTTGGAGATGCAATTATGTGGGGAACACGACAATTTTTTTCATACCATGAGATGCTACAACTATTATAAGTTTGGGCACAAATCCCAAGACTGCAAGAAATCAAGAATAAAACCCATGAAAAATAATCCATACAATTCAGAAAGGAAATCTAATGAACTTTGGAAGAAAATAAAAGAGGATAAATATCAAAGGACAAATGTAGAAAATAAAATTTCATCAAACAGAGTGCCTTATGGAAAGATACAAAGAAGAAAATATGAAGCAGAAAACAAGAAATATGATGAAGATGTATCACCTAAAAATGAATAAATTGATAACAATAAACTGATGGATGAAACTCCTAATAAGGAATATGAATTTTAGAGCTTTTCATATGAAGAGGAACAAGCTCAAGGAAGAAGAATTTCTAAAGAAGAAGATGAAGAATATTATGGTGCACAAAATAGTGGTGATAATGATGAAGTGTCAAAAGAAAATTCATCTGTAAAATAATGTGATGAATAAAACAAATAATATCTAGAGAAGAAAGAAACAAAAGGAGTTGAAAATATATAAAGATAGAGTATGAACAAAGAAAAGTTATTAACGATATGGAATAATAGTAAAGATATCTTGGAATCAAAGATCTAATGATTATCAAGAATAATAATAAGAATAAATAGATCAAGAAGATCAGTAAGCTACACACCTTTGTCCATTATGACAAAGAACAAGACAATAAAACCCTATTTGAACAAAAAAATCCCAAGAGATTAAGATAACAACAGACACATTCAAAGGGGGAGAAAAGTAGTAAAAGTGATATTTCCTTTTTCATTGATGTCAAAAGAGGAGAGATAAACAATAAAAACAAAGTCCAAAATAAATGGGACAAACACAGGGGGAGCATCACCTCAGAGGGAGAGTCACCTCAGGGGGAAAATCATCTCAGGGGGAGAAGAGAAATGTTCCCTTTGTCATTGTCTTCAAAGGGGGAGAGATAAAGAGTAAAACAAAGCTAGCTCAAAGGACTCAAAATATAGAATAAATTTCACAAGGGAAGTAAGATTTCTTTACAAAGGTTGCCATCAATAACAAAGGGGGGGATTGTTGGCAATTTGGTTGTCATTGATGTCAACCTTGATAAATAGGTGAAGTATCATTGATTTATTGGTTTGAGAAGCATTGTCAATATTGGAAATATTGTTATGAAGGTCACTTGAATGTCAAACATTGTTAATATTGGACATAATTTTATGAAGGTTGGACATAATGTTATGAAGGTGACTTGAATGCCAAGAATTTTCAATATTGGACATAATGTTATGAAGGTGACTTGAATATAAATAGAAAGTTAATATTGAATAATATATTTTATGATCTTGAGACATTCATCCTACATTTTATAAGGTTGATATTGTGTCATTAACATCCATGCACAAAATAAGAAACTGTGAATAAACTGTTGTTACACATCAAAATTCCTCACTTTGATAATGTTACATTCTCATTGTCGAAAGTGGTGTAAGTGTCACGCTCTTGTTGCAAGTGTCACATTATCGTGACGTAAGTGTCACGTCGTGAATGACACCATGAAAACACTTGACACAACCTGATCTAGGTGGATATCGGTGGCCACCCACCTTTTCCAAATGGCTCAAAATGGCTTTCTGGCAATTTTGGCAATTTACTATTTTTAGCAGGTTTTAACTTCCGAGGCCATTTTGAGGGCCCAAATGAAGGTTTTTCAAGATATAGGTTCTCAATGATAGCCAAAGGAATGATTGAGCCCCCAAAATGAATCTCCTCAATGATACCTTTCCAACGAGCTATCACACGCCTAAAATGGAGATCGTACGCAAATGTTACGACCCTGGGAAGTTGATGTACTCACTTACCCAAACGAAGCCTGCATGACTTTTGGCGCTTCATCTCCCAGGGTTAGTTTTTTGGATGTCTAGGTTTTTTGGCATTCCTTCTTATTGTAAAAAGGCCTTCAGAGCCTCATTTTAATCATCTTCTTTCGAATGCGAGTAGCCGTCACATCTCTTCTCAGAGATAAGTTGCCACCATTCTAGCGAGTCTTTCACTCTGTATTTTTACAGTCTATGTACATTTATTTCATTAATAGAAATCATGTATTAATGTATATCTGTGTTTATGGTTGCATATCCGATACATTTCTTTTATATTATTGAATATCTGCGATATCTATGTGCATTTATTTATTATATCTCTGATCTCATTTCGTGCCGAAAATAACCTGGATCAGTGGTATCAGAGCAGGCTTCTCTTGATCATTTTTTTCAATGCATGTCCCTGACGAGGTCCGAGTATAGAAAGTTGGGTCTCGAGCTTGTCTCTCTTAAAGACAATCTCCCTCGCACACCCAAGTAACCCTCAATGGCGGAAGAAAAGAAAAATGACAGAGCAGACAATCCTATCAATCTGTTGCTTGAGCAAGCTCTCACGCGACAAAGGGATGAAATGATGGAGAATTTTTCCCACATCCTTCAATGCTTGCCGATAGCATCAGGCGCATATTCATCAAGCAGCCACTTTGGAGCCACCTTGCCTTTCAAGGTACAAGTTAATTTTGATATTCCTGTATTTGAAGGACAAATAGATGCAGAAGCCCTAGAAAAATGGTTAACTCTGCTGGAAGGTTATTTCTCTGTTCACAATTTTTCCAACAAAGAAAAGATCACCTTTGCACTCCTTAAAGCTCTCCCTTATGTAAAACATTGGTGGGAAACTTATTGGGAGCAAAGTTCCATAGAGGAGTCTAGAATATATGGGGCTGATCCCACTTGGGATTTTTTTGTGGATGCGGTAAAAGAACAATATTACCTTGTTGGAAACTATGAGGACCAGTACATGAGATGGACCACACTGTGGCAAGAGAGGGGCCAAGCAGTTTCGGAGTTCACCAATACCTTCGATACCTTCCGCACCAAGCTAGGTATCAAAGACTCCGAGCAACATTTGGTTTTGAAATACCATGGGGCTCTACACAGATACATCCAAACTGAAATGGATTTTCTGGACATCTCATCACTCGGTGCTACTTATCGATATGATGTTAAAAATGAGCAGAAATTTAAGCACCAGAACAAATGGGAATTCAGGTCTGCAAATCCACAACAACCAAAGTATGAAAAAGACGGCCCTAACAAGTAGTCTCCCGAAAACCAGTCCAAAACACAAGAAAAGAAGGGTCACGGGAAGACAAAGAAGGACACTGGAAAATGGTGCGAGTTCCACAAAATCCCCTGGCACAACACCGATGACTGTCGCTCAAAACAGTCATTCGTGGCTGAGATCAAAGACAAAGAGCCGAACCCTGATTCTGAATCTGATTCTAAAAATAATGGTAAAGGACAGATCATTTACGCATACCCCACTGCTATTGTCACGACCGCAGCAATTCAACTAGAAGAACCAACAGATCCTGAAGAGGGGGAGCACCTTTTTCATTCACAAATGTGGGTGAAGGGGACCCCATTGTATTTTATTGTTGATAGCAGAAGCCAGAAGAACCTCATCTCAGGAGAGGTCATCAAACAGTTGGGATTTTCGACAACACCACACCCACAGCCATACAACATCAGGTGGCTTCGACAAGGACGAGATCTCTGTGTCAACCAACAGTGCCGATTGTCATATGACATCCAACCCTTCAAGGATGAGGTATTATGTGATGTTGCCCCATTGGATGTCTGTGATGTTCTCTTGGGCCAACCATATATGTGGAGACGCCATGCAGTTTATGAGTCTCGACCCCGTAGTGTCATTATTACTCTGGGGGGTCATCTCTATAGAATACTAGAGGTAGTTCTGACTATTGTTCCACCTAAAAAGTGTCGCAAGGTAGTATCTCATACTGCAAAATTCAGCTTCTTCACAATCTATTCAAAAGGAGAACAAAAGGACACTGCAACCACTACAACCTTGCCCCAAGCACCTTCTATCCAACAGAAGCAGGTCGACAAGGCTACAGTAAAGTGCAAATATTCCTTCTGCACATCGTCCTCTCATGTATCTCGACCTGTTGAGCAGCCTCAACTGCAACAGGTTCGTGACATATTTCCACAAACTAAGTAGCGCGACGTCTCCAGCAAGACAAGCAGCTCACCAAGATGCAGATTCAACAAATGCTTTTCCCTCTCCCTCGGGAACTCAACACAATGGAGACCATTTATTCCTAAGGAGGAAGGATTGATCTAGGTGGATATCGGTGGCCACCCACCTTTTCCAAATGGATCAAAATGGCTTTCTGGCAATTTTGACAATTTACTATTTTTAGCAAGTTTTAACTTCAGAGGCCATTTTGAGGGCCCAAATGAAGGTTTTTCAAGATCGAGGTTCTTAATGATAGTTGAAGGAATTAATGGGCCCCGAAAATGAATCTCCTCAACGATACCTTTCCAACGAGCTATCGCATGCCTAAAACGGAGATTGTATGCAAAAGTTACGACCCCGAGAAGTTGATGTACTCACTTACCCAAACGGGGCCCACATGACTTTTGGCGCTTCATCTCCCAGGGTTAGGTTTTTAGATGTCTAGGGTTTTTCGCATTCCTTCTTATTGTAAAAATGCCTTCAGAGCCTCATTGTAATCATCTTCTTGTGAATGCGAGTAGCCGTCACATCTCTTCTCAAAGATAAGCTGCCACCATTCTAGCGAGTCTTTCACTCTGTATATTTACAGTCTCTGTACATTTATTTCATTAATAGAAATTGTGTATTACTGTATATATGTGTTTATGGTTTCATATCTGATACATTTCTATTATATTATTGAATATCTGCGATATCTCTGTGCATTTCTTTATTATATCTCTGATCTCATTTCGTGCCTAAAATAATCAGGATCACAACCCCTAAAACATGTTAGAAGAAGAAGCCACATCATTTGACAGTCGAAACAAAGTGTTTTTATATGAGAATTGGTCATCTTGGAAAATTTTGGAAGATCAATGCTCCCATACTCATATACAGGGAGTGCTAACGATCTTTTTCTATCTAGCAAGGACCCTTGTAGTGCTTCGTTTCCCATTGTAAGAGAGCATCGAATTGGTTGAGAAAATATTGGAAGAAATCCCCTTTTTCTCTAAAGAAAGATATGGATGGATCGAGTTGGTTTGGCTAGAATCTAACCCTCGAGCTCCATCTAAGGGAGATATCACAACTGATGGAGTCATATCATCAACTAATCCCAAATATAACCAAGGTGGTTGAGCCTTTCAAATCCTATAAATGGAGGCATTCTCATGGTGAACAAAGGAGGAAAATAATCAGAAAAGCATTTTTTTCTAATCGTGGATCTTTCGAGCAAGGGTTGGACAAGGAGGGCTTGGAGAGGTTGTTGCAACATCATCTAAAGATTGTAAGTTTCTCTTTAAAGTTCTCATCAATAAACTTGTCCTATTTCCTTCTAGTATATTTTACATGTACTTGTCTATGCTTATTTTAATATTCATAGATAGATTGGTTTTGTCTAATCCATTAGAGTAGGAAATGATTGTTTGTCTTTTGGTTGTCCATTCAAGAAACTATTCAGAAATCACGAATTGGAGCAGCTTGGACAAACTTAGAAAGTGAGGTACATCATACTATCCCTCTTACTCTATTTTTTATGGATAAAGTTAATCTATAGAAATGGTAATGTCAGGTGGTAGTTTTCTGTCTTGGTAGAGGGGTCTGTACGCCAAGGGAAAATTCATCTGTCTGCAGGGGAATTATTCTGTAATAGAAATTGGAAACTCCACTGGGGAGTGAACTTTCAGTTTTTTGTTCTCTTCTTGGTTTTTTCTATGGCTCTTTGATGCCGACGCATGCTACCTCACAACCCGTAGGTCGAAAGTCCACGTCGACGTAGGATCTTTCTTCTTTTCACGGCCCAAAGAACTCTAAGTCTATTCTATTTCCCTATCGGGAAATCTGCACCCACAACAATCCTCATATGATCCCCCTCTTTTTTGATCGGGAGATTGGACTTCGCAACTTTGCGGAGTCAGTGGTCAAACGTTGACCTTTCAAATTCCCGAAACCCGACAACCAGTCAACGCTGACCTTTTCCCTTCTCTATCAGGAATTTCCTTATCGTGAATTCAACGCTCGCGATGTCGAGCAACTTAGTTCTCTGACTCTCGAGTCATGATATGACAAAACTATGACACACGTGCGAGGTTGACTATTCAACGCCTTTACTCCATCGGCATTTTGGAGTTCGCAATATCGCGGATCCTAATGCAGATGCTTCAGGACTTCTCACCACGAAACCCCGATAAGGTGTGCCACCACACTGTTCCTTTAGCCTTTCAGGATATCGTGTATCAGAATATCACGATTCCTGATGCTATGTTACGGAATTTCAACCCACGAACCCTGATATGCAGATACCAATGTAAATCCGATGGCCCTTGTGGCTCAAATCTACGGTCCTGTCCCTCCTGAGCTTTGAACCCTTTGGGAATACTCTCGTATCTCCCCTGCTTCTCTATGAGATATAACGACTCATGGGATGTCGCGAATCCTCCTTGGAGAATATCGATTGTCCGTTCCTCCTGGTGAAATCTGCGAAATGACTGATTGTTCCTCCGTGGAACTCGTCCACCTGCGCGCAAACTTGCAACGCCTTCTTAACACTTTCAGCCACAACTTCCCTGCATTTCCCTTCAATAGTTTTGAAGGCCTTATCCTTCCTAATCTTTCTTATGACTCTGAGCCTTAGAAAATACTCTTGCGCGCACTCCTTGCAGCAACCTTCAGACACTTCTCAATGCTAAAAACCTTCGACCCTGCACACACCTGCAACAACAGTCTTTCAATACTTCGCTCAGGTTCACAACCCTAAATTTTTACTTGGCCTACGCACTCCTTGCACGACTCCTATTCTCAAATCCACTCCTGCAAAGATGAGAACAAAAGCTATCTCTATCTGCACCCTTTGTCAACGCACTCCTTGCGGATACTTCAACTGCACTCCTTGCAGGAATCTTTGGCTCAGATAGAGAAACAATTGAAACTCATTCCTTCTTCCTCTCATATTTCAAACTCAAACATGAAATCATATACACAACATATAAATAAAATGTATAACAAGAAGCAAACATTCATGAGCATATCATTCAGTATCAACATACAAAGAACAAACACACAAACCATGAATTTGAGTCAATCTCTTTCTATTAATCCAAATATCTATACATGGGTGTTCTTACACAGTTCTCTGCATGCTCTTTCTCTTCTCAGTGATGCTCATAATCTTCCATAATGTTACAATGCACAATGAGGGTGTCTATATCCCATTTCCCTCTTGCGCTCTCAAACTATCTAATCTAGAATTAAATTCTATCTACTTGCATTAACTACTTTAAATTCCTTCTACCTACTAAGGATGAGAGAAAATGGATCAAAGTACAATTACATTATACAAGTGCACTTCATCTTAATGGCTCATTTAAGATCGCACAACAACTTTAAGGAACTTTCAAAATTTGTGTTGGCGCTTTTCCAGCTGTCTGTTGTCTCCCGCGCTGGCTCGCTTGATGTTGGCGATGCTCCTGCATCATACTCCCCGAATTGAAAATTTTCATGGGCTCCTGTCCATGAGCTCATGCATGGTCTATCCATGCCTTTGTATCTCTACTTCGGTCTCCCAGTTGGCATCTTCAACTAGATGGTTTTTCCATTTGACCAAATACTCAAAATATTGCTTTCGCCTGGTCCTCTTACTCACTTTCTTATCAAGTATGCACTCCATCTGTGGTTTCTCTGCAACTGGCATCTGCTTTGTCCATTAGATCACTAGCTAATCAATTACAGTCTCCACTTCCTCATCTCTATATGGGCACAAATTCGAGACATTGAATATCGGAGAAATTTCGATCCCATCGGGTAATTCAATCTCGTAAGCGTTTGCCCCAAATTTCTTCAAGACCTTATATGGCCCGATTTTCTTCATTTTCAGCTTATTATATGTTCCTCTCGGGAACCTTTCCTTTCTTAAATGTGTTAGAACCAAGTCACCAACCTCAAACTAAAGTTCTCTTCTGTGTTGATCGACTTTGCGCTTATATTCCTTATTAGAATTCAACAGTCTCTCCTTCACCTGGCTGTAAAGTTCTCTCATCGCATTTGCGAATTCTTCTGCACTAGTGCTCCTAGTCGTAGTCTGTTATGAATCCCTCAGTTCAGAAATCCCTCTCGGCTACATGCCATAGACAACCTAAAATGGACTCTGCCCTGTGCTTCTATTAACTAAGTCATTATAAGCAAACTCCGCCTGTGGTAATATACTGTCCCACTGGCTGTGGTGCTCTGTCGCCAAGCTTCTCAACAAGTCTCCCAGACTTATGTTCACCACTTTTGTTTGTCCATTCATCTGAGGATGATAAGCCGAACTAAATTCCATGTTAGTTCCCAGCTTCTTCCATAAGTTCCTCCAAAAATTCCCTATGAATTTGGTATCTCGATCCGAAACTATACTCTTCAGTAACTCATGAAGTCGAATGACCTCTTTGAAAAACAGGTTCGCAATGTGAGTTGCATCATTGGTTTTCTGACATGGAATGAAGTGTGCCATTTTGGAAAATCTATCCACCACCACAAATATTGAATCACAACCTCTTTGTGTTCTTGGCAACCCAAATAAAAAATCCATGCTGATCGCATCCCATGGCCTCTCTGGTATGGGCAATGGTTGATAAAACCCCATATTCTGCTTCCTTGCCTTCGAATGCTAGCAAATTCTGCATCTGTCCATGAATCTCTTGACATTTTCTCGCATTCCTGGCCAAAAATATGACTCATTCATCTTTGCGAACGTTTTGTCATGACCAAAGTGCCCTGCCAATCCTCCACTGTGTTTCTCCTTCAGTAGATTCTCCCTCATGGAGCATTTCAGAATACACAGTCAATTGCCCCTGAACAACAATCCTTCCTGGATCATGTACTCTATCCATTGTCCTTTGTCTCTAAGAATTGGATTCTCAAATTCTTCATACACTTCCTTAAAATCTTGATCATCAGCATACATGTCTCTGAGATCATCAAAACCCAACATTTTGACCTTGAACTCCTGCAACAGCAAACACTTCCTACTCAAAGCATCAGCCACTTTGTTAGCAGTACCAGAAATATACTTAATCACAAAAGTGAAATTCTACATATACTCAACCCATTTGACATGTCTCTGATTCAACTTCTCTTGTTGAGTTACAAACTGTAATGCATGATTGTCATTGTATAAGACAAACTCTTTCAGGATTAAGTAATGCCTCCATTTCTTCAATGCCTGGATAATAGCATAAAACTCCTTGTCATAAGTGGAGTACTTCACTTTTGCTTCATTCATATTCTTACTGAAGTAGGCTATCGGCCTGTCTTCTTGACTTAAGATTGCCCCGATTGCAAATCCACTTGCATTGCATTTCACCTGAAATGTTTTCTGGAAATCCGAAAACACCAAAACTAGTCATTCTGTAATCTTCCTCTTCAACAGATTAAAGTTGTTCTCAGCTTCTTTAGTCCAGTGAAAAATCTTGTGTCTTTTCTTCACTGTATCCATCATCGCTACGCTAATTCCACTGAAATTCCTGATGAATTTTCGGTAGAAACTAGCCAATCCGTGAAAACTTCTCGCCTCAAAAATATTTTTCGGTGATGGCCAATTCTTGATTACCTCCACCTTATCTAGATCCATTCTCAACTCATTTTCCGAAATAACAAACCCCAAGTAAATGAGTTATGTCTTCATGAATGAGGACTTCTTCATATTTATCAACAACTTCTCCTGTTGTAACATCTGCATCACTATAGCCAAATGCTTCAGATGCTCTGCCACTGTTTCACTGAAAACCAGTATATCATCCAAGTACACAATGAAAAATTTCCCGATGAACTCCCTCAGGACTTCGTTCATCAATCTCGTGAAGGTACTAGGGGCATTTTTTAAGCCAAATGACATAACAAGCCATTCGTACAAACCCTCGTTTGTCTTGAATGTTGTCTTCCATTCATCACCCTCTCTCATGCGGATCTGGTGAGAACCAATTTTCAAATCAATTTTTGAAAAATACTGTGCTCCACTCAAGCAATCCATCAGATCATCCATCCTCGGCAATGGAAATCTGTACCTGATGGTTATCTTATTAATCTCCCTTGAATCAATACACATCCTCCAGCCTCCTTCTTTCTTCGAACTGAGTACTGTTGGAACATCACACGGACTCAAGCTTTCTCTGACTAAACCTTTGTCCAATAAATCCTGGACTTGCCTTTTAACTTCTTAATTCTCTTGCGGCATCAATCTGTACGTGGCTTTGTTTGGCAAAATGGCTCCTGATATGAGATCAATGTGATGACTCACACTTCTAATCGGTGACAACAAACAAGGTAATTCGTCCACTACTATGTCAGCGAACTCTTCCAGTAGTTCTTGAACTTCCTTTGGTAAATCATCCACCCTCGTGCTAGTCAGAACAATTCTAGGCTTTTTTACCACAATGAACTGTGGATCCTCCTTCTTATTACTCTGTAAGAAGTTCCTTCCCACTCATGAGAAGTATTGTGTTGCTTACTTCCTACTTCACCTCCTTATCCTTAATTGGAAGTAACATGTGTGTCCTCCCATTCTTCTCTAGGGTGTATGTGTTCACTCTCTCATCATGAATCACATTTTGGTCATATTTCCATGGTCTACCCAGCAATAAATGACAAACATCCATAGGAATGACATCACACAAGATCTTATCATTATATCCACCTATCTTGAACTCAACTAAACATTTCTTAGTGATAGTTATCCGATGTCCTTTCTGTAGCCACAAAACTTTGTATGGGCTTGGATGATCAGTCGTCTCCAACTCCAACTTCTCTACCATCTCTATAGAAATGAGATTGTCCGTGCTGCCACTGTCTACAATGACCTTGCATACCCTATCCTTGGTCTTGTAAGCAGTCCTGAAAAGTATGGTCCTTTGGACTGAATTCTCCACCTCCTTCTCTGGTGTCAAAAGGACTTTTCGCATCATCAACGATCTTCCTCCTTCAGCGTCTTCTGCCTCAAAATCCCACCTCTGTGCCTTGGCAATGTGATCTTCTCCAATCTCTTTCATTTTCTCTGGAAACTCATAAGACTTGTGCCCATTCTTTCCACATGTGAAGCATGTAATTACTCCACCTCTTCTTCTTCCTCTGCCTCTAGTACGAGGAAACGTGTTACTATCATCATAATCTCCTCTCTGTTCAGTATGTTGCCCTCGCTGTGAGGTTCCACCTCTCTCAGTTCGAGTCTGAGGTTTCTTCCAGTCCTCCTTGGGCTTCTGATATTTGTCCTGGACAACTGCTTTGTCTCTGGGATGACTTCTGACTCGGCCCCTCTGACTCTGTTTTCGAATCAACTTCTCTTCTTATTTTAGAGCCATCTGATAAGCATCATCCACCGTTCAGATGGTTACCATGCTCATCTCATCCTGGATATCATATCTCATGCCATTCATGCATCTGGAAACCTTTTCATCATCGCTCTCTCGATGACCTGCCCTGATGTTCATTTTATAGAATTCCTCAGTGTATTCTTTCACTGTCATCAGGTTTTGCATCCTCCTAAACAGAGTAATTTGATAATCCCTGAGGATGAATTTTTCCTTCATCTCATCGATCATTCTATCCCATATTTTGATCTTCTTCTTGCCCTTGCAGTGTCTGTCAGCTTGTAGTTCATCCCACAACAATGTTGCATGTCCCTTCAACCTTGTGACAACATGTTTGACCTTCTTGTCATCTTCGACATCTTCATAGTCGAAGTATGTGTCTAGAGCTCTAATCCAATCTAGAAGCTCCTCTGCATCCAAGTTTCCCTCATAAACTAGAATGTCCATTTTTGCCTTTGCACCCATTCTAGCAATAACTTTGATCAAACGTTCATTCGTTGCATCTTCAGCTGCAACTTATTCTTCACGTTCAGCCTCAACTTCACTTTCAGAATCAGTGAGATCCCCCGCACTGACTGTGTGTCTTTGCGTTGTCTCCATGTCTTTGAGTCTAGCTCGCAGATCACACATTTCTCTCTCCATCGCTAGATTTGTCATCTGCCTGCCTCTTCTTCTCGACATTTCTCTATCCTCTGGATCGAGTGTCTACATGTCCCTTCTCCTGGGTGGCATGGCGAATTCTCTTTTCTCTCTGCTACAGAAAGCAAAGAATCTTTCTGTGCTCTGATACACTTTGATGCCAACGCATGCTACCTCACAACCCGCAGGTCAAAAGGCCATGTCGACGCAGGATCTTTCTTCTTTTCATGGCCCGAAGAACTCTAAGGCTCTTCTATTTCCCTATCAGGAAATCTGCACCCACAGCAATCCTTGTATGATCCCCCTCTTTTTCGATCGGGAGATCGGACTTCGCAACTTCGCAAAGTAAGTGGTAGAACGTTGACCTTTCGAATTCCCGAAACCCGACAACCAGTCAACGCTGACCTTTTTCCCTTCTCTATCGAGAATTTCCTTATCATGAATTCGACGCTCATGATGTCAAGCAACTCGGTTCTCCGACTCTCGAGTCTCGATATGTCGAAACTCCGACACATGCGCGAGGTTGACTATTCAACGCCTTTACTCCATCGGCATTTCGGAGTTTGCAATATCGTGGATCCTGATGCGGATGCTTCGGGACTTCTTGCCACAAAACCCCGATAAGGCATGCCACCTTTCCACCTACTAACCCTTGTGGCCCCCACACTATTCCTTTAGCCTTTTGGGATATCGCGTATTGGAATATCGCGATTCTTGATGCTATGTTATAGAATTTCAACCCACGAACCCCGATATGAGGATACCATTGTAAATCTGACGACCCTTGTGGCTCGGATCTACGGTCCTGTCCCTCCTAAGCTTTGAACCTTTTGGGAATACTCTCATATATCCCCTGCTTCTATGTGAGATCTAATGACTCACAGTATGTCGTGAATCCTCCTCGGAGAATACCGACCGTCCGTTCCTCTTGGTGAAATCTACGAAATGACTTATTGTTCCTCCGCGGAACTCGTCCACCAGCGCACAAACTTGCGACACCTTCTTAACACTTTCAACCACAACTTCCCTGCATTTCCCTTCAACAGTTTTGAAGGCCTTATCCTTCTTAAGCTTTCTTATGACTCTGAGCCTTAGAAAAGACTCTTGCGCACACTCCTTGTGGAAACCTTTAGACACTTCTCGGTGCTAAAAACCTTCGACCCTGCACACACCTGCAACATCAGTCTTTCAATACTTCACTCAGGTTCGCAACCCTGAAGTTTTACTTGCCTTGCGCACTCCTTGTACGGCTCATGTGCTCAACTGCACTCCTGCGGAGATGAGAACAAAAGCTATCTCTATCTGAACCCTTTGACAATGCACTCCTTGTGGACACTTCAATTGCACTCCTTCCAGGAATCTCTGGCTCAGATAGAGAAACAATTGAAACTCATTCCTTCTTCCTCTCAGATTTCAAACTCAAACATGAAATCATATACACAGCATATAAAGCAAATGTATAACAAGAAGCAAACATTCATGAGCATATCATTCAGCATCAACATACAGAGAACAAACACACAAACCATGAATTTGAGTCAATATCTTTCTATTAATCCAAATATCTGTACATGGGTGTTCTTACACAGTTCTCTGCATGCTCTTGCTCTTCTCAGCAATGCTCATAATCTTCCATAATGTTACAATGCACAATGAGGGTGTCTATATCTCGTTTCCCTCTTGCGCTCTCAAACTGTCTAATCTAGAATTAAATTCTATCTACTTGCATTAACTGCTTTAAATGCCTTCTACCTACTAAGGACGAGAGAAAATGGCTAAAAGTCCGATTACATTATACAAGTGTGCTTCATATTAATGGCTCATTTAAGATCGTGCAACAACTTTAAGGAACTTTCAAAATTTGTGCTGGCGCTTGTCCAACTGTCCATTGTCTTCCGCGCTGGCTCGCTTGATGTTGGTGATGATCCTGCATCACTCTTTCTTATATTTAGATCTTGTTTGTTGATTTAATCTATCCTTACATATTTTCATCTTTACTAAATTGTCTCACAAAGTATCTGATTGAATTTCTTTGAGTTTTTGAGTTTCCTGCGTTTTTCTAAAAATTTTCTCAGGACTAGATCCCTCTCCAGTTTAAGTCAGAGAATTGATAGCCTAATAAATGCTCCCCCAGAGTGTATTAGATAGCATTGTAGTGCTCTAGTGCCTTGATTACCAGAGTGCTGATTTTTCTTGCATTGTAGCGCTCTGGTGCCTTGATTACTAGAGTGTTGATTTCTCTTGCTTGTTGGGCATAATACTTTGATCTTTTTATTTGACTCAGATACTGTTCTGCCAGATCTTGTCCTTTGTTTGACTCAAACTTGGTACTTTTCATGCTTTTATTCTTGATTGAGTTTGTGTTTTCTTTCCTTACTGCAAAAGTCAATTTTTTTTCTCTCAAACTTGGTTTCTTTTGCTGCTCTTTTCGATTATCTTATTGATTAGAAGTTTTCTTAGGGAAATTGATTGATATTAGCATTGTTTTCTTTGTCTTTGATCCCTTACTCAATTCTGAAAGACTGTTCAATGTGTTTTTTTTTCTTTTTGGTGTTTTTATTTGAGTGGATAGTTTGTTCTTCTTTTAGTCTCTTATTAAATGTTGAGACTGTCTTTGTTTGTGTACTTTTTCATCTGCTTTCAAAAAAAAATCATAGTAGTGAAGTCATTTTTCATTATTTGTGAAAGCATGAAGCATTAGACGAACATCTTAATTTTCATTTTCAATCAAACAAATAAATTCTGGTATACATTGGTTTTGAATATTGGAAAGGTTTTCTTTATAAATTGGAAATTGTTTTAATTATTGTTGAGAATGATATGGTATGAAATTTTGCATTCTTGAGTGTTTTGTTAGTGAAAAAATAAAACAAACTCTTCTCCTTCCTGTAGCTATAAGTTCATTGAAAATAAAGTTTGCATATCATTATTTTCGTCTTTTTGGAGTCGAGTATCAAACATCATCGGTTTCGGTATCATTCACATTTGTGTAATGAACAACCATGAAAATGAATGCCAATTAAAATCAAATTAGAAAATTTTATTTTTAAGATCTTTACACCAACACTAGAAAAGGACTAGAGATTTGGAATAGGTTGTGAGAATAACTCTCCAAAGAATTCAAGACAAACTTAGAATATTTCGATGGGGAGAGTAAATCCAACCTTCGTATAAGCATAGTTGGGATCCCCCTCTCACACAGGGGTTAAAAACAAGGTCACATTCGGGAGAGCAATGAAGATTATCCCTCCAGGGATCAACCGATCGGAGTAGTACAATCATATATTGGGGGTTGTTCTTGAAGATCAATTCTTTTCATTTGGTCTCAGAGCTTCATGAATTATGAATCTGCTTGGGGTCCTCTGGAGTTTACCAATCAAATTGTCCTCAATTCTCTTGAAAAATTTCAGACTTGATATCTTGCCCATACGTTCGGATTCAACTATCAATTGTACCTTCCCATAGGCTGACTGCGAGTTGGTATCCTTAGCAGCCACAATCTTTAGGGTCCTTACCCAAGGTGATGGTGAAGGGAAGTCTTTCTTGTACCTGGAAAAGTTGTTGGTCAAACTCACTTGGGTTCCTTGGAGGGTAATGTTAGCACATAATCATGTAGGGGGTGTTCTTCTGAAAGAAGTGTCCCCTTGGGAAAAGAAAGAGATTCGGAAAACCCTTTTTTCCAAAGTTTAGAGGGTGGCCGCGTCATTTTAATGAGCAGGCAGTTTCAAACGGTTGATATCTGCCCACCTAGATTTGCGGCTGAGGTTTCATTCCGGAGCCCCCTCGTCATTCTTCCTTTAACAAGGGGGGGGGTCCGGAATTGGGCGCGCATCTCTCAAATGGTCGAGATTGAGGTGCCTAGATCGACGGTGCTCAAGCGATTCCAAACCCCCTCTACCATTCTGCCTTTAATAGGGGGGGGGGGCGGTCCAGAATGGTGTGGTATTGACGTGGGGCCCCCTTCCTGTCATGTCGCCTTCTCTACCATTTCCTCCCCTGCCATCTATTCTCCACTTGATCACGTGATGGGGCCCATTCCTTTTGGCCCCTCCTCGTTCTCCTACATCTATCCCGCTCCCTTCCATGTCAGCCTCCCATAAATAATATGTTCCCCATTACCATTATATCCCGTCACCTTCGCCCCTTCTTCTTGCCATGTGTCTCACTCCTGTTGTTTCCGTGATCACTCCCTTTCCCCTTTCCATGTCAAGCACACCAGATCATCCATAACCTATCCATTAGAACGTTTAGCTAATCCAGGTGGCACCATGAGAAGACCTCCACGTCCCAGAGGGCAGAGTTGACCCAGATTGCTCCTGATCCCAAGGAAGCAGTTATTGAAGCTATTGGAGGTGGTTAGACATCGTCTCTGACATAAATGGAAAGTCCAAAAAAGGATTAAAAGCATGTCGATTCATCTGTAGGACAATCAGGAGTCTGATTACATCTGTCATAGGTGTACGATTGTTTAGAGTCTGCATGCGCAGACTGCCAGAAGACATGCAGACGCAATGTTTTGAATGCATTATCTCGTTTTCACTGTTGTTGTTTTGTTTTGAGTATATGTAGGCATTTTCACCATTTTGTAATATATCGATAATTGAGCTAGGCTCCCGATTGTAAAGTATTAATGAAGCACTGGTTGCACTGGTTATGTATTGGCACTTGAGACTTCTTGCCTTATGAATGTCATCTTCTTTCCATCTCTTTATTTACACTGTGTTAGAACAACTTGGAATTGGAGGATCCAGTCGAGTTGTGCTGTTATAGGATGATGTAAGTTGGATCACTGTAATAGTCGCATTGTTTCTAATCAGTTCTTATATTTTCTCAACGTTGAATGATTTGGAATTGGAGGATCCAATCAAGTCACCCTTCAGTAAGCCGAAACTTAGAACCAAGAGGATCTTGTATTCTGAGTTTTTCTTCGTCGAGTTGCTGAAAGGCCCGATGCTCGAGGCAATCTTGCTCACTCATCTCACCAAATCTTCCACCTGCTCATTTTACAATCAACTCACTGACGGAAGTTAGATCAAGACCTCCTTTGTTCTTTACATACCAGGCCTGGTCCCTGAGTTAGAGTGATACCTTCCTAGGTCTCTACCCATTCGATCACCCATTAAATTTATTCGTGACATAAACTGATGGGCGTTGGGCTCTGCTCCTGTCACAATCTAGGAGTGACTTCTAACGCTAGCATTTTTTGCACCGTTGTCGGGGACAAGGTTGAATATTTTTCCCGAGATTGAATGACAACAATGAACTGATTCTGAAGGTGCATTAGATATCAGAACTATCAAGATTGCTACTGTGCACCTGGCAACTCCACTGACGCAACTCTGTTGGGTGACCCCACTGGTTCCAACCCACAAGTGACTCCATTGTTTCAGTTGTGGCTTCTAGAGGCAGACACACAAGGTCTACTACTCATCTGTCGTTCGCGCCACCTGAAGTTGAACCAAAGAAAATTATCAGAAAGGGAAAGTCCTCTAAAGGTGATACTTCTACTGCTAAAACAGGTATTTCTGGTGATTTTCATGATTTTGTAGAAACTCCAACCCCTTCATTTAGTCCTATTTTATTATCTTCTATCGGAGTTTCTCGTAGCCTAAATTTCGGGAGTGTTCCTGCTAGATTTTCTACTCCTGGTCTTGAATTAGTAGGCGAAACTCTTGTCACTCCCCTTTCCCCCGAGGTGGTACCCTGGTTCAGACCCAGTGCCTCTGAACATTCTCCTACCCTGGGTTTTACTACCCCTCCTCCTATTATTACTATTGTTGAGGGAAGGGAAATTTCTATGCCTTTGAGCCCACAAGCCTGTTCTCCAGATTTTCTACAGTTCCCCTCCCATTCTGTAGGCTCAGCTCCTGTCCTTCCGCTTCAAAACTCATCTCCTCCTGGTTCTCCCACATCTGTTGTCCCTATGGCTGGTGCTAATCCCCCTCTAAATAGAATGGACACCATAGTAGCTGCCAGATATTCTCCCTTAATCCTACCTCAACCTGTGAATCCTCTCCTTGCTAGAGATTACCTGAAATATATGCCCAAGTTCACTGGGGAAGAGGACATAACTGCAGAAGAGAACCTGGCTACTTTCTACAGTTATGCAGACAACCTGAACATTGAAAATGAATATGTCTGGATGAGAGTCTTCGTCCAGAGCCTAGACAGTGAGGTGATGAATTGGTTTAGGGGATTGGCCCCCAGATCTATTGTTGGGATTGAAGCCCTAGATAGTGCTTTCCTGAGGCAGTGGGGAGATAAGAAGGACTTCATGTATTACATGATAGAATTCGGGTCTTTGAAGAAAATGGAAGGAGAGTATGTCTCAGACTTCTCTAAAAGATTCAATAAGATGTATAATAAGATCCCTGATGAGATAAAGCCTATAGAAGCCTCTAAAAAAATTTCTTATGCTAGTGCGTTCGACCCTAACTTATGTCTTCTATTGAGAGAAAGAAGAGCTACCTCCATAACTCAAATGCAAGATGCAGCCATAGAGGTAGAATCTAATGTATTGGTAGTTGACAGACTGGCAAATAAGACTGATGCAGACAGGAGAAAGGGAAGATCTGAAGCCTCCACTTCTGGCCCCTCTGTGCCTCACCCTCAAGTGGATGAATTGACCAAGATAGTGAAGTCTCTGTCTGTAGATATGGAGAAAATGAAGGTGCAGGGGAAGCAAGCATACATAAATCCTCAAAATGCCAAAAAAAAGGCAGCTTCAGGAGGCCAAACAATATTGCTCCCCTGACCATGCAAAGAGACCAGAGAGGAAGAGATAGAGAAGACCAGAAAATTTAGGCCCCTCTTCAAAATAATTTTGTGGCTGAGGAGGAAGAAGGGGAAACAAGTGGGCTTGATCCCGAGATTCACTGCTTCGGAGAAATTCCTCTTTTTCCTCATCTCACTTAATCAGCATACGAGGAATCTCTCATGGAAAGTCAGCTAAATGAACTTAGCAAGGGAGACAAGGCTGGTAGCAGCCAAAGAAAGTATAACCTGAGGTCGAAGAAAAAGATAGTAGCCCCTGATGTTCCTAAATAACTCACTAGAGAAAAGGAACTTGTTAATGAAGTAGCAGACAACAATGAAGGTAAGAAGGCCCAACCCCTCTCTCCCATGGTCCAGAGTCATGCTCCTAAAATAAAGGAAATCCCAAAGCTTACATCTTCTTTTAACTTTGAGCATGAAATTCAAAAACTTAGAATCCCTGTGCCCCTCTCTGAACTGATCAAACATGAAGTGTTCAAAAAATGCCTCTTCGAGTTATTATATTCTAAAGCCTCATTCCTTCCCACAGACTCCTCCAATTTACAAGATGAAAATCCTGCAGTCATTCTGGGTCCTATGGTAGAAGACAGGAATGATTCATCCCCTCCCTTCTACACATATTTGAACATACATGACAAGGTACTACACAACTGTTTGATGGATTCAGGGGCTTCTCACAACCTTATGCCCAAAAATGTCATGGAAGAATTAGGACTAGAATTCACGAGATCCTATCATGACCTCTATTCCTTTGACTCCAGGAAATTTCAATGCCTAGGAGTCATCAAAGACCTAGTCGTGGCCTTGTTTCAATTTCCCATGAAAACCATGGTCATGGACATTGTAGTGGCTGACGTCCCCCCAAAGTTTGGTATGTTTTTATCAAGATATTGGATAAAAAGACTTGGGGGAACTCTGCAAATGGACCTAACCTATGCTACTATTCCAGTGTTTGGAGGAGAACATAGGAGACTATATAGAGAAGCCCAGTTGGCCTATATAATCAGTGAGAAAGCCAATCCTACCAACCATCCTATCTTTTCCCTTGACACTGATTTAGGTTCCAGTTTACTACAACTCACTAATTCTACTGAGCCTCTTCTAAAGCTCAGAAAACAAACCACCACTTCTCATGAGTTTTCTTCCCCCATCACCTCTGTCTGGAAAATGTTTTTTGATGGATCCTCATCCAAGGAAGGTGTTGGTGCTGGAATATTTTTTGTGTCAGCTACTTAGGAAACCATATCTCTGTCATACAAACTAGAATTTGAAACAACCAACAATGTGGCAGAATATGAAGCTCTTTTTCTAGGATTAAGAGCTGCAAAGGAAATGGGAATTCAGGAGGTAGCAGTGTTCGAAGATGCAGAATTAATAGTCCAGCAGATCAGAAACGCTTATCATACCAAGCACCCTCGACTCAGGAGTTATAGAAATGAGGTATGGGACCTAATTGACAGTTTCTTCTCAACATTTAACATTTATTTCATCCCAAGAGAGAAGAACACAATGGCAGATTCCTTGGCTACATCAGCAAGCAATTTCAAAGTGCCCTTGCCACCCAAATTCAGATACGATGTAGAAGTAAAATACAGACCCTCCATACCTGACAATGTCAAACATTGGAAGGTGTTTGAGGATGATATTTAGATCAAAAGATTCTTGGAGACTGTTGAAGAATTTTTAGAGATGCATATTGACCAAGACTCTGTTTCTGAAGAAAAGCTTGATGGTAAAAAAAATTGAGTAAGATTGCAAAGCGTGACATTGTGCAGCTGCCCAACAATCATATTCCAAGGGGACTGGTTCCTTTAGAAAGGATTTTTGATAAGAATGATGTGACATTAAAATGGAAAATCTCAGAGGATAATGCTGATACAACTCAGTGCAACATTGGCACTGAGAATGAACCCAAGTTTGTTAGATTGTCAAGAAGTCTGACAAAGGAGCAGAGGGATGAATACACTGAACTATTGAGGGAGTTTGTTGATGTTTTCGCCTTGACCTATGAAGATCTCAAAACTTATGACACTTCTATCAATGAGCATAAAATCCCGTTGAAAAGGGAGGCGAAGCCATTTAGGTAGAAGCTAAGACAGATCAATCCTATGTTGTTGCCTATCATGGAGAGAGAAGTGAAGAAGCTGCTACATGCTCAGATCATCATACGATTGAGATATTTAGAGTGGGTGGCCAACTTGGTCCCTGTAAGGAAGAAGGATGGAGAAATTAGACTCTGTGTAGATTTTATAAACCTGAACAGGAGCTCACGAAAGGACAATTACCCCTTACCAAAGATGGAACATATATTGCAGAGGGTAACAGGAGCATCTAGGATTTCCATGATTGATGACTTCTCTGGCTACAATCAAATCTCTGTTCTTCCTGAGGACAGGGAAAATACAGCATTTACCACTCCATGGGGCACATTCATGTATGCTAAAATCCCTTTTGGGTTGATGAATGCAGGGGAAACATTTCAATGCACCATGGACATATCTTTCATTGGGGAAAAGGATAAGTTTGTGGTTATCTATCTGGATGACATAACAGTCTTTTCCAAAAATGATAAAGAACACTGTTGTCATCTCAGGAAAGTTTTTCTGAAATGCAGGAGTTTTGGCCTTTCATTGAATCCCAAAAAATCTCTCTTCGCCATGAAGGAGGGAAAGTTACTAGCCCACATAGTATCAACAGAAGGAGTCAAAATTGATCCTAGCAGAGTTGAAGCAATCCAAGCATTGGCAATCCCAAGATCCCGGAAAGAAGTCCAGTCTTTCCTTGGTAAGATTAATTTTCTAAGGAGGTTTGTTTCTAACTTTGTTGAGGTGGTAAAGCTTATAAAATCCATGTTGAGAAAGGGAAATGAAGTGAGGTGGACCTATGAAGCTAGGAATTCCTTTGAGAAGATAAAGAAGGCCTTGACAGAATCTCATGTGCTTATCAGTCTTGATTACTCAAAGGATTTCCTTATTTTCTGCTTTTCCTCATCTGACACAGTGGTTGCTATTTTATTACAGACAAATGATGTCGGACAAGAGTAGCCTATTTCCTATTTTAGCAGAGCTCTAAGGGATGCCGAGGTCATGTACGACATTATGGAGAAGCAGGGCTATGCCCTGGTAAAGTATCTCAAAGCCTTTAGAACCTATGTCCTGCAGTCGAAGATCATTACCTATGTCCCCTCGGCCACTGTTAAGGACATTCTTATTCAGCCTGATATAGACAAGAGGAGGAGTAAGTGGATAGCCAAGATCCTTGAGTTTGACTTGGAAATAATGCCTACTAAATTAATCAAAGGTCAAGGTTTAGAAAAGCTATTGGCTGAAGCAAATTACAAATCTTTGGGGGTATATTTCATCAATGAATGCTCAGAAAATTAGTAGGATCAACTGTCTAATGTACACCCTCAAGTATATCCCCTGTTGGCTCGATGTCCTTGGTATAAGGATGTCATGTATTTTCTACAAGAGTTGCGGCCTCCATATGGCCTACAAAGAAACAAGGAAAGAGCTTTGAAGATCAAAGCTATCAGATATTGCCTTGTCAATCAAGTTTTATATTGGAAAGACCCCCTGGGGGTGCTTTTGAAATGTATGAATCCACAAGAGGCTGACAAGATCATTGTTGAATTTCACAGCAGCCTGTGTGGAGGGCATCATTTCTGGAAGATCACAACCTACAAAATCCTCAAGGTTGGGTACTACTGGCCCACCTTATTCACTGACGTCTGCAAAAAGGTCAGAGCCTACATCAAATGCCAAAGATTTTCAGGAAAGCAACAACTTAAATCTCTGCCTTTAAAGCCTGTAGTTGTTTCGGGACCTTTCCAGCAATGGGGCCTAGATTTTATTAGAGAAATCCACCCTGCTTCCAGTGGGCAACATAGATGGATCCTAACTACCACATATTTCTTTACTAAGTGGATAGAAGCTATTCCCACCAAGAGAGCTTCCCACATGGTAATCATTGGATTCCTGGAAGACCTCATCACAAGATTCAACTGCCCAAACAAAATTTTCACTGATAATGCAACCTCTTTCAAGGCTGAGCCGTTAGCCAAGTTCTGTGAGAAATTCGGGATCAAACCGATTCACTCCACCCCATATTATCCCCAGGGCAATGGTTTACTAGAGTCCTCCAACAAAAGCCTAATAAGGATCATCAAAAGACTATTGGAGGACAACAAAAAGGCTTGGGATTCAAAGTTGAAATTTGCTCTATGGGCCAATCGAGTGACCACAAAGAGATCTATAGGCATCTCCCCTTTCTAATTGGTTTATGGAGCAGAAGTTGTTTTCACTTCTTAGCTAGCCATTCCTGTAGCAAATTTCTTCCAGGATTATCAAGAAGAGCCTGATGATATGATCAGAACAATTCATCAACTGGTAGAGGTTCAGCAGGCTAGAGAGTAGGTAATGAATAGAATTCAGGACCATCAGCAGAAGATCAAGCAGGTTTTTGAAAAAAAGGCTAAGAAGGAAGAGCTCCAGATAGGAGACCTGGTACTGAAATGGGATGCTCCTAAACAAGACAAGGGAAAACACGGAAAATTTGAAGCCCTATGGGTCACACCCTTCAAAATCTCTGAAGTATTTTCAAATAATACCTACAGGTTGCGAGATTTGAAGGATCAAGAAGTTTTCAATGGCCCTGTGAATGGGCATTTCCTGAAAAGATGTTTTTACTGATCCGCACATGGCTCTTCTGCGGTTGTATATATTGTTTTTTTTTTATCTTTAAGTTTTAAATAATGACTCCATAGCCCAACAACAAGGCACTGAAGCTGCAAAAGAGTTATCAGCAGCCTGTAGGGGGCGTGTCATCCCCCATGGAGCCTAATGTTAGCACATAATCATGTAGGGGGTGTTCTTCTGAAAGAAGCATCCCCATTTTTTTAAAGTTTAGACGGTGGCCATGTCATTTCAATTAGAAGGTAGTTTCGGACGGTCGAGATCTGCCCGCCTATATTTGCAGCTAAGGTTTCATTCCGGAGCCCCCTCGTCATTCTGCCTTTAATGGGGTGGGGGTCCAGAATTGGGCGTGCATCTCTCAAACGGTCGATATTGAGGCGCCTAGATCGACAATGCTCAAGCGATTCCAGACCCCCTCTGCCATTTTGCCTTTAATAATGGGGGGGGTCCGAAATGGTGTGGTATTGACGTGGGGCCCCCTTCCTATCATGTCACCTTCTCTACCATTTCCTTCCCTGCCATCCGTTCTCCACTTGATCACGTGACAGTGCCCGTTCCTTTTGGACCCTCCTCATCCTCTGACATCTGTCCCACTCCCTTCCACGTCAGCCTCCCATAAATAATGTGTTCCACATTACCATTATATCCCATTACCTTCGCCCCTTATTCTTGCCATGTGTCACACCTCTATTGTTTTCGTGATCACTCCCTTTCCCCTTTCCACGTCAAGCACGCCATATCCTCCATGACCTATCCATTAGACCATTCAGCTAATCCAGGTGGCACCATGAGAAGACCTCCACATCCCAAAGGGCAGAGTTGACCCAGATTGTTCCTGATCCCAAGGAAGCAGTTATTGAAGTTGTTGGAGGTGGTTAGACATTGTCTCCGCCATAAATGGAAATTCTGAAAAAGGATTAAAATCATGTCGATTCTGTTATCACCCCATAAATTATGGGAATCAACTTATGACTTGGATATTATGGATATTATCTGTATCTAGTGCTTTTATTGGAAATTGATTTTTCATTTTACAAAAAGAAAAGAAAAAGAAAAAAGAGAAGAAAAAGAAAAGAGGGTATAAAAGAATTGAAACAAAAGCCCCATGCAATAATAGTAACTTGGTCATACCTTTCAAGCATGACCAAGTTCTTTTAAATTTTAAATGTTGATAGGTTAGTGAATAAATCTGACCAGACTGTCTAATCCTGGTCAGATAGCCCTTAGGTTAGATTAGTGAATAAATTTGACCAGACTGTCTAATCCTGGTCAGATAGCCCCTAGGTAGAGTAATTTCTTAACCCAACAGTTTAATCTGGGTTAATTGTCCTACGAAGATAGGATTAGCATATAGGCTAGTTGTTTCATTTGCTTCACCCCCCATGAAAATAGATAAATAAAGATGTTACACCATGTCCCAAATGCCTAAGAAAAGTTTGTTCGAAACCCCATGGTGGTATCTCTTTGAAATTTGAAGAAAAACCCATAGAATGCTTTATCCCAAGTTTTTCCCCATGCTCATATTTCTTCGCTCATGATTTATGTTACATTCACTTTCTATTGGTCAAGATCATAGTGCTTAGATCAACGGCTCACAGATCATTCCGGACCCCCCTTAGCGTTCTTCCTTTAATGAAGGGGGGGGGGGTCCGGAATCAGTGATAATATTTATGTAGATCTGGACGGTCCAGAAAAGAGCGCGTGAATCCATGGCCCACATTGGATTCTGCCCCCCCCGCTCATTCTACCTTTAACGGAGGGTGGGGAGGGGTCCAGAATTGGTAATAACTTGGGCACACATCTAGACGGCCCAGAACAAAGCGCTTAAATCTATGGTTCACATTGAATTCCGGACCCCCCCCCCCTCCGT
>ML792261.1:104060-160928 GCA_009831015.1 Picea engelmannii | reverse complement strand
GGGGGGGGGGGGTCCGGAATGAATTTTCCTTACGGCGGGCCCCTTGTTACATGTGGCATTGTACTATTGGTCCAGAGGTCCCATCCCCCACATGTTTCCTGACATCTCGTCGCCCCTGGACGTCATCCTCCACTGAGTCCACTTTTTCCACTTGCACCCAGGGTCGTTTCACCTCCCATAACTTCTGTCAGTCCCTATTGTTAGTACCTAACCCCCTTCACTCATGAACAGCCTCCTTTGGTGACTTTTACCTCCAATCACCAACCTCCACATCATTCATCCGTATACTTTGGATACCTTCACCTGCCATATCACCCCAAGACGCCCGTTGTCCATTAATAACTGGATAATATGCCCATTTTCATGCTGACCATTTTCCCGTGTCCAACCGACTCCATTTTTTGAATAAAACTATTGTTTTCCCTGCTCATTCGTTATTCATCCATCGCGCCAGAAACCTCTTATTCCTCCATTGCTTCAGCGTCGCCTTCACCCGTAGTTAGTCGACCCCACTAACGTATTGTTTATTGTAGGTACAGTTGCTGAAATGGTGTCAAAGCTGAGACAAGCGGAAGGAGAAGAGAACCCTTTTCTTCCCCCTCCTGTCGACTTAGAAAAAATTCCCTTGGTCGATAAAGATTGATTGATCGCAGAGACCATTTGCAATTTCGACTTTTTGGATCTTCATTCATGGCTCCGGGAGGTGTTCCTAGACTGTAGCGATGAAATTGGACTATGGGAGTCCAATTTTCCCCTGTATCTCTTTCCCCAGATTTATCATTTCCCAGAATTCACCCTCAAATTCCAAGCCCATTATGTCCCCGACCAGAAAGCCATCATTTCTTCGTCTGGAGACATCCTCTTTTTCATCACCCCCAAAGATATTGACAAGATGATGAAAATACCCCGTGCTGAATCTACATCCCCATTCAATTTAGAAATCCTCATTGAGTTATATCAAAAAATGAATTTCCCTTAGAGAGCTCAGATATTTCAGCTTTTCCTCCCTACTTTCGCTCCACTCCCTTCCACCAACCCCCCTTACCCTTCTTCCATGTTCTCCACCAAAGCAAATCAAATCATTTCTTCCCTGTGTGCCCTGCTTGGTTATTATTCTGACCAATGGGTAGATGAGCCCATCCTGGGTTTTCTGTCCATTTTCTCAAACGATGAAAATCCCACAACGCAGTTCAACTATAGCACCTTCTTGGCCAATAATATTCATGAACAATTTGTGAATTTCGGCACAGAGGGGATATTCAGATATTCTTCCATACTGGTGTACATGTTCGTTTACTTTCAAACCGACAAATTCAGTTTCTCCATGCAGAAGATGGATGCAGACGGAAGACCCCATCCAGTCACAGCATGGACTTCTCTCCTAAAGCGTAACTCTGCTGAATACGACTTCAAATCTTTCATTGATCAGTTTTACCACCCAGTGGTAAGCATGATGAGTGGCAGGTCTGAGCCACGAATAAATGAAGAGGCCCAGAGAATTCTACATCTCTCGGAAGATGCAAAGACAGGTGACTGGTACTTGTATCAGAATCACACAGAGATCTGAGTTTACGAGTGTGAATTGGCACCCTACAAGCTGCCAAAATATGTACCTGTAAGGATTTTTGCATTAGAATATATTAGGCAGATAATGAATTTCGATGATATTCACTTTGTTTCCCTGAAGAAGAAGCAGCAATTGCGGATCAAGGGGCAGATTGGTTCTTTCATCTACAATAGTCAAGGCACAGGGGAGGAAGCAAACATAATGTTAAAGGAGATGAAATTCTTTACAAGTTTCACCTGGCACTATGATCCATGCGGGATCATTTCTGAAATGAGAGTGAAAAATAATAATTTCCCATATGCGCATGAGTCCAAGCCAAAGATCGAGAAGTTTGCAAATCAAACAGTTTGGATGCCTGATACTTTGATGGACGTGTAACAGAAAGTTGAAGTGGAACAGTAGGTGCCCTCAACGAGTGTGCCACCCACTACCACACCCCAAGTTCCCAAAGAGAAGAGGCCCCGACAGGAGTCTTCTCCTCCTGTAATAGAGGTGTCATCAGAGGAGTTCAAGATGCACACCAAGAGGCCAAAGACAGTTTCAACACCTGGTGCGACAATAGAACAAGAAGTCTCGACTACCACAGTAACTACCACAGGGGTCAAGCCAGTCACACTACCTTTCGGTTCGAGCCAACTTAAATAAATCACAACAACAATAACGAAGAAATCCACAGATTCTCCCATGGATACTCCACCTAGAAAAACTGGGCCCAAGTTGGGCATTTTTGAAAAGTATGATTTGATAAAAAAGAAAAACCAGACCCTTACTAGCAGCACTTATGCCCAGTTCCGAAAGTAGTCATCTACAACTCAGCATAGGCTTATTTCAGCCTTTGACACTGAAAAGGGTAGGATGCACATGGCCTACCTCCAAGCACAGGTACCGGATCCCAATGTTATTTAAGATTACAAGAGGGCCACTTTCGAGTTCCAAGTGAAAGATGTGCATCCAGCAGATCAGATGGATCTTCATAAACAAACAAGGGAGATGGTTTTCAGCGCATTGGCCCATGCTTCAGCTTCTGCAACAAAGTTTCAAGTTTCTTTGAACAATGCTCAGACCCAACTCAAGCTGGAGAAAATATCATCTTTCATGAAAGACAACAGAATCAAGACGCTGGAGGAGCTGGTCCTCAAAATTGGTTATGACCCTGCGAACGTCAAGGCTGTTGAAGAGATAATAAAAAATAAAAATGCTGACATCGCATCCTTAAGAAAACAGCTGAAGCTCCCGCCCACAGAGGACTCACAGGCCAAGGAGATAGCAGAAAAGGAAGGTGAAAAGGATGAGATGTTAAAGTTACTCATGGAGCAGAATGCTCAGCTAAAAGAGATGGAGGCTGAGATGGAGAGACTGCTAAAGGAGAAAGAGCAGGCGAAGCCAATGGAAGGCATTCCATTGAGTTCTATCCCAATTTCAGGTTTGAGCACAGCAACAGTGACAACCATTCCATCTGCCACATCAGTGCCACTTCTAGAAGGAACAACATACCTTGCAAAGTCCATGGAGAGGATGAACCTGCAAGAGTCAGAAATCAACAGGCTTAAGAAAGAAGTGGAGAACCTCCAAGAGCTCAAGACTTCTTTCCAAACAATCCTATCCAAAAAAAAGCAGGTGAATGAGCAAATCAAGGAGTTACAACAGCTCCAAAAGTAGACAATGGCAGGGAAGACTTTGGATGAGGTCAAAGAGATTGTGTGGACAGATATTTCCAATTCCATAAATGAAATCCGGCCAATGGTTCAAATCATGTTTTAACAAAATGAGTTGCTCGAGAGGAGAAAACAAGCTATTGAGAAAATCAGAATGGAGCTGGGAGACATGCCAGCACAAGCAAATGAAATCATCAGGTTCCTGAATTCCAAGACCAGAGAGGAACTTGAAGAACTAAAGATCGAGGATAGGACGGAAACTATACTTGAGGTAAAAGGGGTTCTAACCAAAAGAGGTCTCATGCTTCAACTTGAGGAGAAGATTCAAGTCATGGATCAGGGAGTACAGAAGTTTTTCAATAAGATAGATGTCCTCCAAAAGAAGGGCCTACCTGGCCTGAAGGTCATTAATGAAAAATTAATGACACTCCCTGATTACAAGAAAAGGCTGACTGAAGTGTCTAAGGATAGTTCCAAGTTTGCAGGGATATAGGGAAACATCACAGGCAAAGCATTCATGGATGCCCTGCAGTTGGATATTAGTATCCAACATGAGATTAAACACATATTCATCATCAAGCCTACTTTTGCTAAATATACAGACATGGATGAAGTGTATCGAAGATTGCTTAAAGTCACAGTGCCAAGTCATCTCAAATGGGAAGAACTGTGTGATCTACTAGATTAACAGATGAGCTGTCACAATCCAGTCACCTGTCCAGTCAGAACAGGTTGCGAAGGCACCTCGCCAATGGCCTACCCCAGAAGTTCCGCAAACAGTTGTATCGAGTCATCAAGCAGTTTTGATTAGTTAAGTTAGTTAGACTAAAAATAGAATGAGCACGTCCTGATCAGTTACGACAGGAATGTTTGTATTTTGAATTATAAATACTTCATCTTTCGAAGTATTGAGGGTGGTTGATTCGCACACCCTGTTGCTATCAAACTATACTATTTTTGAAGAGATATGCCATTAATAAAGAAGAGGCACTTTTACAGGATTCTTATGTATGTTCACTGGTGATGTTGATTTTCTAAGTTAAATGTTTTTCTTTCTCTGTATTCATTTTGTTTTCTGAATCTAATCTTTATGAATAGCGTTATGTTGTAGGATTTATCTTTGATACCCTGTTTCTGATTCTAAAGATTTAAATGTTTATCTTCTAATATCTTCAATTAAGAAATTCTTAACTGCTTGTTAGTTGAAGTTTATTTCCTCATCTGTTCTTCTGTCCATCATTTTAAATTACTAAAGATCCAGTGAGTGTATTATCTCACCCTGTGAAGGTTTTCTTTGGCATTTCTGGTTGTATCTAGTATCTGATTGAATACAAAACCCATAGCCCAATGGATGTGTAGACCGTCTCAACCAACGTCAAAAGACTCTTTAAAAACAAAACCAACAGTTTCTTTACCTAGCCTAATATCTGAAATTAAAAACAAAGCTAAATCATATAGAGAGATCCCTCTCTGAAGCTGGAAGGACTAGATCCCATCTTTAAAAGCGGTTGGTTAAGATTACCTTTGTAGATTTCTTATTTTTCAACCTCTAGGACATTTACCTAGTGCTAACATAATTGGCGACTCCACTGGGGAAAAATTAAAACTGACAATCTCATGTTTTCTTTCCCCTAAAAAGAACGTTAGATTTAGATAAGAAAGTAATGTTTAGAGGTTGATTTACTCTGTATATATTATTTTCAGACTCATAAAAATTAAAATATATATATATATATATATATATATATATATATATATTAAAACCAAAAAGATCTATGGCTTCCAAGAAGGTTCACACTCGATCTCATCCAGACCCAGAACCCTCTACAATGATAGATAATCCCGAACAGTTTCTTAGGTGAAAGACCTTAGCTACCAGTTTAGTGAGTTATACGCCCCATCATAAGTCTCCTTCCTTTTCAAGAGAAACAGATACCTTTCAAAACCTTGATCTTGATCCTTTTCTGCAACGAAATCTGGTTAGAACAAAGTCTGAAACCTTTGTGTCTAAGCTCGTCTTTGACCCAACTGTGTTGCAGCCTGGAACCCCAGAGGTCTTGTCTCCTATGACTAAACTACAAATCACTGTCTCAGCACCACCCAGTCCTTCCTCGCCCTCATCTTCGGTCGCTATCTCTCCTACCATCCAGGTCGTCGTCCCACCTCCTCTACCCATCATGGCAGCTCGGTATGCCCCTTTGGTGTTGGCCGCACCGCTACATGCCATGCCCCAAGACTACCAGACTAGAATTCCACAGTTCGATGCAACCAGAACATTAAACGCCCAACAACATGTGGATAAAATGAACGATTACTTTGATTTGCAAGAAGTTGATGAAGTCGACGTTCAAATGAGACTTTTCGCCCAGAGTCTAACAGGGGACGTCAAGAAATGGTTCAAAGCTTTACCCGCTGCATCAATCCCTGACCTTGTCACATTCCAAAGAAGCTTTCTTGACAGATGGGAGGTAAATAAAAACCCTCTTCAAATACTGTCAGAATATAAGAACATAAAAATAAATCAAGGTGAGACGGTCCAAGATTATTGCACCCATTTTAACAACTTGTATAATGCAATCCCAAATGAAATCAAACCTCCCCCGGGTTTGGCATTGATTAAATTCCCTGATGGATTCGATGCCGACATGTCTTACCAATTAAGAGAAAGAAATGTTTCCACCCTTGAAGACATGCAGAAAAGTGTTATTAGTGTGGAGGATAATCTGTTGGCGAAAAGGGCACATCAAAGGACAGAAAGGAGAGTCACGATCAAAGAAGAACCTTCCACGTCGACCACCGATTCCAAGCTGGATTCTTTGTCCTGAACGGTGGAATTTATGATGGAAAGAATGAATTTATCCGACAGAAACCCTCCAAGGGACAACGCACCCGCTCCCCAGATTCAGAACCCTAATTTCAGGAGGAACACTCCTCAGATTAGGCAGAGATATCCTAGATATCAAAGAGAGCAGAGAGGGCCAGATCAGCCGATCAAACCTCCTCTACAGGAAAACTATGTTGATGAAGGGGGAGAGGTGATTGAAGGATTGGAAGACACTCACATCAACCTCATGGGCATTCATGATAATGAGGCCATTTTCCTCACCCAAGAAGAGCAGGAACTCTTTCTTCTAAATCAAACTAAGGTAAGTGAGGAAGCCGAAGATGCGAAACAACAAGCCTTTGAAAATGCTATTTTGGAGGTGCACCGTCAATACAATCTGCGAAGTAAGAAGATAGAAGGAAATTCCTCGAAAAGGATGGCCGAAACGCAGAAGGTAGCTGAGACTGAGAAAACTCCTGAGAAGACTACTGCTGAGAAGGCTTCTGAGAAAAGTAAATTCGACACCCCTGTGAAGAAAAACATCATCATTCTGAAAAGACTAGCACATCCCGAAGTGTCACCTATTAATCCACCCAGTACTTCTGAGAAGAATACTATGGTGGACCAACCGAAATCAATGATTCAGGCCCGAGCTCCTGCACCTTTTAGCCTGGAGGGAGAATTGGCAAAAATAAAAATTCCTATCCCACTTACAGAGTTGATGAGCAGAAGCGGTTATCATCACAGGTACTAAAAGCGTTAGCCATTGAACCTGACATAGGCACCAAGGCCTTAACTATTGGATCAGTGACTCATTCAGACACTGTGAACCTTACTGACGATCATCCCGAACTCCTTTTCAGACCTGAAGTAAATGGCCGAGATGACACCGGTGATGTAGCCCCCTTTTACATCAGTTTGAACATACATGACTTGATATTACATAATGCCATGCTAGATTCAGGTGCCTCACACAATCTGATGCCAAAAGCAGTAATGGAAAAACTGGGATTGGAGGTCACTAGGCCTTACAAAGATCTACACTCATTTGACTCTAGCAAAGTCAAATGTATTGGTTTGATTAAGGACCTCTGCATCACCCTGGTTCAGATCCCTTCAAAAATCATGGTAATGGACGTGGTTGTCGCAGAAATCCCGCCTAAGTATGGAATGTTGTTATCCCGCTCTTGGGGAGCTAAGTTGAAAGGAACTCTGTAGCTGGATATGTCTTACGCCACTATCCCAGTGTTTGGGCAACAGAGGAGGTTATACAGAGAAACTCTGATGAAGTACATGGTTAGTATCCAAGAGAAACCTCACAATTACCCCCTTTACTCTGCCCATTCAGATTTAGATTTGTTCATCTTGTACAATGATGGTGATACAGAATAGCCAAATATTCAGCTGATGGAAGATGTATCTGGCCAAGATGTAGACCAAAAAAACGGTGAGGTAGCTAAGATGAAGAACCTGATAACCGAAGAGTTCCCTGCCAATTTCTGGAGTATGGATTTTGATGGAGCTGTGACTAAAGAAGGAGCAGGAGCTGGAGTTTGGTTGCATAACCATAGAAACAGGTATTCAAAAAATCATTCCTATAAATTAAATTTCCAATGCACTAACAACATCGTCGAGTACGAAGCTTTAATGCTCGGTCTGAAGCTGTTGAAAAAGGTTGGTGCTAAGAAAATAATGGTAAGGGGTGACTCTGAATTAATAATCAAACAAATCAAAGGTGAGTACGCTGCTAAAAACCCGCGCCTTAGAGCCTACAGAAATGCTATTCTTGATTCTTTGAAGTGTTCTAATGAGGTTGACTTGCAGGTAATGCTGAGAGGGCAGAATATTCTGGCTGACGGATTAGCTACGTCAGCAGCTTCCTGCAAGATTCCTTTCCGCCAAACTCGCCCATACACTGTTGAAGTGAAATGCAGACCGATGGTTCCCGATAATATCAGGTACTGGCAGGTGTTTGGAAATGACGATCAGATAGAGGAATTTCTGCAATGAAAGAACGATTTTGAATGTACAAACATAGATTTAGAAAATGAAAATGAGAATGTAAATAATTCTGAGTTTGAAATAGATAGTGTGAACACTGTAAATATGGTAGATACAGAAGATACAGTATATTCAGGAGAGTTAGGGGATGAAGAAATGGATGCCGATGTTTTACAATTGAAAAGCAATGTCTTACCTAGAGGGCTTGTCCCTTTAGAGGATTTGTTTGACAATGATGATGTAGCTAAGAAACCAAAAATAGAAGCTCATGGGCAAGAGGTAGAGGACTGCAATATAGGAACTGAAGAGAATCCTAGGATGGTCAAACTATCAAAATCTTTACCCCTAGAACAAAATCTTAAGTACATTGAGCTATTCAAAGAATATTCAGACGTTTTTTCCTGGGGCTATGAAGATTTGAAAGCCTATGACACCAGCATCATACAACACAGGATTCCCATAAAGGAAGACCAAAAACCGTTTAGGCAGAAACTTAAGAGGATAAATCCCAAGTTACTTCCCCTGATAGAAAAAGAGATTAAGAAAATGTACGATGCCAAGATCATAGTCCCACTACGTTTTTCTAAATGGGTTTCTAATTTAGTCCCTACACGTAAGAAAACCAGGGAAATCAAACTCTGCATAGATTTTCGAAATCTGAACAAAGCATACCTGAAGGATAATTACCCCTTGCCTAAAATGGATCACCTCCTGCAAAGGGTGGTCGGGTCCAGTCGAATTTCTCTGCTAGATGGTTTCTCGGGTTACAACCAGGTCTTAGCTCACCCAGACGACCAGGAAAAAACCGCTTTCACCACACCATGGGGAACTTTCATGTATGTGAAGATGCCTTTTGGTCTGATGAACGCAGGAGCTACCTTCCAGAGGGAAATGGATATCGCCTTCGTAGAAGAGTCAGGTAAGTTTATTTTCATTTATCTAGATGATGTGACTATGTTTTCCCAATCTGATGATGAACACCTACAACACCTTAGACGAGTTTTCGAAAAGTGTAGAAGGTTCGGGATTTCTTTGAATCCCAAGAAGTGTCTTTTTGGGTTAGAAGAAGGAAAACTGCTGGGACACATCATCTCTAAAGAGGGAATCAGAATTGACCCCAGCAGAATCGAAGCCATACTAAAGTTAGAACACCCAAGAAACCTCAAAGAACTACAGTCTTTTATAGGACAAATTAACTTTCTTTGAAGATTCATTCCTAATCTGGCCGAGCTCCTCTGAAACATTACAAACATGCTAAAAAAGGACGCAAAAATAAAATGGGACTCTGAGTCCAGACAATCCTTCGAACAAGTCAAACGAGCACTCACAGAAGCCCCAGTTTTGATCAGTCCTGATTTCACTAAAGATTTCTATCTCTTTTCTTTCGCCTCAGAACATACTATAGCAGTTGTATTACTGCAGAAGAATAGCGAAGGGTATGAACAACCCATAGCTTTTTTCAGCAAAGCTCTAAGAGATGTTGCATTGAATTACAATATCATGGAGAAGCAAGCTTTTGCTTTGGTAAAGGCTATAAAAGACTTCAGGGTCTATATTCTCCATTCCCACACCATAGCTTATGTTCCAAACACAGTAGTAAAAGATATCTTGACACAAGACAACCCTGATGGAAGAAGGGGAAAATGGATTGCAGTTATTATAGAATATGACATAGATATTAAGCCCACAAAACTGATAAAAGGACAAGGCCTTGCTAAAATGATGGTTGAATCTAACTTCCTAGCTCTTGACATTAATTTTCTAGATGTGGCAGATGAAAAGGGTGAGATGGCGACTCCAAACGTTAGACAGGTATTTCTAAATTCCCCATGGTATGCAGACCTTATATTCATTCTACAAAATTTACAAGCTCCCCCTGGTTTAACAAAGACTAAATCTAGATTTTTAAAGTTGAAAGCTCTGAAATTCTGTATTCTAGAAGGAAATTTGTATTGGAAAGACCCTCCAGGTATTCTTTTAAATTTTTTACTGAAGGATGAAACTGATAAAGTGTTGCAAGAGTTTCATGCAGGAGAATGTGGTGGCCATTTGAACTGGAACGTTACAGCCAACAAAATACTTAGAGCTGGTTTTTACTGGCCCACCTTGTTTGCTGATGTACATCAGAAAGTAACAGCCTGTCACCAGTGCCAACTGTTTGAAGGGAAAAGGAAACTCCTTCCTTTACCTCTTAAACCAATCTCAGTTGAGGCTCCTTTCCAGCAATGGGGACTTGAATTCATTGGAGAAATACACCCTCCATCTTCAGGCCAACACAGGTGGATTCTTACCGCCACTGATTATTTTACCAAATGGATCGAGGTTGTACCAAGCAGGCAAGCCACTGACTCTGTTATTATCAAGTTTCTTGAAAATAATATTTTGTCTCATTTTGGTTGTCCTAGAAAGATCATTACTGACAATGCAGTTGCCTTTCGGTCGAAGAAACTCATAGATTTCTGCAACCGTTATCACATTGGCTTGGGGAATTCCACAACCTACTACCCTCAGGGGAATGGGTTGGCGGAATCCTCAAACAAAACCTTGGTAAATATCATCAAGAAAACATTGCAGGAGAACAAATAGTCATGGCATGATATGTTGGTATTTGCTTTATGGGCAGATAAACTGACCACCAAAAGGTCAATTGGTATGTCACCATACCAGCTGGTCTATGGTATTGAGGCTGTTTTCCCAACTTCTTTGGGAGTCCCTGTCATGAAGTTACTTCAGGAGATACAAGCTGAGCCAAATGTCTCCCAGAGACGAATCAATCAGATGATTCATTTGCAACAGAATAGAGAAGATATTTTCAACAAAACACAGGTCATCCAAGAGAACATCAAGAAGATCTTTGACAAACGAACCAAGGAGGATGATTTCGAGCTGGGAGACCTGGTGTTGAGATGGGATGCCAGGAACGAGGACAAGGGAAAGCATGGGAAATTTGACAATCTATGGACAGGGCCCTACATGATCCAAGCTTTCAGAGGAAACAATGCCTTTTTGCTAAACAATGTCGATGGGTCAAATCTGCCAGGAGCACCTGTGAATGGCAGAATCCTGAAACATTATGTCCCAGCCCAGTAAGAGATTTGAAGAACTCACTCTCCATTGTACATACCAGTTTTAATTTTCACTCTTTACTTGCATTTTCTGAGTGAAGAACATTGGTTAGTTTGTTGAAGCCCGAAGAGAAGGCCCTAAGCTGCTGATCATTGTTTTTCAAAGTTTTCCTGAGAATAAGACCAATGAAGGCTACTAGATAGATATGTTCAGAATGACAACAAACTGGATTCTTGGCACTTAACAGGGAAAGTACCATCCCCAGGTGGAGCCGTTGTTATCACCCCATAAATTATGGGAATCAACTTATGACTTGGATATTATGAATATTATCTGTATCTAGTGCTTTTATTGGCAATTGATTTTTCATTTTACAAAAAGAAAAGAAAAAGAAAAAAGAGAAGAAAAAGAAAAGAGGGCATAAAAGAATTGAAACAAAAGCCCCATGCAATAATAGTAACTTGGTCATACCTTTCAAGCATGACCAAGTTCTTTTAAATTTTCAATGTTGATAGGTTAGTGAATAAATCTGACCAGACTGTCTAATCCTGGTCAGATAGCCCTTAGGTTAGATTAGTGAATAAATTTGACCAAACTGTCTAATCCTGGTCAGATAGCCCCTAGGTAGAGTAATTTCTTAACCCAACAGTTTAATCTGGGTTAATTGTCCTAGGAAGATAGGATTAGCATATAGGCTAGTTGTTTCATTTGCTTCACCCCCCATGAAAACAGATTAATAAAGATGTTACACCATGTCCCAAATGCCTAAGAAAAGTTTGTTCGAAACCCCATGGTGGTATCTCTTTGAAATTTGAAGAAAAACCCATAGAATGCTTTATCCTAAGTTTTTCCCCAAGCTCATATTTCTCCGCTCATGATTTATGTTACATTCACTTTATAATGGTCTAGATCATGGTGCTTAGATCAATGGCTCACAGAGCATTCCGGACCCCCCTTAGCGTTCTTCCTTTAACGAAGGGGGGGGGGTCCAGAATCGGTGATAATATTTACGCAGATCTGGATGGTCCAGAAAAGAGCGCGTGAATCCACGACCCACATTGGATTCTGGACCCCCCCACCTGTTTTGCCTTTAAGGAAGGGGGGGGGTCCGAAATTGGTAATAACTTGGGCACACATCTAGATGGCCCAGAATAGAGCACTTAAATCTATGGGTCACATTATATTCTGGACCCCCCCCTCCGTTCTGCCTTTAATGGAGGGGGGGGTCCGAAATTGGTATTAAGGAGCTTGCTAAGATCTACGGCCAGAAAATAAGCATGCAAATCAATGGCTCATAATGGATTTCGGACCCCCCCCTGGTGTTCTGCTTTTAACCAAAGGGGGGGGGTCCGGAATGAATTTTCCTTACGGCGGGCCCCTTGTTACATGTGGCATTTCCCTATTGGTCCAGAGGTCCCATCCCCCACATGCTGCCTGACATCCCATCGCCCCTGGACGTCATCCTCCACTGAGTCCACTTGTTCCACTTGCACCTGGGGTCATGTCACCTCCCATAACTTCTGTCAGTCCCTGTTGTTAGTACCTAACCCCCTTCACTCATGAACAACCTCCTTTGGTGAATTTTACCTCCAATCACCAACCTTCACGTCAATCATCCGTATACTTTGGCTACCGTCACCTGCCATATCACCCCAAGTGGCCCGTTGTCCATTAATAACTGGATAATATTCCCGTTGTCATGATGACCGTTTTCCCGCGTCCAATCGACTCCATTTTTTGAATAAAACTATTGTTTTCCCTGTTCATTCGTTATTCATCCATCATGCCAGAAACGTCTTATTCCTCCATTGCTTCAGCCTCGCCTTCACCCACAGTTAGTCGACCCCACTAACGTATTGTTTATTGTAGGTATAGTTGCTGAAATGGTGTCAAAGCCGAGACAAGCGGAAGGAGAAGAGAACCCTTTTCTTCCCCCCCTTGTCGACTTAGAAAAAATTCCCTTGGTCGATAAAGATCGATTGATCACAAAGACCATTTACAATTTCGACTTTTCGGATCTTCATTCATGGCTCCGGGAGGTGTTCCTGGACCAGAGCGACGAAATTGGACTCTGGGAGTCCAATTTTACCCTGTATATCTTTCCCCATATTTATCATTTCCCATAATTCACCCTCAAATGCCAAGCCCATTATGTCCCCGACCAGAAAGCCATCATTTCTTCGTCTGGAGACGTCCTCTTTTTCATCACCCTAGAAGATATTGACCAGATGATGCAAATACCCAGTGTTGAATTTGCGTCCCCATTCAATTTAGAAATCCTCACTGAGTTATATCAAAAAATGACTTTCCCTTAGAGAGCTCAGATATTTGAGCTTCTCCTCCCTACTTCCGCTCCACTCCCTTCCACCAACCCCCCTTACCCTTCTTCCATGTTCTCCACCAAAGGAAATCAAATCAGTTCTTCCCTGTGTGCCCTGTTTGGTTATTATTCTGACCAATGGGTAGATGAGCCCATCCTGGGTTTTCTGTCCATTTTCTCAAACGATGAAAAGCCCATAATGCAGTTCAACTACAACACCTTCTTGGCCGATAATATTCATGAGCAATTCGTGAATTTTGGCACAGAGGGGATGTTCAGATATTCTTCCATACTGGCGTACATGTTCGTTTACTTTCAAGCCGACAAACTCAGTTTCTCCATGCAGAAGATGGATGCAGACGGAAGACCCCAGCCAGTCACAGCATGGACTTCTCTCCTAAAGCGTAACTCTACTGAATACGACTTCAAATCTTTCATTGATTAGTTTTACTACCCAGTGGTAAGCATGCTGAGCAAAATGTCTGAGCCACGAATAAATGAAGAGGCCCAGAGAATTCTACATCTCTCGGAAGATGCAAAGACAAGTGACTGGTACTTGTATCAGAATCACACAGAGATCCAAGTTTACGAGTGCGAATTGGCACCCTACAAGCTGCCAAAATATGTATCTATAAGGATTTTTGCATTAGAATATATTAGGCAGATAATGAATTCCGATGATATTCACTTTGTTTCCCTGAAGAAGAAGCACCAATTGCGGATCAAGGGGCAGATTGGTTCTTTCATCTGCAATAGTCGAAGCGCAGGGGAGGAAGCAGACAAAATGTTAAAGGAGATGAAATTCTTTACAAGTTTCACCTAGCACTATGATCCATGCGGGATCATTTCTGAAATGAGAGTGAAAAATAAGAATGTCCCATATGCGCATGAGTCCAAGCCAGAGATTGAGAAGTTTGCAAATCAAACAGTTTGGATGCCTAATAATTTGATGGACGTGGAACAACAAGTTGAAGTGGAATAGCAGGTGCCCTCAACGAGTGTGCCACCCACTACCACACCCCAGGTTCCCAAAGAGAAGAGGCCCCGACAGGAGTCTTCTCCTCCTGTAATAGAGGTGTCATCATAGGAGTTCAAGATGCACACCAAGAGGCCAAAGACAGTTTCAACGCCTGGCGCAACAATAGAACAAGAAGTCCCGACTACCACAGTAGCTACCACAGGGGTCAAGCCAGTCACACTACCTTTTGGTTCGAGCCAACTTAAATAAATCACAACAGCAATACCGAAGAAATCCACAGATTCTCCCATGGATACTCCACCTAGCAAAACTGGGCCCAAGTTGGGCATTTTTGAAAAGTATGATTTAATCAAAAAGAAAAACCAGACCCTTACTAGCAGCACTTATGCCCAGTTCTGGAAGCAGTCATCTACAACTCAGCATAGGCTTCTATCAGCCTTTGATATTGAAAAGGGTAGGATGCACATGGCCTACCTCCAAGCACAGGTACCGGATCCCAAGGTTATTTCAGATTACAAGAGGGCCACTTTCGAGTTCCACGCGAAAGATGTGCATCCAGCAGATCAGATGGATCTGCATAAACAAACAGGGGAGATGGTTTTCCACACATTGGCCCATGCTTCAGCTTCTGCAACAAAGTTTCAAGTGTCTTTGAACAATGCTCAGACCCAACTCAAGCTGGAGAAAATATCATCTTTCGCGAAAGACAATAGAATCAAGACGCTGGAGGAGCCGGTCCTCAAAATTGGTTATGACCCTGCGAATGTCAAGGCTGCTGAAGAGATGATAAAAAATAAAAATGCTGACATCGCATCCTTAAGAAAACAGCTGAAGCTCCCGCCCACGGAGGACTCACGGGCCAAGGAGATAGAAGAAAAGGAAGGTGAAAAGGATGAGATGTTAAAGTTACTCATGGAGCAGAATGCTTAGCTAAAAGAGATGGAGGCTGAGATGGAGAGACTGCTAAAGGAGAAAGAGTAGACGAAGCCAATGGAAGGCATTCCATTGAGTGCTATCCCAATTGCAGGTTTGAGCACAACAACAGTGACAGCCATTCCATCTTCCACATCAGTGCCACTTCTAGAAGGAACAACAGACCTTGCCAAGTCCATGGAGAGGATGAACCTGCAAGAGTCAGAAATCAGCAGGCTTAAGAAAGAAGTGGAGAACCTCCAAGAGCTCAAGACTTCTTTCCAGACAAGCCTATCCAAAAAAAAGTAGGTGAATGAGCAAATCAGGAAGGAGTTACAGCAACTCCAAAAGCAGACAATGGTAGGGAAGACTTTGGCTGAGGTCAAAAAGATTGTGTGGACAGATATTTCCAAGTCCATAAATGAAATCTGGCCAATGGTTCAATTCATGTTTTAACAAAATGAGTTGCTCGAGAGGAGAAAAAAAGTTGTTGAGAAAATCAAAATGGAGCTGGGAGACATGCAAGCACAAGCAAATGAAATCATCAGGTTCCTGAATTCAAAGACCAAAGAGGAACTTGAAGAACTAAAGATCGAGGACAGGATGGAAACTATACTTGAGGTAAAAAGGGTTCTAACCAAAAGAGGTCTCATGCTTCATCTTGAGGAGAAGATTCAAGTCATGGATCAGGGAGTACATAAGTTTTTCAATAAGATAGATGTCCTCCAAAAGAAGGGCCTACCTGGCCTAAAGGTCATTAATGACAAATTAATGACACTCCCTGATTACAAGAAAAGGCTGACTGAAGTGTCTAAGGATAGTTCCAAGTTTCCAGGGATACAGGGAATCATCACAGGCAAAGCATTAATGGATGCCCTGCAGTTGGATATTAGTATCCAACATGAGATTAAACACATATTCATCATCAAGCCTACTTTTGCTAAATATACAGACATGGATGAAGTGTATCGGAGATTGCTTAAAGTCACAGTGCCAGGTCATCTCAGATGGGAAGAACTGTGTGATCTACTAGATTAGCAGATGAGCTGTCACAATCCAGTCACCTATCCATTCAGAAGAGGTTGCGAAGGCACCTTGACAACGACCTACCCCAGAAGTTCCGCAAACAGTTGTATCGAGTCATCAAGCAGTTTTGATTAGTTAAGTTAGTTAGACTAAAAATAGAATGAGCACATCCTGATCAGTTACGACAGGAACGTTTGTATTTTGAATTATAAATACTTCATCTTTCGAAGTATTGAGGGTGGTTGATTCGCACACCCTGTTGCTATCAAACTGTACTATTTTTGAAGAGATCTGCCATTATTAAAGAAGAGGCACTTTTACAGGATTCTTGCGTATGTTCACTGGTGATGCTGATTTTCTAAGTTAAATGTTTTTCTTTCTTTGTATTCATTTTGTTTTCTGAATCTAATCTTTATGAATAGCGTTATGTTGCAGGATTTATCTTTGATGCCCTGTTTCCAATTCTAAAGATTTAAATGTTTATCTTCTAATATCTTCAATTAAGAAATTCTTAACTGCTTGTTAGTTGAAGTTTAGTTCCTCATCTGTTCTTCCGTCCATCATTTTAAATTACTAAAGATCTAGTGAGTGTATTATCTCACCCTGTGAAGGTTTTCTTTGGCATTTCTGGTTGTATCTAGTATCTGATTGAATACAGACCCCATAGCCCAATGGATGTGTAGACCGTCTCAACCAAATTCAAAAGACTCTTTAAAAAAAAAACCAACAGTTTCTTTACCTAGCCTAATATCTGAAATTAAAAACAAAGCTAAATCATATAGAGAGATCCCTCTCTGAAGCTAGAAGGGCTAGATCCCAGCTTTAAAAGCGGTTGGTTAAGGTTACCTTTGTATATTTCTTCTTTTTCAACCTCTAGGAAATTTACCAAGTGCTAACATATTCATCTGCAGGACAGTCAGGAGTCTAATTGCGTATGTCATAGGTGCATGATTGTCCAGAGTCTGCATGCGCAGACTGCCAGAAGACATGCAGCCACAATGTTTTAAATGCAGTATCTCATTTTCACTATTGTTGTTTTGTTTTGAGTATATGTAGGCATTTTCGCCATTTTGTAATCTATCGATGGTTGAGCTAGGCTCCCGATTGTAAAGTTTTAACAAAGCACTGGTTGCACTGGTTATGTATTGGCACTTGAGACTTCTTGCCTTATGAATGTCAGCTGCTTTCCATCTCTTTGTTTACACTGTGTTAGAACAGCTTGGAATTGGAGGATATAGTCGAGTTGCATTGTTATAGGATGATGTAGATTGGATCACTGTAAAAGTCGCATTGTTTCTAATCAGTTCTTGTATTTTCTCAACGCTGAATGATTTAGAATTGGAGGATATAGTCAAGTCACCCTTCAGTTCCCCGAAACTCAGAACCAAGAGGATCTTGTATTCTGAGTTTTTCTTTGTCAAGTTGTTGAAAGGTCTAATGCCTGAGGCAGTCTTGCTCACTCATCTCACCAAGTCTTCCACCTGCTCATTTTGCAATCAACTCAATGACAGAAGTTAGATCAAGACCTCCTTTGTTCTTTACATACTAGGCCTGGTCCCTGAGTTAGAGTGATACCTTCCTAGGTCTCTACCCATTCGATCACCCATTAAATTTATTCATGACATAAACTGATGGGCATTGGGCTCTGTTCCTGTCACAATCCAGGAGTGACTTCTAACGCTAACAGGTAACCCATGGGTAAAACCATGAGGAATCTTGCACCAAGGCATAAGTCTGTTAAGAAGGCTTCCAACATAAATAATCCATCTGCTCATATCCTATCCCCTTCTCAATTTAATCACGTGGCATTGGATTTCATCACCAACTAGTACGTTCATCGAGATAAGGCATTGTTTTCTTGTTTTTTTTCTAGATTTTTTAGCGAGTGTTGTTTGTTTACTTTAGTTGTCCTTAAAAATTGAGATTGTGGATGATAAAGGTATTTGTAGATCATGTAGGATGCAATGGTTTCCTCCAGAAGGATAAAAACCCTTACCTCCTATCTCACCTAAAGACACTTACCGTGAAGAGATTGAGAACCATTCGAATGCTGGGAATGTTGCTACTCCTTTACTAGAAAATCCTGAGAGAGCCTTAGTTATGGCTGAGGAAAGTTCCAATTTTCCTGTAAACCCCGCTTTGCAAGTTCCTCTTGATCAACTCCTTGTCTGATTGGACTCCTCAGGTAATGTTATAGCATAAGATTACCCTCTCTTTCCATCAAGACCATATAATCAATTCGATATGGAACCAATACAACTGAATTTTAACGAAGAGTACACTACCCCTATCCATTCTACTGAAATGGTAGATCCACAATGAAATCATGTTCGTTCTATATGGATAAATCCAACAAGATGGGGCCTTTATGAAAAAATTAATTTTAGCCGACCACCCTTTGATCCTCCACATGCCTCTACCACCTCTAGTGCAAAGGCATGACCATCAGTTCAGCCCATCGACCGTCCCGTCGAACCAACAGTCAATATTTCTACCACTTCAGACCAATTCCAAATTGAAACAAGAGTCATGATACCTATTCAGATGAAAAGTACCTTGACAGTTACACCTCCCATCCCTCTTCAAGATACAACTTCATATACTCTACATAATCATGTTGGGACATCTTCACATCACATAATGCAAAACCCTGCCACACAACTAAATCCAACTGGGGGACAAATCCCTACTGGTGGGAAACCATTCTCCAATGCAAACATCTCGACTAGGGGGAAACCCCCTCTTCCCAGTCACATCTCAGTTTCTACCCAACCAATGGCAGGGGGACAATCTCAACCTTCATTCACCGGAAACCCCCCATGGTCCTAGTGACCAGCCAGGGAGGTTAGTTCCATCAACCACATCAGGGAGGGTCATTGTACCCCAACTCGCAAGGAGGACTACCAAATCCCAATCCTTCTAGACTACATTCTAGACAACCCTTCCCAGGAGTCCCGAATCCCACTTGGGGTCCTCAATGTCAGCCATATTTTCCTCCCCAAGGGCCAAATCCTTACCCTCCTCAGGGCCAACCTAGTTACCCTCCTCAAGGGCACATTAGTTACCCTTTGCATGCTAATCAAGTGAACTATCCTCCCCTGGGTTACACTGGTTATCCTCCCTAGGGCCAAATGGGTTTCCCTTCTCCTTTTATGCACATTCCTCAACAAATAAATACCACCTTTGTTGGTCAACAAAAACAACATATGGGAGGGCCTCCTAGCTACAATTATCTACCTTAACGAGTTACAACCCTACTGGTGTTCCTATGCCACACCAGTATCATCCACAAGTCAATAGACAACTACCGTTCTTAGCCACTCTAGATCTACCAGATATGTCGATATTAACCAACGATCCCATATTACACTCCCCTTTTTGGCCAGTCATTCCTACCAAATTATCTTCCGACATTCCAAAATTTGATGGTAAACCTAGTGAAGACCCTAATAACCACATTATGACCTTTCATATATGGTTCTCATCAAATTCACTAATGGATGATTCTATCCGATTAGTAATTTTCTAGCTGATCTAGGGGATCAAATTGTGCTAAAAAATCAAAGTCCTTAGAATCACTTCAAATGATACATGTGTGTAGGCCTCCTCATTACGAACCCAAAGCAACTTGAGAAGACTCAAACATGAATTGTATGAGAAATATATCACGTTCTGTTCATTTTTCCAAACATACAAAATTTTGTTGACTGTGCAGTCCATACAATCTGTACAGTGACATGGCAGAGTGTTGAGTTGGCATGTTGATAGGGTAGGCACATTGTCAGACATGTGGGAGAATAATTTTGTGACATCTGTCATATTTTGGGGTAAATGATATGGTTCCACATGGCCCATTCATGGGTTGCCATGTGGTACCCTCCAGTTTGTTGGCAGTTGGAAAAATTTGTATGACTCCATAAGAGTCGAAACCACAACCTCCGAGTAGGGGCGGAGTGACTTGGCAGGGCCGAGCTACCATCCCACCCAATGTGTTCCTTGTTATGTATATTTTAAATTTATTATTTTAATTGCATTCAAAGTTTGGTTCGTGGAGAAAAGGGTTGGGGCCTAGCCCCAACCCCGACGCATAAACTATTCCATATAATTGTTCCATATCTCCACACATTAACACTTGACACGCACGAAGACTCCAGCATAGCCCCCGATTTATATATCCCCCAACACATTCACATATTCCCTTTGCATATAACCACCTGCTATATTTTTGGCACGCGAGATTTTTGGTACACGGACTTTGTTTTGAACAAAGGTTAAGCCCCAGTCACATGCAAATTACCACATGACCAAATACCTTCGCAAAGGGAGGTAGCTAAAGGGAGCTCCAAAATAGTAGGTCATTGGCCACATGGGACCATACGACCAAGTTCTTCGTCAGAGTTTGGGGGCCAACGCACTAACAGTCCAACATTTTCACTTGATTTGTGGAACTGTTGTGTGTACTGGCTTTTCTAGTGGAAAACACAAAGAGGCCAAGTTAGTCTATCAGTGGGTTTGGTTTGGAAAGAAAGTACAACAAGCTTAAAGGGGAAAAATTCCAAGAGGTGTAAATTATTCATTTTTTTGCCAAAGTAGGTGCCCAAAAAGCCTAGCTAGGGGGTTTTGGACATTCTAAAGCCATTGAAGCCATCTATTTTGTATTCTGAGCACTGTAAGAGAAATTTTTAAGAATAATGAAAATGATCCAAGGGAAGATGGACCAGGAGATGTATCCCAAGAGGGGTGAACTCCTTTATCATTTGTTTTGTTATGTGTTCATTATTGATGGTTTTTATCTGTCTCATATGATGTTCATGCTTAAGTAAAACTCATTGATTTTATGTGTTAGTAACTTGATCCAATTACCCAAACACATACCATTTATACACTTGCAATTTAAAGAGACAAGAATTCTTCATTTTAAAGATCTATTGGAAACAATTTCATTCCATTTTCAGATCAGTTGGTATCAGAGCTTTGGTTTTTGAAGGCTTGATAGTTTGCAAGTGTTTTAGTTTTTTTGATGCTTACAAGGTTGAAGCTCACAAGAGGAGAAAGTCAACTTGTAGAGACAAGTTCTCAATTGTCAAGAAGGAGAACTATCAAATCACCTCAAGATTCAAGAAGATATTCACCAAGTATGGCTCATGAGGAGAGTCATGGAACCCTTTCTTCAGAAGAGGAAACTTTCAGGAAATCTTTCTTTGATATGGTTGAAATGGTGAAAGTGTTATTTTATGAAATGAATGCAAGATTGCAGGGTGAAAACTCCAACACTCCAAAAGTAAATGGAGGGAGTGGTGATTCTCCACCTCCTTCACCTCCATCTTCCACATCTTCCACCATTTCACAACCACCTCCAAATTCTCTAAAAGGACATGGTAAAACTCCCTTATAAACTCCTTTACTAAAGCTTGATATTAAGTTTGAATTTCCAATGTACAATGGAGAGGTAAATGATGAGAAATTAGATAACTGGATTCGTCAGATTGAAGTGTATTGTAGGATACAAAGAATCATAGATGATGAAACTAAGATTCATCTTACTTCTTTAAGATTGGATAGTGCAACACTCATTTGGTGGGAAGCCAAAACTCAAGAGGACATGAAGAAACATGGTAAAGTTTTATCCTCTTGGAATGATTTTATTGTTGCAATTAAAAGGCAATTTTATCCATTAGCATACATGCAGAAAGCTATTATGGATTGGAAAAACTTTAGGCAAGCTAAAGGGAAATATGTGCAAAGCTTCACTCAAGAATTTAGGAGAAGAGATTTGGTTTTGGGTGTAGATTTGTCTTCACAAGATACTTTGCTCAAATACATTGGAGGTTTGCATAGCTACTTGAGGCATACAATACTTATGTTTAATCCTTCAAATATAGATGAAGTATGTGTGCAAGCTACTCATTTAGAGGCAAAAGGAAGGAATGAACCTCAGGAGGGCAGAAAAAACTTTTTTAATGGGGACAAGGGAAAGAGGAAGTTTGAAGGAAATGGAAAGAAAAATGCTTTAATAAAGAAAGAGAGAGAGAAAATTTCATCTAAACATTGTTCAAAGGACGGCAATGATGAAGACCATTGTTGAAAACTTCATCTTGAAAAGAGACCCAAAATGTTCAACAACAAAGAGAAACCAAACATTGTTGCAACTATACAACAAGATTTAGGATCTAATTCAGAAGATGAAACAAAAATCACAGCCATGGGTTTACAAGGTAAGAATTCTATTACTAGTACTAGTTCTTCAAATTCTTTCATCAATTAAACTCAACATGAAAAAGAAAGGATAAAGCTTTTCCGCATAAAGGGTAATTTCCAAACATACCAAGATAGATGGTCTTTTTGATACGGGATCACAAGAAAACCTTATTTCTAAAGACATTGTAAATAAACAAGATTTGGAAACTACTCGTCATCCTAAACCATAACCTTTAGGTTGGATATGTGGCAATGCCAAATTGAATGTGACAAAAAGGTGTAAACATAGATTTTCCATCACTGCAAACTATATAGATGAGGTAGAGATTGATGTCATTCCATTGGATATTTGTGGTATTGTGTTTGGAAGCCCATAATTATATGATAGGAGCCATTTTTCATCATCTTGAGAACAAATATCATTTGTTCAAAAATTGAGTTGAGTACATTGTTAGAGCACACACAAAGAAGATGAATTTGTCACTTACAAATGCTAGACAAATGAAGAGACTAGTCAATGCTAGTAAGAACCTTGCACTTTTGATGATTAAACCCAAAGACAATGATGAAGAAGAAGTTATCAAAGGATGTGATGCAAAGTTACAATCTGATTTGTATGAGGTTGTTAACAAAAATGTTGAGATGTTTCAAGAACCAAGGGGATTGCCTCGTAGAAGGGGTATCCAACAAGAAATTCTATTGCAACAAAGAGGTCCTCTTCCAAACATTGACATGTGTAGGATGTTAGTCATGGAGAATGTTGAAATTAGAAAACAATCCCAAGAGTTTCTTGACAAAAGGGTCATCAAACCAAGAACTTCGCCATGCAGGTCACCAATTGGTTTGGTTCCAAAGAAAGATTGTATATGGCGTATGTGGGTAGATTTTAGAGCCTTGAACACAACTACATATATGATTGTTGAAGGAGATAAATGGAAGAAAGCTTTGAGATAGCTCCATTACATTCCTTGAAAAGTTATGTTTTTCACTTGGTGATAAGGTATAAGAAATACTTTTATGACAAAGTTGTTGATATGCTTACTAGGCCTATTGTTAGTGATTTAGTTATTTTCAAGCATAATCTTATCATGCATGAGAGCTATTGGGAACAATATGCTATAGATCCCGATTTCAAAGATTTTTATGCAACTTTGTGTCGTGCTAACCAATTTGAGGAATTGGATTCATATGTACATGGTAAACTTTTGTATCTTGGCAAGATATGTTTTTCACAGTGTGAAAGAGTCAACAAGATAAGGGAAGAACTAGATTGCAAAGAAAGCATCATATGTTGTTGCAAAGAAAGCTATCTTGTTGCTAGCCATTTTGGTATTGGCACTACGGTGCCTAGATTGAAAAGAAAGAATCATATGTTTGGGGATGAGCATCTACACTACTTTAAGCCTGGTTATAAGAAGACCAAGAAGTTCATTGAACCAATTCAATTTGTACAACGAACCATTCAAGAACAGTTGAGAAAGAGCCAAGCCAAGTACACAACAAGGCATGACAAGTTTTTATTGGTCTCAAAGGCACTAATCCAAGAAAGGTTGGATGGATTGAGATTGTAAGGGTGAGTTAATTGTACCCTCATCTTTAGATTGACTAAAAGTATTCTTTTGGAGGTCCAAAAGCTTCCCAATGGGGAGGTGTGATCGAGGGGATAAAATTGTGCTAAAAAATAAAAGTGCTCATAATCACTTCAAATTGGACATGTGCGTAGACCTCATTGTTACAAACCCAACGTAACTTTAATGGGATCAAAAGGACTTCATATGAGCAAGATATCACATTGTTTTCATTTTGCCAAACAAGCAAAATTTTGCTCACTGTGCAGTATGTACAATCCATACAGTGATGTGGTAGAGTGTTGAGTTGGCATGCTGATAGGGTATGCAAGTTGGTAGACATATGGGTGAATACATTTATGACACATGTCATTTTTTGGGAAAATGATATTGTTCCACGTGGCCCAGCCGTGGGCTTCCACGTGGCACCCTCCAGTTTGTTGGCAGTTGGAAAAATTTGTATGACTCCATAGGAGTCGAACCCACGACCTTCGGGAAGGCGGGAGTGACTTGGCAGGGCCAGGATACCAGCCCACTAACTATGTTCCTTTTTATGTATAGTTTAAATGTATTATTTGAATTGCATTCAGAGTTTGGTTCACGGAGAAAAGTGTTGGGGCCTAGCCCCAACCCTGATGCATAAAATATTCCATATAACTGTTGCATATGTCCAAACATTAACACTTGGAATGTGAGGAGACTCCAGCATAGCCCTCGATTTATATAGCCCCCGACACATTCACATATTCCCTTTGCATATAATCTCTTGCTATATGTTTGGCATGTGGGAGTTTTGGTATGTGGACTTTGTTTTGAACAAAGGTTAAGCCCCGGTCACATGCAAATTACCACATGAAAAAATACCTTCATGGAGGGAGCTATCCGATAGGCGCACCAAAATGGTATGGAGTTGGCCACATGGGGCCATACGACCAATTTCTCCACCGGAGTTTGGGGGCCATCGCACTAACGGTCTTACATTTTTGCTTGATTTGCGGAACAGCTGCGTGTGCTGGGTTTTGGAGCGGAAAACACATAGAGGTTGGGTTATTCTGTAAGTGGGTGCATTTTTGCGAGAAATTACAACAAACTTGAAGGGGAAAAATTCCAGGAGGTGTAACTTCTTCATTTTTTTGCCAAACTAGGTGCCCAAAAAGCCCAGCTAGGGGTTTTTGGACGTTCTGAAGCCATTGCATCCATATACTTTGTATTCTGAGCATTGTAGCATCACTTTTTAAGAATAATGAAAATGATCCAAGGGAAGCTGGACCGGGAAATGCAGCCCAAGAGGGGTGAACTCCTTTATCATTTGTTGTGTTATGTGTTCATTATTGATGGTTTTTAGCTGTCTCATATGCTTCTCATGCTTAAGTAAAACTCATTAATTTTATGTGTTAGTAACTTGATCCAATTACCCAAACACATACCATTTATACACTTGTAATTTAAAGAGACAAGACTTCTTCATTTTAAAGGCCTATTGGAAACAAATTAATTCAATTTTCAGATCACTAGCATACACTTACGGGTGCAGTGGCTAAGTGGTACATTGAATTACAACACATAACTTTTCAATATTTTAATCCACTTGCCATGGATTTCTTCATGCACTTCCAATTACCTATCCGCTACGAAATTGGCACAAAACGTTTGACCTCCCTTTGTCAGACCAACTTCGTACATATCTCTGATCATATTCATGAGTGGCGACGATGACAACGGTTGGTCAAAGCAACCATTCCTGACCAATTGTTGGATGATTGGTTCAACCAATATATTTTACCTCCTATTTCTTGTGATGTATCCATGGGTTGTATCGTTACAAAAGAGGAATCCATTGCACATGTCTAGTATCTGGACTTGGTTTATTCCTAATCCAAGAATTTGTATGAACTGATTCCAAACTCTCCTCATCCATCAACCGATCCATCAAAACAATCCTCCACCACTCATTCCGATGGAGTTATCGGTTCCATCAAAACCCAGTCCAGTTCATAGTTGACCGACATGACCAATCATTCATTCACTACTCCCACTACCAGATCGAATTCACTCTCATCAAAATCCCCCCCAACTCAAATATCTGAGGTGAATGCAGTTCAATCTACTTCTTCACAACAATCAGGGGGAAAGAAGAAAATTAAGAATAAACCCAAGAAAAATAATAATCAAACCGAAAATGCAAAAACCCAAACACAACCACCTTCTACTGAGAAACAACCGCAGCAAAAACTGAAATTTTCATGTCTCATTTGTCGTGAAGATCACTACACACAATATTGTACTCATCAAGATGAAGTTGCCAAACTTTTTAAAGGAAATTATCAACCCATTGTATTGACAAATCCTTTTCCACAGTAGAAGTCACTGGTTGCACAAGCTCCTGCACCTCTGACAGGAGGTAATCCAAATCATCCTCCTAACGAGGAAGCTTCATCGAGTGCACACATTTATGTGTTTAATGGGATAGATGACTTGACCACTCATACTATGACATATGACACACCTCCAGGTAAACCTGATAAAGAAAAAGTAACTACTAGTACTACACCAGATCCACCACCCACTATAGTTATTCCTCCATCTAGACCACTCTAGATTGAGAAACCCAACTTTATCTCTATTCCATGCCCTCCCAAGAGCACAATTCGAAGGTTGAACTTCAATCCTAACTTGTGTGCTGCTCAAAACTACAACATAGTTGAACATTTAGCTCAAGCACCTTGCGTTGTGTCAGCTCTCAAGGTTCTACAACACTGCCCTAGCCAATGTAGGACACTCTTGGAAGCCATCAGATCTATATATCCCGAGTTCTAAAAATATCACGTTTAACATGGATAATTTTAAATCACGACACTCTCACCAACTTGCTTTCCAAATCGATGTTGTTTTTCATAATCAACATATTCTTCGCACGATCTTCGAAGAGGGGGAATCAACATGTGTCATGTATTTGGCTTGCTGGAAAGGCCTTAAATCCCCTGGTCTTAATCAATCTCCCACCATGTTACGAGAATTTGATGGAAGAGGTTTCCGACCTAATGGATTATTACAATCCTTAGCCATTCAATTGGGAGGCAAGATTGTTTCTGTAGATGTTGAAGTAGTTGATGCTCCCCTCGACTATAACTTGTTTCTAGGGAGAAGTTGGTTCTATGCTATGATTTTCATCACTTCATTGGTTTTTTGATGCATCCAGTTCCCTCATCAAGGTAAAATTGTGACCATCGATCAATTAGATTATTTCACCCCCGACACTCACAATCAAAAAACCAACAATCATTTTCTAGGAGACTCAAAAATCACTTATGAAAGTGTTGGAGTAGCTATCTTGAAATACTATTCGCTCATGGGTACCTTCCCTACACCTCTTCCTCCCACTACGCAACATATCACAACAATTAATCTGATTTCTATTATGGCACATCAATCCTTTGAATCATCTAATCCATGGATCTTGCCTCATCCCTTAGAATTTGATACACTAGGTGACATCATGCCACTTAGTCCTATAGAGGTTGAATACAATGCCATTCATTCTGCCTGTCCTTCCCTTGATGACCAACATCTTCTTCTGTCTACAACTTATGCATTACCATCCTAGTTAAATTCCCTATCCTCTACTTTCGATTACATCCTACAAATTTTTCGATCAGATGAATCTATTATGGAAATGCTTAGTATCAAGGAGGCACCATGGGGTGACAACCACCATCGTTCATCATTTATTCTTAGTTTGGATGACATAGAGAAAGATATTTCCTCTATCTTTCCTAGTGATATCATCGAATCTCCCTAATCTCCAATACTCACTCAGGATACCATCTCTGAGGGGAATTTGGGAAACCTCTCTTCCACAATTACTGTCGACATATCCATTAAAGAAGGTATTGTGGAAAACATACAACTAGGTGAAAATTGTTCAGCTAAAGAAGTTGAAACTTATACCTCCTTGTTTAAATAATTTTGCGACATCTTCACCTGGAGCTACGAATAAATTATAGGTTTCGATCCCTAGATCATTGTGCGTGAAATCAAAACTTACCCTGGAGTTAAACCTATAAGACAGAAACTTCACCCAGTTCATCCTAAGAAAACCATGACAATCAAGGCAGAGGTAGAAAAAAGTTTGAAATATGGTTTTATTTATCCTGTCCTTTTGACCGAATGGATTTCCAACATCGTTATGGTCATCAAGAAATAATGGGCCATTCGTGTTTATGTTGATTATCAGGATCTTAATAAGGTTTGTCCCAAGGACAATTACCCTACACCCTTTATCGACTAAATTATCAATAATTTCGTTGGAAGGATCATTTTCTCTTTTATGGATGGATTTTCTGGATATAAACAGATCGACATTTTACCGAATGATCAACATAAAATAACTTTCATCTTCCCTTGGGGAACTTTCTCTTATCAGAAATTACCCTTTGGCCTTAAAAACGTTGAAGCCACTTTTCAGCAGGCCATGTCATACGTGTTTCACGGCATCAAACATATCATTGAATCTTATCTCGATGACTTACCAGCTCACTCGTCTCATCGACGAGACCATATTGATAACCTATTAGCCATATTTCTTCGATATATGTTTTACAACATATGTTTGAACCCCCATAAATTCATTTTTGTTGTCGAATCAAGGAGACTCCTCATATTCATATTCTCCAAATATGGGATTAGGGTGGATCCATTAAAAGTAAAATCCGTTCTCGCTTCACCTCCTCCCAACAATCTTACCCAACTGAAAAATTTTCAAGGGAAGGCAAACTTTCTTTGTCGCTTCATTTGAAATTACACCGAAATCAGTAAAGGATTCATGAGATTTCTACAGAAAAACACCCCTTTCATCTGGGATGCAACCGCTCAGTGCTCATTTTATGCTATTAAACATGACTTAACGAACACACCTCTTTTGAATCCACCGAATTATGAAAAATATTATATCCTTTATTTTGTTTCCTCTACTTCCACTATCTCTACGGTGCTAGTACAAGAGGATGATGATGACAATGAACATGTGATATACTATCTAAGTAAAATTCTATCAGGTCCTAAACTCCAGTCTTCACATGTCGAAAAGTTGGCTTTGGCAGCTGTTATTTTCGTCCAGAAATTTCTCCATTACATTGTTTTACGCACTACCACGATCATCGTAGAATCGAACCCCATGTACCACATCTTGACTCGTCAAGTACTTGGGGGAAAATATTTGAAATGGATTGTCATCCTCCAAGAATTTGATCTCGAGTTTGCCAAATCTAAGGCTTAGAAATCATTGGTTTTTGTGGAATTAATTTGCGATATTCCCCATAATGATGAGGCTACTAAGCCCAATGATTCCCTTCCTCATGAATCCATATTCCTTATTAGTATGTTTGATCCATGGTATGGAGATATTCTTCTCTATCTCCAAACCCAAGGCTTTCAATCTGGCATTTCACATGATGAACAACGTCGCATTAGACACCACTCAAAGTGCTACCTTATCATTAGTGACACCATGTACCATCGTGGAATTGATATTATCCTACGACGTTTCTTAACCCACAAAGAGGCTGGACAAGTTTTAAGTGACCATGACCTTGGAGCTTGTAGCAGTCATCTTTCTGGGATGGCTACATCCCAAATTTTTTTATGTGTCATTTAAATTGGTCCTTCCATATTCAAATATTGCATTGATGTCATTAAAAAAATCTCACCCTGTCAGATCTTTCATAGGAAAGAATGTACCCATCCAGCTCCAGATCTTTCACTGTTGCCATCAGTCCCTTTGAAAATGGGCATCGAATTTATGCAATGTAAGCCTACCTCAGTCGGGGGGCACAATTATATCATTTTTGATGTCAATTACTTCACTAAATGGGATGAGGCTATGCCTACATTCCTTAACGATGGCCACACTGCAACATTTTTTGTATTCAATCACATGATCACTTGATTCAGTGTGCCACAAGCTATCGTAACTGATCATGGATCCCATTTCCAGAACCATATGATGGGTGAATTGTGCACCAAGTTAGGTTTTCTCCATGAAAACTCATCCCCCTACAACCCTCAGGAAAATGGACAAGTTGAATCCATCAACAAGGTCTTGAAAACCATGCTTCAATGCATGGTGGGAGTGAACAAAAATTCTTGGCACTTGCAGCTCTTCTCCACACTCTGGGATTATCTAACTTTAGTTAAAACCACAACTATATTAACACCCTTCCAGTTGGTATATGGGATAGAAGTAGTATTACCAATCGAATGTGATATTATTTCGTTGAAACTCACCGTAGAACTCTTACCCCACACTTATTTTGAAGAGGAACGCTTCTTATATTTGACCAAGTTGGATGAAACCCATCGCAATGTTGCTCCCATCAACGAGACGTATAAAAAACACATGAAAAATCAATATGATAAGTCCATCAAACCTCGCACTTTCATAGAAGGAGATATATTCCTATTCTATGATTAAGATCATGACGAACTGGGGGTAGGAAAGTTAGAATCCATGTGGCACATACCATACATCACAAAACGCATGTTACATAGAGGCGCCTACAAGTTAGTATATTACGATGGAATATCTCTTAGTGAGCCCCAAATGGGCTTTACCTCAAGAAGTATTATGCATAGAATATCTCACATGTGTTCTTTGTACATTACTATACTATATAATTTTGACTTGGTGTGTCTTTTATTTTGCGTGCACGAGGTTTTTCTCAACTACTTATACTTTTCTTTGTGATTGAATGTGCAGATGACATCATCCTTTCCCATCTATTTTAGGTTTGTGGATGGCGTTAGTCGACATACCTAGAACATCTCGGCTACAACTTGGGTCATCTACCACTCTAGCGAGTTAGCGAGTTCGGGAAGTATTTGCCTCGGATATGTAACCAATAAAGTTGTAGAGTATCATTATGTCATAAGACTCTTAATCGAAGCCTCCTCTCTAGGTATATCTCAATTGATTATCAACCTCGATTCTCAACTCGTGGTCTATCAACTAAATCATGATTACGCCATTCACAACTCGACTTTAATACATCTCCATATGAGGTTTCATCGTCTCGAAATAGCTTTTGAATTTCTTGAATATAGACACATATCGAGAGAACTCAACTAGATCGCAGATTCGTTAGCAAATTACATGTTGGATTGGTATAGTGTGCATAGATAAACATTTGAAACACAAAGCATATGTATAAAAAACATCACATAAAACAAAAAATACAACATAGGTAGCCACCGCAAAACTCATTTATATATATAAGCGTTATAACAATTTTTTTTTTAAATACATCATACAAGAGTACATAACAGGGAAAAATATGGGCCCTCATTCCCATATTATCATCGTAAATAATAAAAAATGATTGGGGACTAATCACCCCCCTATATCATATTGTGCTCCGCATAGCACACTATCGCTCATGTCACCCGTCGTAGCAATGATTGAGGCTCTTGTAGACCCAAAATATATGTCGTTGAAAGTCTAGAGTCACATATCACCTTCTCAGGGGTGGAACACCCATGGTCAAACCCCATAGGTTCCCCTCCACCTCCTAGAGTCCTCCCGCTACGACATCATGTTCAGTTTCTGTTTGTGCATCTCTGTGACACCCTATGTGAATCTCTGCCAGACGTGACACACCTCTATCTGCATGATGAAAATAAATTACTTATATCCCTCATTGTACAACCAAAAATGTATAAAAACAACCAAAAATATATCGTTACGAGGTTATGATATTTTGTACCTGATGTGTCCCACTGTATACCCTCAGGAATTACCAAGTCCGCACTGCCCATGAAATCTACCCCAACATATGGGAAGTCCTCGATCACCACCAACTGCCTCCTCCACCATGCAAAGAAGTTGGCAGTGAATCTAAAAGTCGAAGGATCATTCACCAACTTGGGGGAGAGACTAGTCCACCTTTCCATGCGAGGCTCAGTCACAAGGTGTGTTATCATTGCAACCTCTGGATGCAACTGGAGAATCCGCTTTAGGAAAAAAAAGACCAAGAAAGAGCCATATATGAACTATTTTTTTCTTCCAGTTATACATTTGGATATCTTCTCTTTAACATTCCTCAGGAACACTGCACTCTAGTTAAACAACTTAGGTTCCAAGCACTGAATGGTGTAAGAAATTTTATACTTTGAAGCAAGATGGCCACTAGTTCTCCCCACCAACTTGGTGATAGAGAATAGGATGGATTGAAGTGATAGATCCCTCACATATTTTATAGCAATCCTTCATCCCACCAATTATGACCCTGGTATGCAGTATTTGGTAACATATGCCTCGGTCAGTCGTGGAGTAGCCTAGTGTCCAGAATAAAGTATGGGCACCCCTCTCCTCAAGAGCCCCGTCAAAATGTATACATCGTCCATCAATCTCAAGCATATGAAACCCTATTCAGAACGCTTGTTCATCATCATCCCATAGACCAATCAAGTATTCAAGAAATAACACTTATTTCCTCATGTTTTGAAGTTTGAAGGACTTGAGAAATCCACAATTGCATAAGGCCGCCCTTTCTCTAGGGTATTGAAGAGTAACGATGTCATCAAACTCATGCTCGTGTTATTTCCACTCAATCATGGTTGGTTATGTATGAAGCCTGCAAATACATCAATTAATCATAATTAGCTAAACCCTCAATGAAAGAAATTGCTTCTTTTTAGACTAAAAAAAATAAATTAAGTTCTACACCTAGCCCTCCCTCAAAGAAGAAAAAAAATCACTAGTGTGCCCTCAATGTGCACACCATGGCATTTAAATCACGGGTGGTTCTCCCCTTGATGCCTTAAGGGAGCGTCAATCCAGTTCGACGCTCTAGGGATTCCCAAGGAGCCCGGAACACCTAAACTAAAGGTTGAAATGCAATAAAAAGGAATGAAAAAAATGAGCAGGAGGAAGAAACCAACCTGATCTAGATGGTTTCGAAAAGGGTTGCCCACAACCCCCACAATCAACACTCGAAAAAATGCTCCAAAAGAGGTAAAAACTCAAAAACCAGAGGAGAATAGTAAAAGAAAAGGTAAAAATGAATTTTCAACCTAATTTGATATTTGATATGTTTAATTTGCTCATGTCTCCTTATTATAAAGTATATTTTTTGTTTTTATTTTTATTTTTTGAGAAAATACTAATATCTTGTGCCCAGAACAACTTAATTTTACAGGAATTTGAGCAGAGTTTTTTCAATGACCTTGTAACACCAATGAGCTTATTCTTTTCTCTTTCTCGTGCTCAAAAATATATGAGAATGCAACTGAGTATACGTTTATAACTTTTTCGGATTCGTAAAGTTGATACAAAAAAGGAACCCCTTGGAGTATTCTTTAGCTCTTTTCATACTCTCTAAACATGAAAAGATTGTTGAGTGATCTTGCTTCCTTTCACACTCGTTAAAAGGTTTGAAAGGGAATATTATGAGTAATAGTTTATCTCTTTTTCAGAACTTAGATACTAAAATTACAAAAAAGGACAACCTTGGAGTCACCTTTAAGTTCTTTTTAGACTCTCTAATCATGAAAAACCATTGGGTTTTCCTTCTCTAGACTCGTTGAACTACACATTGAAGGGCCCATATGGGAATGAACCCTTACTTCTTCCAGTTCATTAAACAAAGGAAGAGGAACTTACCGAAGGTGAGTTGTATCGAGCATGTGTTATCCTCCTCAAGATCATTAAATTAAAAAGAGGTACTCATCTATCTGGATGGAGGAAAAAATCTAAGGAAGCGGGTCATGTTTCTTGAAAATTTTTGTAAACAACTCTTTCAGTCACCCTTGAACATGACACTTGCTTTAACCTCCAAACTAAACACTTGGATAATCCACTAAACCTATGCACTGAACCAATCCTATGAGTCTTTCCACTCCTTTGAACCATCCAAAGAATGTCTCAGCACTCACTGCATTATGTTTTGGTACACTCTACATTTATGCTACCAAGTCTCATTTCATGCCTCAATGTTCAAGGGAAGTTTCTACCTCAAGAGTCAACCATTTACTAAATTAAAAGTTTCCATATATGTGTCAGTCTTTGTTCATCTTCTATATCTTATCACTTTCCTATGTCAGTTTCGTGTCAATGATGGGGGATACATCAAGGCCCTCCTTTGATGAGTCTTTTCCTGTCAACTTCAACGCATCATCCAGGAATTAGACTTAGAAACCAATTAGTACCTTGGGACCTGCATGCCTCAATGGTAAGCCACCTCACTTCCAATAGTGGGTTTTCATCATTAACCTCTGATTCGATGAATCCACAAATGTTCGACCTCAGCTCATTTATTCACATTTTTTTTATTGTACTAGGGTACCTTGGGGTTCATTGACATCACTGGTGATTTCCCTCACACTTGTTAACATTTTACCTCAATGAACGATAATCAAGTGGTTTATACCATGTTTCATGTCAAAACATATATTCACATGGCTAGATTTGTACCACATTGGGATTGGGATGAAGACCCTAGGTTGAGCATTCACTTTGATATATTCTTTGCCCAGGCTATGAAGGAAGTTGTTTGAGCATGCTGATACTTATGTTTCCACATAGATCCACATTGTATTGGTCTATCGCTATGATTTATCATCTCATAACTCCACTATGTATTTTTTGTGGCTACGATCAATTCATGTCATAGAATTATGAATCCACATTGTATCTCTGGTGGCTGCACCCTTAGTCAATATCATCATGGATCTGCAGTGCATTTATTGGTGTCCATAATTTGTGGCATTTATAGTATGAGAATAGGTATTCCTGCCTTGGGAATGGAACACATATTAATAGTGTTTGTTGTTTGTCTTCAGTTTCTATCAGGTTCCCCGAATCCATACCCTTGATTCGAAGAATATACAAAGTGTTTCGGCTATCATCTTTCATTCTCTGACTTCACACTTAGTGGGGAAATCCGTTACACATAAAAATTCCTCACTTCGATAATGTTACATTCTCATTCTTGAAAGTGTCGTAAGTGTCGCACTCTTGTAGCAAGTGTTGTAAGTTTTTCATTCTCGTCACATAAGTGTCACATCATGAATGAAACCATGAAATCACTTGACACAACCCCTAAAACATGTTAGAACAATAAGCCCCATCATTTGACAATTGGAACAAAGTGTTTTTCAATGAGAATTGGTCATCTTGGAAACTTTTGGAAGATCAACGCTCCCCTCCTCATACACAGAGAGTGCTAGAGCTCTTTGTCTATATAATAGGGAGCATTGTTGCACTATGTTTCCCATTGTAATAGAGCGTCGAATTGGTTGAGAAAATATTGGAAGAAATACCCTTTTTCTCTAAAGACAACTATGGATGGATCAAGTTGGCTTGGCTTGAATCTAACCCTTAGGCTGCATCTAAGGGATATATAACAAATGATGGATTTATATCCTCAACTAATACAAAATATAACCAAGGTGGTTGAGCATCTCAAATCCTATAAATGGAGGCATTCTCATGGTGAACAAAGGAGGAGAATAATCAGTAAAGCATTGTTATTATGGTCATGGATATTTCGAGCAAGGTTTGGACGAGGAGGGCTTGGAGATGTTGTTGTAACATCGTCTGAAGATTGTAAGTGTCTATTTAAAGTTATCATCAATATACATGGCCTATTTCCTTCTAGTATGTGTTTACATGTACTTGTCTATGCTCGTTTTAATATTCATAGATAAATTGATTTTGTCTAATCTATTAGAGTAGGAGATAGTTGTTTTTCTTTTGGTTGTCCATTGCAGGTATGTTGGCAGCCAACAATTCTGTCAAATCTTTTCATTTAAAAAAAAGTCATCACCAAGGGATAAAAAATTTATGTAGCTGCCTCCTCCTTATACTTACAAACATTTATGTCTTTTGGTTATCAGGAGATTCATTGGGCTAGATGACTATAAGAGTTTTTCATTTTTTAATCTATCATTTGTTTCGTTTAATTTCATGACTGAAAGCATGAAATTAAAACAAAAGTTTGGCTTGGGTAATCATTTTATAGTTTGCAATTTCTTTGTTTCCTTTGCTAAAGGGATTACACCTAAAGGGAATCTATATATTTATAAATCTTAAATTTTGTAAGCTAATTGATTGATCCATTTCCATTGATCTATTCACTTTGGGAGATGTAATTGAGCCTCATCTATGGTTGATTATATGATCTTTTCATTTGATATGTTTGATGGCACAAAACCTTGGGTTAAATTCAAATTATGAATATTTCTCTTACCAGTCGTATCATAATCCTATCACTCTAGTACAAGAGTGATGTACTTAGAATTCCACATCATCCTATTGTCCTGCATAATTCACACATGCATTCATTATTCGAGTACGTAAGAGGTAATGGTTTGGGTTTAGTGTTCATCGTGCATAGTGGTTTACAAGTCTACATGTCCTCTGGTTATTACCAACCTAAAACTCAAATTGCCAAGTTTGATAACCTCCCAAATTTGTAGGTATCATGCCTCTTCTGATTTCAGATACCTCTTGTTAGCGACGGAAGTCACTCCTGGATTTCAATAGGAGAAGAGCCCGACACCCATCAGTTTATGTCACGATTTGTTTATAAAAAGGGGTGATCGAATGGAAGTTAACTCAAAACAATGTTGTTCTAACTTCGAAACTAGGCCAGGCATGCATGGGCAAGTGAGGTCGTAGATAAACTTCAGACAATGAGTTGTAGTAAGGGTGAGTAGGGGGAAGACTTGTATAAGATAACTGCAAAGATATGTCATAAACATCAGTTTTCTAACAGACTGTAGGAGAAAACATCTAAAAATAAGATCTTCTTACATTCAAACACAGAAAACCAGAGAATACAACAATGCAACAATAAATCCTTTATCGTAACATAATTGTAATAATTCATGTGAATCAGTCAATCATGAACTCCCTCAGTGTGAGATGAAAACTATATGGGGTAGGAAAATTGTCTGTCATTAAACAAGAAATCTTACATACAGATGCATAACCAGAGAACTAGAGTGTATGTTAAAACTTTACAATCGGGAGCTTCGCTCTACCATCGATCCTCCCCCAAAATGGTGAAAATGCCTTCATATACTCAAAACAACAATAGCAACAAAAACAAGACGTTGCATTAAAAACATTGTGTCTTCATGTCTTCTGACAGTATGTGCATGCAGACTCTGGCCGATTGTGCACCTATGACAGACGCTATCAGATTTCAAATTATCCTACTGCTGACGAATCGACCAGCTTTAGTCCTTTGCTGGAATTTCTATTTATGATGGAGACGATGTCTACCCACCTCCAACAAATGCGATAACTACCCTCTTGAGATCAGGAATGGTTCTGGTCAACTCTGCCTTTTGGGGACGTGGAGGTCTTCTCGAGGGGCCTCCTAGACTAGTTGAATGGTTCACGAGATGAGAGGTAGAAGATGTGGCATGCTTGACGAGGATGTTGTAGGTGCCAGTATGGTGAAGGTGAGGTAGGGGGAAAAGGGGTGCTTTCATGGAAGTTATACGGGGACAGGAGACAGGGAATGGAGGGAGGTGTTGAGGCAGAGGTGACTGGGTGAAAGGGACACATGGCAGGCGGTGAGGACTTGGGACCAATATATTCATGCCACGTATAGATAGGGGGCCCACTATAGTGAAATTCCATTCCAGACCCCCCCCCTCCATTAAAGGTAGAACCGATGGGGGGGTCTGGAATTCAATACAGACCGTAGATCTAAGTGCCGAGACTTGTGCCATCTAGATGCGCGCATAAATTATCTCCAATTCCGGACCCCCCCCCCTTCTTGTTAAAGCCAAAATGACGGAGGGGGTGCGGAATTGGACTTTGTCCGTGAATTTGAGTGCCTGGATCATGACCGTCTAGATCTACGCCCTCTTTAAATTAAATGTGCCCAAGCCTCGCTGATAGATGAATGACTGAGATGACCTCGGCACTTTCATCATGAAAATCCTGAAGCGCCCCACTCATGGCTCAGCTATTGTGTCGTGTGTCCTTCAGATGGACGGTCCCGATCCTTTCGGGATTTCTGGTACCGAAGGTTCATGATGCAATTTTCCTCAAAATCCCGATTGACCAAACCACGAAAGCACAGATGTACGCTGCATGTCCTCCAGCGAAACGTTCGAGATGGTATTTGATGTTAGAAGAGGGATACCTCCATTACCAAGCTCACTTGACGTGACCAGGTGCTAGGACCATAGGCTTAGCTTCAAAGGCTCTTATCGCGTTTCGGGGTTCGGGGTTTCGAGATGTAGAACGACATGAAACCCTCACCCTTCGAATTCCCGAATGTCGAAATGTCGTCATGACTAGATCTCACGCCACGCGTCCTTTGGATGGACGACTGATATCTTTTCTTGCATGCAATATAGACGCTACCCATCACGCTAATCCTGATGCAACTCCGCTAACAACGATTTCCCGCCGACCGTCGATCTGCTCCTATGAATGAATCTGGGCCATTGACAACAAAATTTCACCCATTTACTTGCTTGGAAGCTTGAAACAAGATTTTTTCGTGCTGTGCTTGGGTGCTTCTCGTGCAACTTGAAGACCTAAATATTATTGTGCCCAAGACAAGAATTGTTGTTAACATTAGGCTCCATGGGGGATAGAGTCATCCCTGTGATGCTCTAAGGACTCATTATGCAGTTTCAGTGCCTTGCTATTGGGCTATGGAGTCATGTTCAAAACACCCCCTGCTGAAAATACAAGCCAAAGAATAAAAGTGAAACAAAACAAGATACATGATCAAAAGAGCTTATTTATGTATAGTCCTAAACTATCAGAATCCTTTACATGGGGCTAGGTGAAAGAAAACTTCCACCATAGCCATTCAAGCAGCTTCCTGAATAGAAGCTCCTTCCTTCTGTCGGTGATAGATAATAGACAATGTAACCAGGAGATCAAAATGGTTACATCCTTTGATTCATCTTCAAGGGTTGTTGTGAAGATGAAGGTGGGTGGCTCTAAGGCATAGAGGAAATGCCACTCCATGTACTTGTTGACAGGGTCATAGAATGAGTGGCGTATTCTAGAAAATGGGTGACAAACAACCTCCTTTGCTACACAGTTTTTCACATGTGGTTGAATATCTCTGATAAGCATAGGTTGGTGGACAACTCACGTAGGCTCACTGCTCTCAGGTGGTGGTTGCTCGCTGACTGGCTCTGGACAGGAAATATTCTGTTCCTCTAGTTCTTTCTCCTCTTCTGGTTGGCTCTCCCCTAGGTCAGATTCGTATTCATCATAAATAGGGACCATGGGATGGATATTCTTGCTGTCATGTCGGTCAGCGTCTACATAGTGATCAAATGTAGGATAAGCTTGTTTCTCATCATCACTATAATATTCATCAAAAAGGGGTTGACCTTCATTTTTATATTCCTCCTCCAGAATAGTGATCCTGTCAAAAATATTTGTTTCAGGGACAGTGGTATCTACTGCTTCTGGTTGTTCATACATAATTTTTTTCTCTTTAATCCCAGGTAAAATTATATCGTGAGAAACCCCTTGAAGGAAAAGACAAAAATCCTCCTCCACAACCATATCTTCTTTAAAAATAGGGAGGTCTTCGTCGTCATAAGCAGGGCAGCTAGGAACATCTGCTTCAAACCAATACCCAGGTGAGCCATCTACTATAGACCACATTTGCTCCATAAAATCGCAATTTCTACAAGAGGAATGTTGATCGTTATGAACATACAAAAGAACATAGGCATATGATATGATGTCATATGCTTCTGTTCTAGGGATAACACAATTAATATCATTCAACACCTCTATATTTTCCTGGAAAATTCTTTCCTCCACAGTAAAAGCTTCATCATGGACCTGGTCTTCAGGGCCAACAGAGGCTTCATGAAGCGAAGAAAACTCATCACAACAGTTTTCATACAAACAATCAGCTGGAAAATAATCTTTACAAAATGAATTGAAAGCCATATGAAAACCTGTTAAAGAGCGGATGCTTGGAGCGGGAAGAGACTGACACCATTCAAGAGCAGCTCCCTTCAATGAATACCTGAAGAGCTTAATCTGGACATATTCATGCATGATATTAAGTCGATGAATAACCTCATGAAAGTCCAGTAAATGCTCAGCTGGTACCTCCAAAATTGTTCTGTGAAATTCAGGGAGGAAATTTTCCCATTGGTCTCTATCAGGAAGTGCATTAGGAAAACCAACTATCTGGGAAAAGTCACAGAAAGCAAACCTTTTAGCTAAGATTTTCTCCATATCAAACCAGTGGAGTCACTAATTGATCCTTGAATCATGGAGTCGCCAGGTGAAAGATTTACAACTTTGAATGTGCTTGGTCCTTATTCACCATCAAAGGCCAGATCTTAACATTGTCGTTACCCAAGGAAGCTTCTCAGGCAGAGAAAGTAGCTACTGAAAACTTCTCGAGAAAGCTCCTTTGGGTCAACTTTCAGGCGTGCTAAAGTAGCCACAACTGACACAATGATGTGGAAACCTTGGAGTCACCACAGTGGAGTCTCCAGGTGCACAGTAGCAATCTTTAAGGGCTCTGATGCCTGATGCACCTTCAAAATCAAAGGCCCAATGTCATTCAATCCCAGAGAAAATATTCAACTTTGTCCCCGGCAACGACGCCATAAATGTTAGCGACGGAGGTCACTCCTGGATTGCAGCAGGAGCAGAGCCCGATGCCCATCAGTTTATGTCACGATTTGCTTATAAAAAGGGGTGATTGAATGGAAGTTAACTCAAAACAATGTTGTTCTAACTCCGAAACTAGGCGAGGCATGCATGGGCAAGTGAGGTCTTAGATAAACTTCAGACAGTGAGTTGTAGTAAGGGTGAGTAGGGGGAAGACTTGTATAAGAGAACTGCAAAGGTCTGTCATAAACATCAGGTTTCTAACCGACTATAGGAGAAAACATCTAAACACAAGATCTTCTTACATTCAAATGCAGAAAACTGGAGAATACAAGAATGCAACAATAAATCCTTTATCGTAACATAATGGAAATAATTCATGTGAATCAGTGAATCATGAACTCCCTCAGTATGAGATAAAAAATAGATGGGGTAGGAAAACTGTCTGTCATTAAACAAGAAATCTTATATACAGATGCATAAACAGAGAACTAGAGTGTTTATTAAAACTTTACAATGAGGAGCTTCGCTCTACCATCGATCCTCCCCCAAAATGGCAAAAATGCCTTCATATACTCAAAACAACAACAACAACAACAAAAACAAGATGCTGCATTAAAAACATTGCGTCTGTATGTCTTCTGGCAATCTGCGCATGCAGACTCTGGCCGATCGTGCACCTATGACAGACGCTATCAGATTTCGGATTGTCCTGCTGCAGACGAATCGACCAGCTTTAGTCCTTTGTTGGACTTTCCATTTATGACAGAGACGATGTCTAACCACCTCCAACAACTGCAATAACTGTCCTCTTGAGATCAGGAACGGTTCTGGTCAAATATGCCTTTTGGGGACGTGGAGGTCTTCTCGAGGGGCCACCTGGACCAGCCAAACGGTTCACGTGATGAGAGGTGGAAGATGTGGCATGCTTGATGAGGATGTTGTAGGTGTCAGTATGGTGAAGGTGAGGCGGGGAGAAAAGGGGTGCTTTCGTGGAAGTGATACGGGGATAGGAGACAGTGAATGGAGGGAGGTGTTGAGGCGGAGTTGACTGGGCGAAAGGGACATATGGCAGGCGGTGAGGACTTGGGACCAATATATTCATGCCACGTATAGATAGGGAGCCTGCTATAGTGAAATTCCATTCCAGACCCCCCCCTCCATTAAAGGTAGAACTGATGGGGGGGTCCGGAATTCAATATAGACCGTAGATCTAAGTGTCGAGACTTGGGCCATCTAGATGTGCGCATACATTATCTCTGATTCTGGACCCCTGCTTCTCGTTAAATCCAGAATGAAGGAGGGGGTGCAGAATTGGACTTCATCCGTGAATTTGAGTGCCTGGATCACAACCGTCCAAATATGCGCCCTCTTTAAATTAAATGTGCTCGAGCCTCGCTAATGGATGAACAGATGAGATGACCTTGGCACTTTCATCATGAGAATCCTAAAGGGCCCCACTCGTGGCTCAGCTATTGCACCGTGTGTCCTTCAAAGGGATGGTCCTGATCCTTTTGGGATTTCTGGTACCGGAGGTTCACGATGAAATTTTCCTCAAAATCCTGATTGACCAAACCGCGAAAGCACGGATGTATGCCGCGTGTCCTCCAGCGGAACGATCGAGATGGTATTTGATGTTAGAAGAGGGTTGCCTCCATTACCAGACTCGCTTGACGTGACCGGGTACTAGGACCATAGGCTTAGCTTCAAAGGCGCTTATCGGCATTTTGGGGTTCGGGGTTTCGATATGTAGAACGACATGAAACCCTCACCCTTCGGACTCCCAAATGTCGAAATGTCGTCGTGACTAGATCTCACACCATGCGTCCTTTGGATGGACGACTGATATATTTTCTTGCATGCAATGTAGATGCTACCCATCACGCTAATCCCAACGCAACTCCGCTAACCGCGATTTCCTGCTGACGGTCGATCTTCTGCTATGGATGAATATGGGTCGTTGACAACATAGTTTCGCTCGTTTACTTGCTTGGAAGCCTGAAACGAGATTTTTTCTTGTTGTGCTTGGGCGCTTCTCATGCAACTTGTAGACCTAAATATTCTTGTGCCCAAGACAAGAATTGTTGTTAACACCTCTTCCTACTGTCTGTGTATTGGAAAGTGAAACCCACCTCTCGTTACCTTTACTTGTATGTGTGATAACACCCATGGCTCTTGTAGTAAGAATTGAACCTAATGTCTTGCAAGCCCTCCTCATTGTTATGAGGGAAAAACTCTCTATGGCCAGGATAAACCACAATAGACAGGTATGACTGCAGAAATCTACTCAATTCCAACATATGCTATATAAACCAATGTGCAAGTGAGATAAGAAATAAGCCTACCTCGTTCCAACGTTTGATGTTCCACTGTTGAGAACTTTGACCCAAAGCTTTGTACCTACAACAAGTTCTCAACAGACAAGCAGAGAAAGTATATAGTGATAATATAAAGGGGTTAGCACATTAGATAACATAATCCATTAATAAGCATTACAAATATTCCCATGGATAATAATCATATATTTGCATGATACTAATTGGACATGAAAGGAGTATTTCTATTAATAAATGATCAACAGAAGAGAAAACATTACAAACTTCCATGTCGGAACAATTTGAAACCAAGATACCAAGTTCCTTCCAACTAGGCCTCCACCAAAGTAAAGCTCATAGAAAAGAGACAATGAGGTTCTCTCAACAATAGGGAAATATCTTGGGGGTTGAACACTATGTTTAGACTTGAGGGACAAAGGAATGTAGACTCAATATGAATTAATTTCTCCAGAGTAACTTTTCTCTCAAAGTTGAATGCTTTCTCCTTTTTTCCATAGCCCGGAATTGTTTTCTTATAGCCTTCAAAATGAAACTTAAGGGCCGATTCAGAATGTTTCTAGTATATGGAAGGACAAGGATTAGAGATCTCCTATCATGACATGGAAACTAGACTTCATTTTTTTATTTTCTGGCACAAATACCGATGTGCACAGTCTGTAGTGGAGAATCTTGCATATACGCATGTTGTATAGTAGATAGGGTGCGTATATGTGGAAAAATATGTATTTTTAGCTTCGGATTCATCAAAAAGGGGTGACAAGTTTGCATAGGGAAATGGAAAAAGTCCCTCTGTGCAAGATAGCAATGGTGAGGAAAATCTTTCTATAAAAGATTCCCCCTAATGTGTGAGATCAGAGGAGTATCTATGATGGCCGAAATACATTGTAAATTACCTAGAAGTGGAGTGGTGTAAACCCAGCTGGAAAGACTAGTTGCTCATTATATTTTGTTTTGAATTTACATACATGGATGCCAATAGAATACAATGCAGATCCATGTGGAAAATATACCAAATAAGTGTCTGTGGCCATGAATAGGAAAATATAAATGTGGTTATATACCAAAAGATGTCATAATCACGAACAAGGCCCAGTAGAACCATTCTCAAAACCAATCTGAAGATATTTTTATACAATGGAGTATAATATGATGTCTCATGATTATTGTAGTCAAATAGGTGCTGGTCTAATGAAAAGGAAGCAACAACTCAGGAAAGTTGCAGCCACATAGTGATGTATTCAAGTCTTCAACACATCCGCCAAAGGTGCAAGTATACATCATGTGAACAAAGGAGTTGAGGTCGAACATAATGAGACATCGTTTGATTACTGGTCATTGAGGTATACCATTAAAAAATGCGAGACAACCTATCAATAATGACAGTAGGTATCAAGACACCGAGCACATTCCTACAAGTGTGAATAAAGGCATCGATGTCTAACACCTGAGGAATCCATTGATCAAGAGAAATTGATGTATTCCCATCTGTCAATGGTGAGAGAGCCTGTCACTAATGACTGCAAGTCTCAAGGTACTCATAAAACTCTAGGTCCCATATCCATAATAAATGAGTTGAAGTCGATGGAAAGAGACCTGCTGAAAGGAGAGAATTAAGGAATCTCTCGTCAGTCAGCATGAGGAACAAAGCAGGAGCTTCATAATTTGGTGGATATCAGACAAAGAATATGTTCATGAACCAATGACCCTGTGCATCTTTCACGTGTGCCAAATGCAAGCGGTACACGAAAAAGACCCTCTAAATATAAACCAATGATGAAAACTGCTGACAAAGGCGAGGAAACCACCAATAAGGCTAATGGCATCCAAGACACTACATGAATCCCAAAGTGTGAATAGATTTCTTCTAGTAGAACACAAGGGAAACCACCCAGTCAACGACCAATGATGAAATGTCGATAGTTGGGTTCAAGGTGACCTACCAATGTTGAAAGTAGGGCCATAGTGCATGATAAGACCATAATATCATGTGAATTTGAGACAAATTGAGGGTATGTCCGACATGCAAAGTCAAGATTTCTGAGGAATGGATGACACAAGTTGATAGACTTCCTTTGAACAAGAGAATGAGACATTTGGTAGACCCCGACAGCATAGACTCAATGATGTAAATATTTGATGCAGGAGGCATCAATAATGTTCTCTATAGGGACTGGAAGAGTAACCAATCGGTAGAGAAAAACTCTGTAACGATGTCATCTTCCTAAGGCCATGTTAAACCCAAAATTATGATGACACAAGGACTCAATAATTTTGTGCTCTGTTCAAAGGCGAAAAGGCTGCTGCCAAATATAATATAGTACTCCCTTCCTGCCCATCTTTTTTTGCTTTTTCGTAACAAATGAATTCTATGATATAGAGGAGGAAACAAGTGTTGCAAGTAAGAAAAACTAGTTCCAGCAGTGGAACGTACCTATGCTCAATGCAAGGAAAAACATGTGGGAGATGGACACTCGAGGTGATGTTCCCTCCAGGGTATAGGGTGTCAAATTGCGAAGGATATAAACAAGGCTCTTAAGCGGCTCTAAAAAGATGTGGCTTGTATAAGTTTTGGGCTCTCAAAGGAATGAGGGACCAAGTGAGGTTGTTGGAGATGTTGGTGGGTTACTGGGACCCTGATAGCGAAAGCTTTATCCTTGATGGTCAGCCATTAAGGATCAAATTAAAGGACATCTACTTCTTGATTGGTCTATCATGGAAAGGAGAGGTTGTAAAACGCAAGTCACATGGAGCAAGGAGTGGGATGAATATCGAGGAGTATATCAATGCCCACTGTGTAGCGGGGACTCCCAAGGTGGGAAATCAAGTCCCTATATGGGCAATAAATAACCTCAGCCTAAAGATCATCATGTTTGTATTGACCAGGATCACAGGTTCGAATTTTTTGCACCAGGCATCGAGGCCGCTCATTTTTTATGCAGTGCAGTGTGCGAGACCCACTGTTTATGACTGTAGTACCTCACTACTAACCAATATGAAAGGTCAATTGACATAGTGAAAACAAGGGGGTAAGTCAAACTTTGGGTTTTCCTCCATTCTTTACAGTTTCTTTTTCGAGAAGGTTCTAGGTCTAGGACCTAGAATGGAGATCCTTCCTAGGGGACCATGCGATCTAGCCATGGCACAACGGACCGAGGTCATGATATGACAGGGGGGAGGTAGGGCGCCAACACCCTACAACGAGGATTTTTTCTTCTAGTGGCAGAGACAAGTCATTTCTCTAGCTGACTATCCATATGTATGGATCGACTTCAGATGAGATCCAGATATGCCACCTCCACCAAGGGATGCCTATGGTGACATAGGTAAAATATTTTATAAATATTTCATTTTTTTGTATTTTTGTATTATAAGACAAAAATATTTTTGGATGGTGTTTAAGTATTAACTAGACACTTGTGTGATGCAAATGTGGGTCTGTGATGGCCGGAGGGTTCACCTCAACATCGATGGAGGCACCAGGGTGATGAAGGGGTGAGAAGAGAAGTTGATGGAGTCCTACAAAATGTGCAAGGCAACCTATCTCGTTTTATGCAAAGGATTCCAATGGTTCAGGTAGAGGATCTACCTATAGCCATGCAATGACATGTGGTGGGTGTACCTAGAGAATGGGTACAACTTTTTTGGCATCTTGCAAATGTTGTGGTTTTCTATCATAAAACACATCCAGTGCCACAGGCGTATATGTCATGGGATCTATATATCAGTTGTATATGTGTATTGAGGGTTTTAGCCCCAATTTCGCTAAATTACATTAGTATACAAAGAGTTTCGCCCGATCCTAGGATCAAGCGTAATATATTTTCAAGTAGAGCCCATTTATGGGCTAGTCCAACACATTCCCTTCATAATCTTCTAACTCATAGGCTCCTTTTTCTAGAACATGTCACACGATATACGAACCATGCCACATGGGTTTAAAATTTCCTGCCCCCAATGGTTCTTTGGCTTGGTCATATAAAAGGACCAAGTCACCCTCATCGTACAACCGAGGACAGACAAAATTGTTGTACTGGACCTTGACACATTTTTTGTTCGCCTCGATGGTCGTAAAGGTGTCCCGACGCTCCTCGTCAAGACTCTCTAGGTGCACAAGGTGTCTCTCTAGATATGAAGTGTCAGGTAGGAGCATGACTGCCAACTTAAGAGAAGGGATTTCACATTCAATAGGAAGAATCGACTCCACACCATGCACTAACTAGAAAGGGGAAAAACCAGTTGCAGTCTTAACCATGGTTCGGTATGTCCAAAGCGTGAGATATAGCATGATGTGCCAATCAGACCTACTCTGACTGAAAGTTTTTTTCTAGATGGTCTTGAGAGACTTGTTGATGGCCTCTACTTACCCATTTTCCTCAGGGTAATAAGGGGAGGAATGACCATGTCTAAACCCCAACTTAGATGTTATTTCTACTATCATTTCATTCTGAAAGTGACTGCCATGATCAGTGACAATATCACTCAGGATACCAAACCGGGCGATAATTTGATTGAATACAAAGAATGCAGCAGTCTTCCCATCAGATTTCATGGTAGGCATGGATTTGGCCCACTTAGTAAAGTATTCAACGGCCACGATAATATGTTGATGCCACCCAACCAAAGTTGGGTTGCAAACTACGAAGTCTACCCCCCACTTGGTGAAGGGACTGATTATAATAACTAGGTGAAGAGGGGATGGGTGAGAGTGCATTTTTTGAGTGAACACCTAGCAGGGGTGACACTTCTTAATCATTTCAATACAATCTTTAAAGATAGTAGGCCAAAAATAACCAACTCGCAAGATTTTTTGAACTATCGCAAGCCCAAATAGGTGACCACCACAAGCCCCTTTGTGGTAATCGTTTAGGACTTACTCAACATCTTCATGAGTTAAACAATGACGTAATATATCATCTATTCCTCGATGATATAAAGTGTCACCGACGATAGTATACTTCTTGTCTTGGTATCTAATACATCATCGGTCATCTTATGAGACATGTTGAACAAACTTCAAGGTTTGAATATATAAGACAATGTCTCCATACCAGAGGTCAGATGACGAGAAAAGGAAAATGTGTTTGTCTACAAATGAATCAACATTTATAACATCCTCATCTAATTGTAGAAAATCGAATATTAAATCTGGGAAGACCAATGATTTCTTGGACTTTGTCGAAGCGAAGTCAATATTAAACTCTTGTAAAATGACAATCCATTTATTATATTTCCCCCCTATGATAGGCCTGGTAAGGACATATTGAAACGGATTAACATCAACAACCACAGTAGTCTTGCAAAATAATATATAGTGACGTAAATGTTGGATTGCGTGAATGGAAACCAAAGCTAGTTTTTCAATGTGAGAGTAATTAAGCTCAAGGCCGACTAAATTTTGACTATGATAGTAGATGACGTGCTCATGGAGCTCATCATCCTCCTGAACTAGAACCATACCAATATTCTCTTCAGACGCAGCAATATAAAGCAAGTAATCTCTAATGTAATCAGGAGACTTCAGTAGAGGGGCCGATACTAAGGCTTTCTTTAAATCATCGAAAGAATCCTTGGCTCACTCATCCTAGATAAAAGGGGTTTCTTTATTCAAGAGGTGCATGAAACCCTTAGTTATATTGGCATAATTCACTTTACACCGACGTAGAAAGTTATCTTTCCCTTGTAAACCTTGAAGTTGTCTAATTGTGCGCAGGGGAGGCAATTGAAGTACTGCCTCAACCTTAAGAGGATCTACCATGATCCTAGTCTCGGAGACTAAAAATCCCAAAAGACAACCAGACTTAATGCAAAAGATGCATTTATGAGGGTTCAACCAGATTCTATAGTAGCGACATCTTTCAAAAACAAGCCGAAGGTGCATAACATGATCCACTCTCTTGTGGGAGTGAGCAACAATATCATCAAGTTAGGCTTTGACTATGTGCTTAAGATCATGAAAAGATAAATTTGTGGCACATTGGAAGGTTGCTCCGATGTTTTTATGGCCAAAAGGCATTTTCTGGTATGCAAAGGTACCCCAAGGAAATATAAATTCTATCTTGTGTTGGTCCAAGTTTGATTCGAATTTGGTTATACCTTGAAAATATGTCCATAAAAGAAAATATCTTTCTTCCCACACACTCATCGAGAATCTAATCAATGAAATGTGTGGGGAAGTTATCTTTAGGACATGCCTTGTTCAGGTCACGAAAGTCCATACATACACAGATGGTTCCTTTCTTTTTATTCATAGGAATGAGGTTGGATACCCATTCGGTCAAAGGAACTAGGTAGATGAAGCCAACATTAAGTAGCTTCTCCAACTCTGCCTTAATAGTAGGGGCCTTCCTAGGATTCATAGCTCTAAGACATTGTCGAACAGGTTTAGCATCCTGATAAGTTATAATCTCATGTTCGACAATACGAGGGTCGATCCCTGACATCTCTTCATATGATCAAGAAAATACATCTCAAAATTATTTGAAGATATTGGTGTAGAACATAATTTCTTCTAGTGAACAATCTGCACCTATATTTACATTTTCAATCTTGCTAGGGGTACGAAAGATATCGATCGACACGGTAGGATAAATACTCACCATATTTCCTTCGACATAAATTCTTTGGGTATCAAGTGGAACTACGGCGTGACTGACTATCTCACTCAAAGTAGACCGAAAGTCATCTTGCTCGATTCTCTCAAGACTTGGGAAAAAATAAGATTGATGATGCATATCATCCCAAGGTCTATCGGAACCATTCATGGCTTCAAGGGTGGATATGTTTGAAGGAAAAGTCTCATTTAGGAAATCATGTGAACAAGACAATGAGGGGGCCCATACATGCCTAAGAACAGGGTCCTCCTTGTTCGTCGGTGAGGTAATAGGATTGAGATCAACAAAAGAGTCAAGAACAACTTGATACACAATCTCTGATGCCAATAGTAGCATGGCCATGCCAGCATGCGACTGTCCTTCACATGACGAAGTTGGGGAAGGTAGGGTCCATGGATCACTAAAATAGGAAGTGTGGAAAGGAATGGACCTCTCCGTCGAAGCAGCCTGCTAGACATGGCGTAAACGTGGTGATTCGGTGCTGAGAAGTCGAAAGTACCCATAAAGGAGGAATAAATTATGACACTGATATTCTCAGTTGTCGGTTGAGAATTTTTTATCACAGGGATCGACGATCTGACAGATGCATTAGGACTAGAGTACGCAAAGGAAAACTGGTCGACTGTCACGATCTTCCCTTGATGATGAAAACAAGGCATATGAAAGACGAACAATATGACAACAACCATAGCATAGGTCCAATTGTGACCTAGAAACAAGTTATAATCAAGAGGCACATCAACTACCTCTACATCCACCTCTACCATCTTCCCACCTAATTGGATCAAAAAGGAATGGAGAATACCGTGAGGGTGGAAGGAATGATCATCAAATGTAGTGAACATGTCTGATGAATTGGAAGGGGTCGGAGATCCGAGAGCTTTCCAATAGACTAGGGACATCACGCAGGTGGAAACACCTTCATCAAAAACCACATGTTTGGTGGTATACTTGGAATACTCCACGTGGACTTGGAAATCCATATGGTAAGGTAAGCGAGGATTCATATCCATGAAATCAAACTTGATAACTTTTGAGCCACTGGGTTCTAGAGTGCCTAAGGGAGAGAGTAAGTCATTCCTCTGTGAAGGACACATCTGGAGTACCTCCAAAGTCGATATCACACAAGGTATTTGTCCTAGGTTCTCAACAATAGAGTAGTTCTGGGTAGCTCTAGCATTAGGATTGTAGGTAGAGCGCTTAAGTACTCCTTTCGGAATACGAGGTGGTGGCTCTAGTTTCTCAATCTGTAAGTTCATATTCGGAGGAGGAGGGGGATATTCTAGACCCAAGTTAGCTTGTGAAGAGCTATAATCTTGAGATCGAGTGGCTATATCAAATTTCAAATCGACCATGTTGATACATACGCGGTCGCCATCTTGCGGTGGTGGGTTTTGACTCCCACTGGTTGCATTTCTAGCATTCAAAGAGCTCGAGGCTAAGTGATGGTTATGTGGGAATGGATTCATCAACACAATGGGCAGTAGATTCAAAAGCCTCACAACCTCCATGAGTTTGGCGCATAAATGTGTAAGGTGGTCATCAGTACAAAGTTTACAAGGAAACTTCACCTGACATTTCTATTTCTTTCCCTCTCCAACATTATCATTCGGTTTCCCATTATTATCTTTGTCCTTGGGTTTATTACCATTTTTCCCACCCTTACAATTATTTTGACCTTTACTTTTATTCCCGCTTGGTTGTTGCTCACCATTTGGGTTTTTTGACGATTGCATGGAATTTACATCCGCTGACTGAGTGGGGTTGGAAGACACAGATGAAGCTGGTCCTCCAACAGACTGGTTTAGAGACAAAGTATTCAAGTGGCTTTTCATCGAGTCTATGAAATTTACATTGGAAGATCCTATAATGCCATTGGCATGAGGTCCGGGTTTTTTTCTAGGGTCATAACTTGACCGCGGTGCTTATGGAAGAAGGTGATATAACATCCCAGATTGAGCATATATCAAATCTAGTTGATGGGCTCTAAAGATAGCTTCTTCCTCAGTGGAGACCTCAGAAGTAGTAATGTCCTTTGAGATAGGAGGTTGAAAATACTTTAGGAACCATTCTAGGAGAAAGGTTGGGGGTATAGGAGTCTTAATCAACCACCTCCGTCTATGCCATTCCTGGATATGATCCGAGATATGAGTGGCGATGTCCTGGCATAAAGTCGACAAAAGTTCGAGGCCAACATCATAACGAATGGGCAATTGAAAGTGGTTGAGAAATGCCATAACCAACTAATTAAATGACCCATATGTCCCCCTAGGTATCTCAATATACCATTTCACAACAACTCTAATGAGAGTGCATTGAAACAATTGTAATCTAATAGAATCATGGTTAAGGGAATTTGATGAGCACCAAAGGTGAAAGGTAGTGACATGATCACCAGAGTCCTCTCCATTCTTACCTTCAAATTTTGGGATGTACGAAGGAATCTTAGTGGGGATGGAGGGCCATGTGGGATCATGACTCACTAGGTCATTCATTAAATTAGCCAAATCTGGCAGATTAAGCATGGCCAGAAAAAGGAGACGGGGTTGCGACATCTGGCCCCCATCCTACCATGAAATATTGTGCGTTGGGCACTACATTCCACCCAAGATTCTGGTAAGAACCAAATCCTTGTATGGAATTATAAGACCCTCCTCTGGGGTGATTCGTATAAGGTGGGTTGGGCATCATTCCAATAGGAATGTTCTGATGAGGGTTATGAAAATTTCCCCCAGTCGGATTAGATCCGGGCTGGGGGTTATAAAAAATTCCCCCAACTGGATTGGATCTGGATTGGGGGTTTCCCAAAGTGTAAGACTGACCTCCTCTGTGTGCGAACCCGGAGGATTGAAGTGGATTCTTCATGAAAAAATCATTGGTCAAAATAAGCACTGAGGAGGTAGGGATGTAGGATGGAACTTGTCCACCAGGTTGGTTTTTCCATCCAACCGTAACAAGATTAGAACCGAGGTTAAGAGCAGGGACACTTCCTATATTAGGGTTCGTCTGGGGGATATGAGAACCACCAAATGGAAATGGAGTGTAAGGAGGTGTAGTGCCTCCAAGTCTAATGCTAGCGTTATGGCCAGTAGCTAGAATGGTAGTCGAAAACTGCGAAGTGAAGTTAGGCATACCATAAGAAAATGGACTAGAAGCCATAGGGATGGAATGAACATTATAACCCAGTGTTAAGAACTAATATTGGCTCATTACCCCTTAATTAGGGAATATTACATTAGTAATGTAATTTTATTTATGCCGACTTTATTCCATTAGTTGTAATTACACCTCCCAGTCTCTTATATATACCAGGGAGACATTTTCATTTGGAATCATCTTTTACTTGAACATTTATGTGGGGTAAAAGGAGGTTGCCCCCTCGAAGAGGATTATTATTTGAAATTATCTCTTTTTCAAGGCATTGAGTACTTATTCTGAGGTGTTTCTATGCTATATTGATATTTGGTTCCTAACATATGGTATCAAAGCTCGAGGTCTTGGGGTTTCGCTGCTACATCTGCGACACCTTGGAATTTTCTCTATAAATTCTTTTCTACAATGTTTCAGAAAGAACGGTTTGAAGGATATTTAATAGATGGATCAAGGTACGTTGGGTTAAAATTTTAGCTCCTGAGGCCTTATACTTTCGGAGATACAACCTGTGCAAGATAGGGTTTGGAACCATCCTGAATTGAGTCATTGCGGAATTTTCACTATAAAAAAAATTCTGTAACGTTTCAGACCCTGAAATCTAGAGGATATTCAGATAAATTAGTAAGGTATTTGTGGTAAACATTTCATCTTCTGGGTCATATTACATTTGTAGATACACCATGTGGAAGACAGGGTATCTGACTAGTCCTATTGACTATTCTCAAGAAGGTGTTCCAGGTAAAACAATGATAACTTCTTCCTAGAGTATCCAAATTGAGTGGGACTAGTTTCATTGGATAGTGGACAGTTTGTAGTATTTCTGGTATGAGTTTCATAATTTTCTATCAATTATTTTGTCTGGGGCATGCTATACAAGTGAGATATCCTGGAAAGGACAAAAATCAGCAAGTTGTGGCGAAGTTATCATAAATTCCACTTGGCACATCCAATTTTGATCATACCTATGGAATTACAGAGAATAAATATCAGAGAAGTACATAAAATAATTTTTCATACCCAGAAGGGCCAAAACTTGGGAGATACAAAAGAAGAAATAGTGTCTAGTAGAACCACCTCAAAATAAAGGTTCAAAAGTGATACTTGGCCAACATGCCACCCAAAAAGGGAACTTCTACACCAAATAAGCCTCTAGACAATCTTACTTGGACTCTTGATGAAGGTGAAGAAATGCGTAGGGACATAAATGATTTACAAAAGAAGATAGTAACAAAATATGAACTACAAGAGATGGAAGCTAAGTTGGAGGGAAAGATGGATGGTTTAAAAGAGGAGATCATGGAAGTATTGAAAATTTTCGTAACAGAGAAGACACCTAAAAGTGAAAATGCATCCCATGAAATTCATGATGAGGACACAAGGAAGGTGAATCAAGAATGGAGAAACTCCAACTTTCTATTGAAGACTAACCACGTTCCTAAGATCGATATGAGGAAGTTTGATGGCAATGACCCAATCACATGGATACTTCAGATTGAGCAATTCTTTGATCTACATAATGTGCAACATACACAAAAGGTATGAATTGCTTCTTTATATTTAGAACCCAATCAACTTGTATGGTATCGATGGTTTTTTTCTCGCAAATCACTCGTCACTTGGACAATTTTCATGGAAGAAATGATAACACACTATGAGGATACAAGGAGCAATACGTTCTTTAGCCAATTGATAAATCTCAAGAAAAAGGGTTCAGTTACCAAGCACATTGAGAACTTCCAAAGATTGAATATAAAGGTAACAAATATTCTAGATGAGCACTTGATTGATGTATTCATAGGAACTTTAAAGGATAAAATTCAACATGAGGTTCGCCTTTGGGAACCCATATCATTGGAGAATTCATTTAAGGTGGCAAGAAATGTTGAAAGTAAAAATATGTCTATGGCTACTAGAAGGACCAATCCTAACATCTATAGAGAGAACAATGCTCCTTCTTCTAAAACACCTCAACCTACAAGGATGACACCTCAACAATTGGAGGAAAGAAAAGAAAAAGGTTTATGCTTTAATTGTGACAGCAAGTACAGTAAGGGACATAAGTGCGGTGAGAAGAAATTATTCTACATAGATTGTGAAGAGGAAGAAGAACAAGAATAAGAACCATCTCAAGATGAAAACGTAGAAGCAATTTTGTCTGGAGAGTTGACTCCCATGATATCGTGTAATGAATTGGTTGGAATTAGCACTCCTCAAACCCTCAAGATCGAAGGATACATCAAAAAGAAAAAGGTAATAGTCCTAATTGATTTTGGCAGTACTCATAATTTCATTCACTGTAAATTAGACAAAGCTCTCAATTGCTTTGTATATCCAAAGCCAGAGTTTCAAGTAATGATTGCAGATGGAGGAACTATCAATTGCTCAGGAAAATGAAATAAGATCAATCTTACTATGGGGGAATATGTAATGAATAGTCCAATGATTTCTATACCCATGGGTGGTACGGATATTGTACTAGGAATCCAATGGTTACAATCATTAGAAACAATGGTTTTTAATTTTCAAGAACTTTTCATGAAATTTTCATTGGAAGGAAAAGACATTGAGTTAAGAGGTATCACAGGGAAACCCGATAAGGTGATAATCTCTAATGACATGAAAAAATTATTGAAAAAGGGGCATCAAGGAGTTATTGCACAACTATGCTCACTAGATGTTCAAACATCTAAGCCATCTATTCCTCAATATATCCAAGGGATCATTGATAAGCATTCCAAAGTATTTGAAGATATTCCCAAAGGTCTTCCACCCACTCGAAATCATGATCTTGAAATTCACCTAATTCCTAGGAGTGCTCCTCCTAACATCAGGCCATACAGATACCCTTATGCCCAGAACAGTGAAATTGAGTGCATGGTTGAAGAAATGTTAGAGGTTGGCATTATTAGACCTAGCCAAAGTTCTTACTCTGCACCAGTGGTAATGGTATTCAAGAAAGCTATCTCATGGCGTATCTATCCAGATTATAGAGGGCTCAACAAGATCACTATTAAAGATAAGTTTCCCATTCCCATCATTGATGAATTGTTAGATGAACTACATGGAGCAATCTATTTCACAAAGTTGGATCTTTGTTCAGGGTATCATCAGATTAAAATGAAGGAAGAAGATATCCCAAAAAAAACATTATGAACTCATGAAAGCCATTATGAATTTTTGGTCATGCCTTTTAGCCTTACAAATACACCTTACACATTCCAAGCATTGATGAATTCCATTTTCAATCCCTTCCTTCGAAAATTTGTGTTAGTATTTTTTGATGATATACTAATCTATAGTAAGTCTTGGGAGGATCATGTGTGACATGTTGACAAGGTGATACAACTACTAAAGGAGCAACAACTATATGAAAAACCATCCAAATGTTTCTTTGGAGTGAAGGAGGTAGATTATTTGGGTCATATTGTATCTCATGAAGGTGTCAAGGTAGACTCTAACAATATTAAGGCCATGATGGACTGGCCAAATCCCAAAACATTGAAGAATCTTAGAGGATTTTTGGGTTTGATAGGTTACTACCACAAGTTTGTTCGACACTATGGAAGAATAACAACACCTTTAACAACATTAACTAAGAAGGATGCATTTTCATGGACTCTAGAGGCCACTAAATATTTTGAACAACTTAAAGAGATGATGTGCAAAACTATTGTCTTGACCACTCCAGACTTCAAAAAAACCTTTATTGTGGAATGTGATGCCTCGGGAAATGGAATTGGTGTTGTCCTAATGCAATAAGGAAGGCCCCTGGATTTTGAAACTCGACCACTCAAGGGAAAGGACTTACACAAACCCACTTATGAGAAGGAAATGATGGCGATACTACATGCATTGAAGAAATGGAATCCTTACCTAATAGGTAGACACTTCAAGGTCAAAGCAGATCATGATAGTCTTAAATACTTCTTGGAACAAAGACTATCTTCAGAAGAACAACAAAAATGGGTAACCAAGATATTGGGTTATGATTTTGAAATCGTCTATAAAAAGGGGAAGAAAAATGTTGT